>VCII01000015.1:0-600000 GCA_006030095.1 Triplophysa siluroides
TAATCCAGCACTGTAAACCTACTGGATAGTTACAGAAATAAAGTTAACCATCAATAAGGCCTATGGTTTCACAAACTAAACTTTTCTCTTGTCATGTTCCTAGTTTCATTCGGTGTTGTAATTCTTCCTATGTTCCCTTGTGTCTTGGAAATATTCCATTAACTAGAAAAAAATATGAATAAAGCTGATTATTATTATAAGATCTTTAAAAAGCAATGTCATTCTGTACATAAGAAGTATTCAAGTTAATTGTTGCTTAAAGCAGCCATTTACAATTTTTGTCCCGTATGTGTGTTTACATTTATGTAAGATGCGCCTTGTAGCTGATCGCAAGATCGCTGTTTACATGAACCACTTGAGCAGTACGATCCCGTGCATATGTCTGTGCGAGAAATGACAAGGCACAAACTGTCAGATTTAAACCTGCTTTTGTGGCACGGAGGCAGAGGCACGCTAGAAGCGACTGGCCTTAATAAATAACTTCTCAGGGACATGTTGTGTGTATTTCATGTCACAAACACCAAGATAAAAATGTACAGTTCATAAACGCAGAATAATTTCACCAAATCAATGAGGCACGTTCATCTGATGTGTTCTTACCATGGAAAAATTTAAACGAATATGTGCCTAATGATGGCTTATAGCAAACTCTAAATGTGAACATATGGCCCGTCAGTGTGCTTCACTCGTGTTACGGAAGTTCAGCTGTGTTTATTTGTTTGTTAAAATATGAACAGTATTTGTTAAGATTTCTCATTGAACTTATATGAATAAACAACTGGATTTGTATAAGTAACAGACACAAATATTAATACATGCTGTAAAAAGAGAGTTTAATGTTAGTTCATCAGAATGCATTATGTAATGTTTTTTAATTTTATTGTTCTGATTAACACAGAGAAAGATATGTGGATGAATGGTTATAACCAAACAGATCTTGCCCCCATTATAGGAAAAAATACTTCATTTTTTGTTCCGTTGAACACAAAAGAAGACATTTCGAAGAATGTTGGACAGCAAACTATTCTGGGGCTCTTTTGATTACCATTGTATTTTTTCCTAATATGGTAGTCAATGGGGCCAAAATCTGTCTGGTTATAAGCATTCTTCCAAATATCTTTGTGTTCATCAGAATAATGAAATGTATACAGATTTGGAACAAATCGAAGGTGACTAAATGATGACAGAATTTTCATTTTGGGTGAAGTATCCTTTTAAAATTAATAACAGAAGCGTTAGTTTTGCCTTTTTATATTGGACATAAGTTGGATAATAAAACAAGCAGATTGACCAGGAGACATTCGCAAGCAGGACTTCAAAGGACGCTTCATAGAAGTGTTTAAGAGGTAAGCGCACACACACACAATACCAGTGTATTACGCAGAAGAGCTTTTACATCCAATGTTAAAGTCATGGAAGCTGTTATTTGACCGTTGGTCGTCTTAGAATGTGAGTAGCTGAATTCTTATTACCAGCTGTAGGACTGTGATGAAAGTGAAATAATTAAGCTCGCAGCTCAGTCAAATGTTTACAATCTCTAATAACCAAACACTACTCCAGCGGCTCTTCTTCTTCTCTAAGCAAGGCCTCGCCCCTTATTTGCATATTCCTGTGGGCGGAGGATTTCCAAAACTCCGAATAGTGACATCATGTACCCTTGAAGTAGAGGACTGTAGTCAGATTCCAGCCGTTCTCTGTAGCCCTCGCAAAGCGACACACCACTTCTCTTTTTCCTGATAGAACAGGGATCTCAGAATTTTTGCAGAGAGTCTGTGCAGGTGCGGGGTGGACTGAAACAATAAGTTCTGTTTATGCAAACATTCAAACACTAAACCACTACACAGGTAAATGATTTAAACAAATGTTTAAAAGGAAAAAAAAGAGAAGACTCGCTAAACTTACTGAGATACAGATCCATCTCTGGTCTCAGCCATGCAGACCCTGTTTTGTTTGGGTCTTGTCTCCCTAGGAGTGTCTGTATGACTTTGCTGTCAATAAAACAAAGAGAGATTTACTGCATGTTTGTTACACTTCATTGTTAACAGAAATTGCCAGTAGTTATGCCCTTATATTTATATATATCTAACCTGTGATATAATAGCAGCAGAACTCTGTGGATCCACACATGGAGCGGGTGAGCGCTGGACATTCACTGGGTCTCTCTCAGTGTTCAACGGAGTCACACGTGTAGCAGAGAATGGGGCCGCATTGACTTGTGGGAAGCACTGAATCCTGTAGTGAGCCTGGGCGGGTAACGCTTCCTTCTGTGTCTTAATCTCAGGCTGGACTGAAGCAAATAAACAAAAATAACAATAATGTATTAAAACAAACGCCGATAAAAGAATGTGAATTGGGCAGACGTATTAACTTTCAGATCTTTTGAAGGCAGTGGAGGTGTGATGGATGATTATGTACTGAAGTACACACTCCATTTAGGCACTTCCATTTTGAATTGTTCCTGTGAATGAGGAGCGGCACGACTCTTCCGTTTGGCCCGGGTCAGGACATAACAGCCTCTTCTGATTCCTCTTCTTGAATGTGTTTGTTTGACTTTGCTGTAAACACACAAAACAGAGATTTAAAGCAAGTACATTCAACTATTTTAAACTTGAAATTCAACCTAGGTATGATCAGAGCTCTGGTATAAATCTGACCTGTGATGTATCCAAATGTTGATGTTTGACACTTGGACCCTCACACAGAGAAGAATCATCGGGGTCAGGACAAACAGATAAAGGTCTAGAAATACATAATAAATATTGTTGAACTTTTTTAGCAAACACGGAAGGACAATTACAAGTGAACATGGTTAAACCAAATTCTACAAGTGTTTAAGGAATATAACAAGAAGTTGATGAACTCTCAGTGGTGTAGATGTCATTGTTGACACTGCCCTCATCTCTTCACGTCTGTCTGTATGACTTTTCTGTAAATATAACAAACAGAGATAAAACACATGTACATTCAACTTTTTTAACTTGAACCAGGCAGATGTTATGATGAGAGCTCTGATGTAAATCTAACCTGTGATGTAGGAGTGCCACGAAGCCTGTATTTAGCCTGGGCAATAAATACAACAAACAGATTTAATGCACGTCCATTTTACTTGAACTGAAAACTAGTTATGATCAGAGCTCTGTTATAAATCTAACCTGGGAGGGATCAGCAGTAAGACTTGTGTCTGAATCTGAGGACACTCAGACTGACTGAACCTGGTAAACAAAAACAGTGACAGTGAGGAGCAAAAATCTAGATTTTACAAATGTGTAAACAGAGGAATGTGAAATTGACAAACAAATGAATTAACTTACGGATGTTCTTCTCATCAGAAGTAGCAGCGGACACAACTCTGGATGTATCCGGGGCAAATATGCGCTGTACCTGATGTTGTACATGATGTTGATGATGTTGGAGCTCTATGATGTTTTTCATCAGGCAGGTTTGAAGAATGTCCAGCCTGAGCACGTAACGGCCTCCTCGGTAGCAACATCTCGAACTTCTCACTGCGAATGAGCTGTAAATACAACAAACTCAGAATTAATACATGTGTCATAGTAGAACGTGGTTTGATGTAGTAGTTACCATGAGGAATCTGGTAACGTTATAACTCAAACCTGAGAGATGTTACACCGTGAACTCCAGGCAGGTACACTCTGACATGAAGCTCTATAAATACATACATATTGTTAAAAAAGGACAAAACATGATTTTTATTTTAACTAAAATGCATAAAGACTTAAGACTGTGTCTATTCAACATTGCTTAAAAATCCAGTTTCTGTTCATAATGTTTACTGAGTGTATGACTTATATTACACTGAAGTGGAGGAGTTGATGTTATTCGCTGTCTCAGACATCGGATAAGATCGTTGAGTCATCCTATCTGGACCTGTACATGAAAAAAAATCATAAGAATAACAGCACAAAAGTAAATGATCACAGCATCATATTGTCAAGAAGTGTCAGGTGTGAGAAAAACATATAATGTCAAGAACATAAACAACAGGCTTTCAGGTGAGCTGTACTGTAAAGCAGCTGCAGACAAACAGATGATGATGATACTGTACACATGTGTACATTGAGTTAAAAATATCTTGACAAGCACAAATATGATGAGCACAAATATCACAAAGTAAAGATCCAACATTAATACATGGAATGAACGATGCTTGCGATTGTGTTTTTATGCGTGTTTCGCTACAGTACACACTCAAATACTTAAACCATAGTAGAAACAGGGTATACTTTTAGTGTCGTTGGGACGTTAACTGACTTAAATTTACATTACATTTCCATCTAAGCATTAAGCAGACGCTTTTACCCGAGGAAATTAGGAAACAAATAAGCGATATATTATGGATTTGAGTGACATAACGTTACTTTCGCGCTCACATGCAGTTCATGTCAAATCCTGATTAATCAAATAAAAACTTTAAGGAAACATATCGCAAACAACGTTACGTACAGTTTTCCACTGTCGAGGGCTCAGAGGATTTTGGAGCAGTGATCCTTACGTTATATCAGAGAAAGACTCAACTGTAAGCCATTCAGAGTGTGACAGCCAAACACTGAAGACTTTACAGCTGAGGAACTCTCGACAAAAGCAGACAAAGTACACGACAAGACTCGATAAACGCTGTGAACTCTCACGAGCACAAATGAAAACGCTGCTCTCGAGCTTATATACTGTGTGACCGTGACGTAACAATGGAAAGCATCTTTTGCAAGCCGGATAGAATAGATGTTATCATGAGACTTGAATCCTTCGCCAATACGAACACGCTGAATCTTGAAGAGAGAAAAATTCAAGACACATGAAAGCGGCACCATTTTTTTCATGTATAATTATTTACTCAAGTAAATGCAAGTTTATGATTTAGACAACAACAATTATCACACAAGGGTAAGATTTAAAAACAAAACATTGAGCCAGGGGTCATATACATACATTACAATATAAGAAAACCCTTGAGCCCTCTCTATTAATTATTATATTGTTATTAATATTATACAAAATTATACTAGATTTTTTAACCTTCCTTTCACCTTTTTGTATGTATCACACTAACTATTGTGGATTATGAAAATAATAATAGAGGTTTAACAGACAAAGGTACGCTTGTGTTAAGAATTTGGCTAGAAAAATAGATGAAATATTTGTCTTGTTAAAAAATGCTATAAAGTTTTTATAGAAATAGTTTAATTTTCAGTCACGATTTTGTTTTGCCAAAGCATTAAACATAAAACAAAAGACCTACAATAACTACACACAATAAAGGTTGATTAAAATAAGTAATAATATAATATATCAAATAATTTCATCTATTAGAATTTAAATCTCCAGACTCTCAGTCTTATATTTAAAAGTACACAAATATTTGATCTGAGATCAAAACTGGAGATATTCTCAAAGAGATCTTCTTTAAGCTCAGAAGACAAGTGCTAATTCATGGTTGCTACGCATAAAAACCTTGAAGAATATATTATTAACTTTAAGGAGAAGTCTTTTAAAAGTACTACATCCCAAGCAACTTAAAAATAAAGCCATCAGTGATTTCATATTTGACAGTAAATGTTATCATGTTTTTCCTACAATCATTTAGCATTTCCTCTATAATTTATGTTATTATGTTAATACCTTTATGTCACTAGAAGACGAATATTTGTTTTAAAATGATTGAAAACTTCCATCACTACTATATCATCATGTTCAATTGCTCATCCCTAAACAATACAGCACACCCTAAATATTTTTATAAATGAGTTTTAATGTCACATTTAATGAGGAAAGCATCTACTTGATATAAAATATACATAACAATGTTATGTTTGCCCTCATGCTACGAGAGTCAGCAGTAACTTGACCAGTTTGTCTCCTGGGTGTTGGATATACGAATGCTGCCGTCTACTTGTAATGGGTACCCAGTGCTAGGAACGAATTCGGTTCATGAAGTGAGTTTTTATCACTGAGCTAATGAAGATGATAAATAATTGTTGGACCCAGAAGGCAGAAGAGTTACAGTCAGGAGGCTTATATGATTTGAACAATAAGACTTTACTTGATATCCCAAAAAGTACAACGAAACGGGAGCCGAGCTTCCACCAAAAAGTTCAAGAAACAATAAGCAGGTAACATCCAAAAACAGAAACTTAGCTTTTTATGTGAGGTTAAACAGATCCATCGAAGGCTCAAGACTGAACACAAGAGAATAAAAAAGGCAAGTTGAATTAGAACCAAACACAGGTGTCGCTAATAAACATGAGCAGTAACACAAAGTACTCTGTATCAGCTGACGCCACCTAGAGGCTGGGAGACGGGAGACGGGAGAGGCATAACGGTGCAGAAGTGGTGATGCCAACTAACGGTTCGGAGAGTCATTACATGGTAGCGCCTTACACTACTGTGCTTGCCCAAATACAAGAACTTTGTCTGCACCTCCTTGTGAGGAAGGCTTTCTAAAGACACCTTGTAATCCCTCGCGTCCTTTTACGGATAGAAGTCCATAAAAGGATCTACTTGTCGTCCGCCCGCCCGCCATATTGGAACGGTACAACAGCAAGCTGACTGTGTATGACTATGAAAACATATTTATTGTTGTATAAACTCAAACATAAATGTATATTTAAGAAGCATTTGTTCCGCATAATATTCGTGTTTCTATGCTAATAAACAAAAGCCGAACGTGAAGCCTCCAATCAAACTGGATAAGCAACACACGTTCGGCCGCCTCGCGCAGAGCCGCCAACCAGCCCCACAACCACCCCTGGAAGCTCTACGCGAGACATAGAAAACATTTCGCCGCCTGCTATTTATACTGCTGAGAATGCAGAGTACTTCCAACGACGGTAACCCCTCAGAAATTACAATAACGTTATGATTTTTGAGTCACAGATGGTTCATTATACACATTATTGCCCGAAACACAACTCGGAAAAACGAATATATTACTAAAGGACCAACAAAAACATCGCAAAACGGCACTGGGAACTGCGTCATTGATCGTTCAAAAGCAACAGCCAATGGCAAGTCTCCAACGGCAGAACTAGCTATCATTCATCATTAATGCATTGTTTGCGGCATATTAGCTAATCAACACATTGCCATTTTAATAACCTGTTTCACACGATCATTCCTGCACCATATACTTCATTCTACTTAACTTAGAACCATTGTCTTCATTAGAAGACTGCCATCTAGTGGTAGCGAAGCAAAATACACTCATTCGTCGATAAACAATGACCGTCTAAAGCCAGAGGGCAGCCGTTTTAAGACAAACAAATGCAAAGTGTGTGAAGTAAGGGCTTAGCTATGTAAAATATTACTGATAAAAACTTAAATTCACTTCATTAAAAACATCTCTGAAGCGCTCGTTGTGTTGCGCTGTTAAACAGCGCCTGATCTTGTCAGCAGGTGGCACTGTTTCAAAAACGTCATTTATTCACTTAAAAAGGTGGTAAAGACAATTTATTTCTTCTTTCCAATAATGAGCTTACTGTTTCAACCTATCTTTGCAGTTTTGTAGATTTGTGCAAACTTTAATGTATACAGTGTAGTATTTTGTCATCATTGAGTTAAGTGGGATACTTTCCTTTTTAATGTGCAAATGATTTTTTTGATTTTTAGCTTTAATGTGCACATGCATAGTTATCCTGTAGCTCAGTGGTAAGAGCAAAGGTTGTGGGTTCGATCCCAGGGGAATGCAAATACCTATGTAAAAAATGTATAGGAAAATGCAAAGTAAGTTGCTTTGTCTGCCAAGTGCATACATGTAAATGTAAATAAACTTTCGGAACACCTAAGGCTGTTAAATTGTCTCTTGGTAATGAACCATTTTACTTAAACAGATGATTTGCAGATTATATTTTCTAAAAATATATATGCATTAAAGATGAGATAAATAATGTAAAATACAAGGATAAAAACTGAAATGAAATGTAGGACACATTTTGTCTATCAGGGCAACTAACTGTGAAATATAAAAGGCATTTATTAGGCCTACTGATGAAGGATATTTTCGAACTGCCAGTCAACTCGAAATTTTTACCCATGCGGTTATTGAACTCGTGTTTAACAATCAAAATCCCATCTACTTAAACAAGAGTTATTGTATACGAGGACTTAGAACAGACCTGCTTTTGACAATAAGACTCGACCAGTGAGAGACAAGTCTCTTGCTAGCCATGAATTTAACTTTTTCCTAATAATGTCTTTTATGGGTTTGAGATGAAGTTCTGCAGGAATCATATTTTACTTGAAAGACACCTTTACACCCAAATAATTAATTACATCTTTAATCTGAATTTATACACCATACAAAAAAGTTAAACATAGGGAGGGGGACATGTGTTTTTCAAGTACAAACGAAATTCAAATTAATTTAAAAAAAAATATGTACAAAACCAAAAAGACTTAAATAACAATCATCATTATAAAACGGCGCTGACTTGCGTATTAATGGCTAAATCGGGTGGATTCTTTTTCATTTGGAAGTTTTTTACATGCCTGTAAAGTGTAGGGACAGGTTTGTGACCATATTTTGAAAGTTACACAACCCGTAGAATCTCTTCAATGTTTTGTGTCAGACACGCATTCCACTCTGAGACAACATCCGCTCAGGATCACCTGTTTGTCCACGCAGCATTTGATTGGCTGGAAACTTCAGCGGCACTGCGCACTCGAACACACCTGCCTGAAGCTCGCGCGTAACGCTGAGATGTATATAATGTAATCAATCATTTCAATTAAATTACACGAAAAGCGAAGCGGTTCATCCTCACGAGGCGATCATATCTGCGTTTATTCCATTTGAGAGTTTGAGAGACGTTAATGGTCGTTGTGTTGAAAAGCTGTGGAGAATCTTACAGGACATGAGGGTGAGTGGATGACAGAAATGATCATTAATTATGTTAAGTCTTAATAATCACATTATGTTCTATCAATGACAAATGTACAAATACACAAATGTGTTTTCAAGTAAAACTAATGACATTTTCTTTGACACATTAAAGGTTTATTGCACAGACTTATTTTTTTGGACATATACTTAATTATGTTTCACATAACACTGATGTTTTTTTGTTTGTAAACATGTAGAGAAAAGCTATGTATATGAGCTCTGGGGTTCATGAGCAGCAGACGAGGAGGCAGGAGGGAGTGTTACAGTAATGTGAGTTATAGAAGCAGTATTGGGATATAGTAGGGGTTGTTCTTATTAACACACAAATGCTTCATTGCTGGACTGTTGAAGTATCTCTCACAGGTCTCTTGCTGCTCTGGAGCTTCAGGCTGGACTTCATCCATTTCACTCTCCAGCATCTCCGTGTTCTCATTCAACTAAACATGGGTTGACTTTTCCTCATGGGCTTCGGTCTTCTGTGTCTGGTGTCCTTCAGCTCAAATGGAGAGATGATATGCGTCTCATCTTCACCTTCAATGTCCACGAGGACCGGTTGTGAAAGGAGATCAGACTGCGATGTGACCAGCGGTTCAGGCACTGATGAATGATGGGATTTAACCCTCTTGGCTGTTGCAGCTGGAGTATGTGGGACCAGCTGATATAACAAAGGAGATGAAGTGAGTCTTGATGTTTTCAGTTTCATCTTGTCATACATTACTAGACTTTCTCTTACCTTCATATTTGTCACCTTTGATGATGATGAATGAAGAGATGGAGAGAGTCTCAATGTTTTACCTCAACATACAAAGTGTTTCAACTGTGAAATCTATATAAACTTTCTCTTACATTCATGATCAATGTTTTCAGCTTCCATCCTCAGTTTCCTCCCTGAACGTCTCTCCTCTGATCTCTCAGGTGATGCAGTTAAGGGTTGAGGATCAACACGTATCACCAGCGGTTCAAGCCTTGGATTGGATGATGGGATTTGACCCTCTCAGCTGCTGAAGCTGGTGAACATGGAGCGACTTGTTTTGGTGGAGGAGATAGTGAAAGTGTCAAGGTATCGATGCTCAATGGAGAAGCATCTCGGGACTTCTTCCTAGACTTTCTGTGAACTGCAGGACTTGTTCTGATGTCAGTCTGCATCTTCTTCAACTCTCTCTTATGTTCCAATACGTTCACGTGTTGCTCTGAATCTTCTAATCGTTTCTTGGTTTTGAGGAGATGTGTCATCACCGGCGGTGATAAAGTATAGTATGACTCTTATTTTTCTGTCATTTAATTACAGTTACATCTGATGTAGTTGAAGTTAATACTGTGTAATATATTCAATATTGGAAATGACATCAACACTATAAGTCTAACTTTAAAGATTATGCTTTAATGTATCCTTCTCACATTTGTATACTTTGGTCATTCAATAAGAATAATTGATGTAGTTATTTTTTTATTTTACAGCATAGTCCCATTTGGAAGGTAAATCTCCAGGGAGTCCTGGTCAAAATGGTTGCTGGTTCGATCCCAGCAGCCACCACCAGTGTATCCTTGAGCAAGACACTTTACTCCACGTTGCTCCAGGGGGATTGTCCCTGTAATAAGTGCACTGTAAGTCGCTTTGGATAAAAGCGTCTGCCAAATGCCTAAATGTAAAAAATGGCAGGACAAAAAGTTACACATAAAACAACTACAGACACATCAAACAATTAGTTCATACAAGATATCAAAGAAGTTAATTAAACATTTACAAGTTTCCCTTTACTTGGTCCATACAATATTTTTAAAAACATTTAGTGAAGGGAGTGGTTCCAACATTAAGATGCTCTGCAGTTCATTCCACAAAAAAGTGCCTTAAAAAAAAGGCTGTTTTACCAAGCTCTGTGTATATTCTTGTAATGTAGTAGAACTTGATCAACAAGCAAGCAAATATAATATGTTGTATGTTAATATTAACATGCCATTTATATAAAAAATATGACAGACCGGTTTAATATATATTATATAATGTGTAAATGCGATCCTCATGTTCAAATTTATTTTGGAAGTCACTGATCCTGAGACTGCGTTAGAGGTTGAAAGTTTAAAATCATTCCTCCTTCTGCTCTCATGACCAGGTTGTAGAGACCACGCACCGGTTTGGGTCCGGGCAGAATTCTGAACCTTGACAGCGTCTGAGCGACCACCACTTTCATTTCTGCCATATCAAAGTTCTGACCGATGCAGTTCCTAGCAGACACACACAGAAGAGAAACACTAGAAGGATCTGATTGGTGAGTCAAGCACAGATGATCTGTCACTCATCTCCCTCCGACATTAACTTGTGCGTGGGTAAAACAGAGGGTGTATTATAGTGTGAACTGTACCTGGGTCCTGCAGAGAATGGTATTAAAGGTGATCTTTCCTTTCCCTATGTGGATCAAACCGCATGGGGTCAAACACCTGAAGAGAGAGACGGCAGACATCATTCCTGATGTTCTCATTTGTTTCAGTGTCGATGAGAGCGAGTCCTCCCTCTGGATCGCTCCAGATAACAGGATTACGATGAAAACCATAAATACTTATCAAGCACAAGCATCCTACAGATAGAAAAATATGATTAGCATCTGTTTTAAATATTGTTTCTATACTTGTTTAACGGCTTCTTATCTAGACGTCAGCAGCGAAGTCTCTGGATTTGATGTGACATCAGTGAAGTGAATAGCCTGTGGAATGACAAGGTCTCCTGGAATCTTCATGTCCTGCGAGAAGTATCGGGTCAGAGCCAGAACAAACTCTCCTTAATACACATGGTGGTGAAGGTAAGCTGAGTGAGGTCATCCCTACAGCCAATCAAAATCAAGCATTCATTAACACATGGGTTCCCAAACCTTTCAGCCCGCGACCCCCAAAATAACAGTGCCAGGGACTCGAGACCTCCACTATCCTCGGAAGTGGGTAAAGTATACAAACATTGCGTGTAACTGCGCACATGCACTTATTAGGTCTATCCTAACACGCGCAAAATGACAACACAAAAGAACACAGAACACAGTAACATAAAATAATTTTATAGTTATTTCCTCATTGTTTTACTTGTTGTTATACATAAACCATGAACTATTATTGCAGGTCACAGGTCACATTTCATCAAACTGATTCGAGTGCTAATGGATGTCCTCTTTATGCAAACGCCGGCCTTTTCGTAGCCTACCTGAGGACGATAGGCTTTCTGAGTCCTGTGCTTCTCCACCCTCGTCCGCTGGCCTCCCTGCGTTGTCTTTGGTCAATATTAACCAACGTTTCATTTCGACGAATAGAAATATCCTAAACTTAAAGCCTGAAGAAGAATCTGCGTGCACATATGGGAATATGTTTTAAATTGACTTGCGGCACCTAACCTAATGCGGTTGCAAATGTGATGTAATCACCTCAGCGGTCATGATCGAGGGGGAGGAAATTCCAAAGGCTGATGGCTTTTATTTGCATGGTTTTATTTTTAACTTAACTTATATTTTTATGTTACTGAATAAATAAGCTATTCCTAATAATGAAAAAAAAGATTTCTGGAAATCATCTTGCGTTTGTGGTATTAACATTCCACAATTCAGACTGCGCTGTTGTAACGCTTCAGTGAGGTGATGTCATGCATCTCTCTGTCCTACGGCAGTGATGTGACTTCAGCGGTCCTGATGCATCGACAGATTGTAGAAGATCCTGGAGAGGGCGTTGTTGTGTTGTCGTTCTTTTTTACATTCTCACCATGATCCCCCAGATCAAATGTAGCAAAGGTCATTCCAGCAAGGGTTAACTCCTCTGATGCTAAAAAAGCAAAACAAACAGTCAGAGCTTTCATGTGAATTATTAATCGTACAGTTGTGTAATACTGATGATGTCTTACTGGGATATAATGTCGGCACATGTTGTCCTAAAAGATCATCTTTCAGCATGTGCAGAAGTGTTGTTTTTCCAGCATTGTCTAAACCAAGAAACACCAGTTTACAAGACTTCCTGTACAAACCTACAAAAAAAAACACACACACAAATCAACAGCAACACAATATTTTAAACTGGACAACTTGACACTGTCTGTCAGGAAATATGCATATGTTTGAATGTGTCTTTGATAACAAATAAACTGCTGCTAAATGTTTGCGCACACTAATGAATATGTGTCACTATTTTTTTCCACACTTTATGTTTTATTTAGTAGTGACTGTCCAACTTTACAATTTTAATTTAAGTAGTTGCAAATGTTCAATCAACATTTGAATGGTAGTGAAAATAAAACACTTTAATTTACCTAAAAACTGAAGTATTCCACTAAAGCCTCCGTAGATCCAGTCAAATATAAATTATATTGTAAATTTGTACCTAATAAAACGAAAATATTGAAGACAATGTCTGTAAAACAGTCATAATTTGCAACATTGACTCATATATAAAGGTTTGTGTTTAAAAATCATGTGACTCACATATACTGCAAATTCTATGTAAACAAGATTAAATCATACATATTGGAATTCTTTATTATCAGATATCAATGTACCAAAAGTGTACCTCGTGATCACTTTATCATGGTACCACAACAGTAGCATTTTGAGAAATGTAAAGTCGTTGACCAGTCAGAGACCAGACGACCTTCCAATTAACATTCTACAATGCCATCCATTTAAAAGACGAACCTGGAATTAACTTATCTATTAATAAGATTTCGAACAGAACGGTTATTGATTTCGTCCTTGACGATCAAAATCCCATCTGAAACAGAGTTATTGTATGAAGACACAGAATTAAAGGTTTGCTCGCCTTTTAGGAGAATCTTTATACCACTAGGAATGGCATTAAATAAAGTGATATACTCCTTTATCGAAAATCCAAAATCGAACTTCTTAGAATATTCTAAAAAGGAATAAAATAGACCACTATCACCCATCAACTGATTAACAAAAAGATTTTATTCAAATACCATCTCTCAAAAAATGATGTTTTATTTCTGTAAACAACACTCTGATTGTTCCAAATAAAACAACGGTTAGGTGAGAAACTATGTTTATAGATGAGTAACCATGATAATAAAACCTATTGGTGGTTATTTACCAAGTGAATAAGGACACTGTAACAAAAATTCAATACCTCCAATTTGCTTAAAAATAGAGTTAGGGAATAGATTCCATATAGTCAGATTTTTTAATGAACTTTTTCAACCAATTCACATTCATCACATTGTTAAAGAGGGTAAAGTCAATAATTCCCACCCAGACCACCATCACTGGTCTTACTTCTTAGATCATCCTCTTTAATTTTGTGCGATTTAGTTTTTCCATGTCAAAATAATTCATCAAACGCGACATATGAGGATTTGGGACAATCTTTTACAGGGAAGAGATGTTACAAGTAGCGACGCTACTAACTTAACTTCTTTTCAGTAGCTTAGCTCAACTACAACTACTTTTAAAACAGTGTAGCATTTCCAGTAGTTTATAATGTTTTGAGAAAGCAGCGGCGTAGAGTAGGGGTGGGCGGATCGATCCTGATTGTATCGATACTTCCGATACTGAGGTTGTATCGAAAAGGATCGATCCTAACATAAAAACATCGATACTAATGTATTTTTACTACTGATTTGATTTATTTACAAATGTAGCTAATAATTTTATAATGAAGAAAAACTATTTCCCATACACCTAGTTTTGCACACGTTGCTCCTCCCTGCCCTGCTGTGTTTTGTAGCCTCCTATCACGTGACTCAGCAGCGCCAAGCGCAAGCACGCAGTTTTAAGAAATCGTTTTGTTATATATCGTTTTTATGTTCTGTAAGTCTGTAATTTTTACTATATTCCAGTAATAATTTGGTGCAAAGTTCATGCTTGCAAATTCTATTACAGGAATAAATACTAAATAAATATATTTATTTGCTTTAAATTATGTCCCGTGTTTTAACATCTACATGATTAATTAGCCTACAGGCACATTAAGAGCACAAATCACAACATATTTTAGTGGTCATGAAAATGTATTCAGATTTAGCATATTAATGATGCATTCATCTGATAAATCGTGACATTTAATCTACAGGAAAGTAAATTTAAGTTCAAGTGAATGCTTCTAAAAGTAAAAAGTATCGGTATCGGTATCGGCAATACTGGCCCTGCATTTACTTGGTATCGGATCGATACCAAATTTTACAGTATCGCCCACCACTAGGTAGAGCGACCAAAAGCTACATTAAGTTCCGCCTTCAGAATTCTGGTCTGCGCCCAATGCTCTGTGCTCAACAATCCTTTCAGTGTGATGTCCTGAACCCCTATCTCCCTAGCTCATTCCTCATCACCTGCCTCTGTGCTCCATACCTGTTGCATCTATCACCACACGCTCTACTGACTAATCAATCATTGAGCTTAAGTCAGACGAAAAGCAAAGCGGTTCATCCTCACGAGGCGATGAAATCTGCGTTTATTCCATTTGAATTATTCCACAGGGCATGAGGGTGAGTGGATGACAGAAATGATAATTAATTATGTTAAGTCTTAATAATCACATTATGTTCTATCAATGACAAATGTACAAATACACAAATGTGTTTTCAAACAAGACAAGTTTATTCATTGCAGACATGTTAAGTTAAATGTACAGAATTTTTTCTTTGCACATTAAAGGTTTATTTATATTTAGCACATGTACTTAATTTATTTATTGCACATATACATATTTTTTTTGCACGTATACTTGATTGTTTTGCACATATGTTGCACATAACACTGAAGTTTTCTTTTTTGCACACATGTAGAGAAAAACTATGTATAGGAGGTTTTGGGTTCACGAACAGCAGATGAGGAGCAGGAGGAGGTGTTACAGTAATGAGAGTTATAGAAGCAGTATTGGGATATAGTAGGGGTTGTTCTTATTAACACACAAATGCTTCATTGCTGGACTGTTGAAGTATCTCTCCAGCAGTAACTGTGTTTCTGTTCTTTCTCTAACTTTTCTCATTTTCTTCTCCTGTTGTTCTTTGGTCTTTTTCTCAAGCCAGTGATGAAGAACAAATAATCCTTTTGTTTTGCTGGCAGGTTTGGTCTTCTCCGGATCCTTCATGTGATCTTGTGTATCTCCAGCGAGACCATTAGGACCTGTCTTGATGATGTTTTCATGAGTGTCATTCTCCTTCTGAAGGATTTGTTGTCTGTCAGTGTTGCTCTCTGGATGTGATTTTTTTCACAGGTGTCTCCTGCTGCTCTGGAGCTTCTGGCTGGACTTCATCCATTTCACGTCACTCTCCAGCATCTCCGTGTTCTCCATCCAACTAAATATGGGTTGATTTTTCATCATGGGCTTGGGTCTTCTGTGTGTCTGTCCTTTAGCTCAAATGGAGAGATGAACTTCACCTCAGGCTCATCAGACTCGCTATTATCATTCACGTCCATGAGGATGAGATCAGACCGTGATGAAGGTGCTGACAGTGATATCGCCTCAGTATATTCATATGGGACGTATGGAGATGATCCTAAAGAATGAAGACATTGAGAGAGTCACAATGTTTTTATCTCGACACAATGAACCCTTGTCACATCTGATACACTTTCTCTTACCTTCATGGTCCATTTCCTTGCCATTGTTTAGTTTCTTCTCTGATCTTTCACTCTCCAGAATCTCTGTGTTCTCCTCCATCCAACTAAACATCGGTTGTTTTTTCCTCATGGGCTTCGGTCTTCTGTGTATGGTGTCCTTCAGCTCAAATGGAGAGATGATATGCACCTCATCTTCATCTTCAATGTCCACGAGGACCAGTTGTGAAAATAGATCAGACTGTGATGGGACCAGCGGTTCAGGCACTGATGAATCATGGGATTTTACCCTCTCTGCTGTTGAAGCTGGTGTATGTGGAACAGCTGAAATCGGCAAAGGAGTTGGAGTGAGTCTCGATGTGTTCAGTTTCATCTTGTCATACATCACTAGAGTTTCTCTTACCTTCATATTTTGTCACCTTAGTCTGTTCAGGATTCGGGTCGGGTGGAGCGGATCGAACTGACAGATGAAACCCAGATGATTATGGAATTTCCACACCCTTGCAAGGAGTTGGACTTATTCATGCTTGATCATCCAGATGGTCTGGGTGAGACGTTGTCACGTGATTTGAGCAGTATTTGCAGCCAAACACTGTCTTGACAGTGGTGTCAACCATCAAGACTTGATGATGGAAAACATCCTGATCAACACGAAGTGGTGAGTTGAGTTTCTGTGTTGCCATAGAATTAGGCCCTCGGTTGTGACCCATTTAACCAAAGTTGTAGCTAATCCAAGCTTTGTGATAGCACACTGTCAACGTTTACAGGGATGGACGACTGATGCTATTATACTTTGACTTGAATGACTTTTGCTTTTGAAATGTTTTCTCACTTCTTGCTTATGTTACAGAGCGAAATGAAGCTGTTGATGATATGGTGTGTGCTTTGGGTCCTTTGCTGCACTAGTGTGTGGCAAGCAGCAGAACATTGACGTTTCATCTGAAGGTAAGAGCACTAACAGAAAAAAGTTTCGTTAAACTCAAGCTTCTGCACAGTCGCTGAGAGTTCTGAGCAACAGCAACTTCCAAGGTTTAATTTGACAGAAAACTGAGAATATTGCTTCTTAACCTTCAAAATATCTTACATATTTCAGTAGCTATTGTTATATTTGACAGTGTGTACTGTATGTGATTATTCAGTGCTTTTGCCCATTCAGAATGCCGTGACTTGATAGATTGGCGCGACTGCTTTAAACCAGACAACAACAGGCCAACATTTGAAGATTTTTAATGAATCACGCATGGTTTAAGGAGGGATAAAGGTCAGCTTTTCCATATCCTTTTTCTTTTAGCTAAGTAAGGATGGCGGTTTTGTCTTTATAATATCTCACTTACTATTTGTCTAGTTTAAAATATTTCTTTACAAAAATGGATATGTACTTTTTAGAAAGGGGGTCCTTCGCAATAGGTTCGTCCTTGGCATGACAAGTTTTAAAAACCCCTGAATAAGGATGTTTTTTGGTGCTGCAGTTAATAATAATGTCTATGATTGGTCTTAATTTTTTATACAACCAGTGTAGATAAACATACAAAAAATGCTTCATGGCGAAGAATTTCTGGTAATCAGTTCATGACACCTGACCATATATACAATCCTTTCGACATAATCCAGCACTGTAAACCTACTGGATAGTTACAGAAATAAAGTTAACCATCAATAAGGCCTATGGTTTCACAACTAAACTTTTTCTTTGTCATGTTCCTAGTTTCATTCGGTGTTGTAATCTTCCTATGTTCCCTGTTCTTTAAAATATAACTAGAAAAAAAATATGAATAAAGCTGATGATTATTATAAGATCTTTAAAAAGCAATGTCATTCTGTACATAAGAAGTATTCAATTAATTGTGCTTAAAGCAGCCATATACAATTTTTTCCCCCGTATGTGTGTTTACATTTATGTAAGATGCGCCTTGTAGCTGATCGCAAGATCGCTGTTTACATGAACCACTTGAGCAGTACGATCCCGTGCATATGTCTGTGCAGAAATGACAAGGCAAAACTGTCAGATTTTAAACCTGCTTTTGTGGCACGGAGGCAGAGGCACGCTAGAAGCGACTGGCCTTAATAAATAACTTCTCAGGGACATGTTGTGTTGTATTTCATGTCACAACACCAAGATAAAAATGTACAGTTCATAAAAACGCAGAATAATTTCACCAAAATCAATGAGGCACGTTAATCTGATGTGTTCTTACCATAGAAAAATTTAAACGAATATGTGCCTAATGATGGCTTATAGCAAACCTCTAAATGTGAACATATGGCCCGTCAGTGTGCTTCACTCGTGTTACGGAAGTTCAGCTGTGTTTATTTGTTTGTTAAAATATGAACAGTATTGTTAAGATTTCTCATTGAACTTATATGAATAAACAACTGGATTTGTATTAAGTAACAGACACAAATATTAACCATGCTGTAAAAAGAGAGTTTAATGTTAGTTCATATCAGAAATGCATTATGTAATGTTTTTAATTTTATTGTTCTGATAAACACAGAGAAAGATATGTGGATGAATGGTTATAACCAAACAGATCTTGCCCCCCCTATTATAGGAAAAATACTTCATTTTTTGTTCCGTTGAACAAAAGAAGACATTTCGAAGAATGTTGGACAGCAAACTATTCTGGGGCTCTTTGATTACCATTGTATTTTTTCCTAATATGGTAGTCAATGGGGCCAAAATCTGTGGTTATAAGCATTCTTCCAATATATCTTTGTGTTCATCAGAATAAAGAAATGTATACAGATTGGAACAAATCGAAGGTGACTAAATGATGACAGAATTTTCATTTTTTGGGTGAAGTATCCTTTTAAAATTAATAACAAGCGTTAGTTTTGCCTTTTTATATTGGACATAAGTTGGATAAAAAACAAGCAGATTGACCAGGAGACATTCGCAAGCAGACTTCAAAGGACGCTTCATAGAAGTGTTTAAGAGGTAAGCGCAACACACACACAATATCAGTGTATTAGCAGAAGAGCTTTTACATCCAATGTTAAAGTCATGGAAGTTGTTATTTGGCCGTTGGTTGTCTTAGAATGTGAGTAGCTGAATTCTTAACAGCTGTAGGACTGTGATGAAAGTGAAATAATGAAGCTCGCAGCTCATCAAATGTTTACAATCTCTAATAAAAACACTAGTCCAGCGGCTCTTCTTCTTCTTCTCTAGCAAGGCCTCGCCCCTTATTTTTGCATATTCCTGTGGGCGGAGGATTTCCAAAACTCCGGATAGTGACATCATGTACCCTTGAAGTAGAGGACTGTAGTCAGATTCCAGCCGTTCTCTGTAGCCCTCGCAAAGCGACCACACCACTTCTCTTTTTCCTGATAGAACAGGGATCTCAGATTTTTTTGCAGAGAGTCTGTGCAGGTGCGGGGTGGACTGAAACAATAAGTTCTGTTTATGCAAACATTCAAACACTAAACCACTACACAGGTAAATGATTTAAACAAATGTTTAAAGGAAAAAAAGAGAGGACTCGCTAAACTTACTGAGATACAGATCCATCTGGTCTCAGCCATGCAGACCCTGTTTTGTTTGGGTCTTGTCACCCTAGGAACGTCTGTATGACTTTGCTGTCACTAAAACAAAGAGAGATTTACTGCATGTTTGTTACACTTCATTGTAACAGCTCAGTAGTTATGCCGTCTGGACATTCACTGGTCTCTCTCAGTGTTCAACGGGTCACACGTGTCAGTAGGCAGATGGGGCCGCATTGACTTGTGGGAAGCACTGAATCCTGTAGTGAGCTGGGCGGGTAACGCTTCCTTCTGTGTCTTAATCTCAGGCTGGACTGAAGCAAATAAACAAAATAACAATAATGTATTAAAACAAATGCGGATAAAGAATGTGAAATTGGCAGATGAATTAACTTTCAGATCTTTCCTCTTTTGAAGGCAGTGGAGGTGTGATGGATGATTATGTACTGAAGTACACACTCCATTTTGGCACATCCATTTTGAATTGTTCCTGTGAATGAGGAGCGGCACGACTCTTCATGTGGGCCGGGTCACAGGACGTAACTCTTCTGATTCCTCTTCTTGAATGTGTTTGTTTGACTTGCTGTAACCACAACAAACAGAGATTTAAAGCAAGTACATTCAACTATTTTAAACTTGAAATTCAACCTAAGTATGATCAGAGCTCTGGTATAAATCTGACCTGTGATGTATCCAAATGTTGATGTTTGACACTTGGACCCTCACACAGAGAAGAATCATCGGGGTCAGGACAAACAGATAAAGGTCTAGAAAAACATCAAAAAATATTGTTGAACTTTTTAGCAAACACGGAAGGCAAATTACAAGTGAACATGGTTAAACCAAATACTACAAGTGTTTAAGGAATATAACAAGAAGTTGATGAACTCTCAGTGGTGTAGATGTCATTGTGGACACTGCCCTCATCTCTTCACGTCTGTCTGTATGACTTTTCTGTAAATATAACAAACAGAGATAAAAACACATGTACATTCGACTTTTTTTACTTGAACCAGGCAGATGTTATGATGAGAGCTCTGATGTAAATCTAACCTGTGATGTAGGAGTGCCACGAAGCCTGTATTTAGCCTGGGCAATAAATACAACAAACAGATTTAATGCACGTCCATTTTACTTGAACTGAAAACTAGTTATGATCAGAGCTCTGTTATAAATCTAACCTGGGAGGGATCAGCAGTAAGACTTGTGTCTGAATCTGAGGACACTCAGACTGACTGAACCTGGTAAACAAAAACAGTTACAGTGAGGAGCACATTTTACAAATGTGTAAACAGAGGAATGTGAAATTGACAAACAAATGAATTAACTTACGGATGTGTAGCAGCGGACACAACTCTGGATGTATCCGGAGCAAAGTATGCGCTGTACCTGATGTTGATGATGTTGGCTAGGGATGGGAACCTTCTTTTAGAACCGGTGCCCAGTGAATCGATTCCTTGGAACCGTTAGCGTACCTGCTTAACGATTCCGCTTATCGGTTCCGCTCGTTGCAAATGTGTCAACGCGCTGCGTTGTTTTGGTTACGCAGCAAACATGTCATCGAGGCAGAAGCGATCTAAAGTGTGGTTATATTTCACTAGAAAAGACGCCAATGCGGTCATTTGCAACAACTGTAAAAGTTTAATTTCGGCAAAGGGGGGAACTACCTCCAATATGCAGAAACATTTGGCCACACAGCACGCAATTCATTTGCAGGACTGTCGCGTGTTTGATACACTATACTACTTAGCGACACAACAACAACAAGTGAGTCAAGCAGCAGCGGAGCTAACGAGACGTCATTGCTATTAATGCCGAAGGTAACTTCTCTATTTAGTTCATGTGAGCGCCATTTCATTGTGTAAACTTTTACTATATGAATAATAATCTCCATTGTCAATCAAATTTAGATGATGATGACCTTGACTGTTAGTCTGTGTTTTTAGTTTTTATGGCACTTAAATGGCAGTTTTATTTTTATTTTTTTGTCTGGACCAATGATGAATGTGAAAAATTCTATAGGTCCCTGGACTTTACTTGTAGCCTACTTTTAGGTTTGTTCTGAGGTTGCTACACATAATTTGTGTATACTCTGAGTATGTGCTATGTTCTTATCAGATATTAAAGCGAGTTAATACAAACAAACAAATTTGTACTTATTCCCTCACCCAATGAGAATCGATAAGAGAATCGATAGGAATCGGATCGATAAGCAATATCGATAATGGAATCGGAATCGTTAAATTCTTATCAATTCCCATCCCTAGTTGGAGCTCTATGATGTTTTTCATCAGGCAGGTTTGAAGAATGTCCAGCCTGAGCACATAACAGCCTCCTCGGTAGCAACATCTCGAACTTTACACTGCGAATGAGCTGTAAATACAACAAACTCAGAATTAATACATGTGTCATAGTAGAACGTGGTTTGATGTAGTAGTTACCATGAGGAATCTGGTAACGTTAAACTCAAACTGAGAGATGTTACACCGTGAACTCCAGGCAGGTACACTCTGACAAGAAGCTCTATAAATACATACAACATATTGTTAAAAAAGGACAAAACATGATTTTTATTTTAACTAAAATGCATAAAGACTTAAGACTGTGTCTATTCAACATTGCTTAAAAATCCAGTTTCTGTTCATAATGTTTACTGAGTGTATGACTTATATTACACTGAAGTGGAGGAGTTGATGTTATTCGCTGTCTCAGACATCGGATAAGATCGTTGAGTCATCCTATCTGGACCTGTACATGAAAAAAACATAATAAGAATAACAGCACAAAAGTAAATGATCACAGCATCATATTGTCAAGAAGTGTCAGGTGTGAGAAAAACATATAATGTCAAGAACATGAACACACAGGCTTTCAGGTGAGCTGTACTGTAAAGCAGCTGCAGACAAACAGATGATGATGATACTGTACACATGTGTACATTGAGTTAAAAATATCTGACAAGCACAAATATGATGACCACAAATCACACAAAGTAAAGATCCAACAGTAATACATGGAATAAACGATGCTTGCGATTGTGTTTTTTGCGTGTTTCGCTACAGTACACACTCAAATACTTAACCATAGTAGAAACAGGGTATACTTTTAGTGTCGTTGGGACGTTAACTGACTAAATTTAGATTACATTTCCATCTAAGCATTAAGCAGACGCTTTTACCCAAGAAAATTAGGAAACAAAATAAGCGATATATTATGGATTTGAGTGACATAACGTTACTTCGCGCTCATACAGTTCATGTCAAATCCTGATTAATCAAATAAAACTTTAAGGAAACATATCGCAAAACAACGTTACGTACAGTTTTCCACTGTCGAGGGCTCAGAGGATTTTGGAGCAGTGATCCTTACGTTATATCAGAGAAAGACTCAACTGTAAGCCATTCAGAGTGTGTGACAGCCAAACACTGAAGACTTCACAGCTGAGAAAACTCTCGACAAAAGCAGACAAAGTACACGACAAGACTCGATAAACGCTGTGAACTCTCACGAGCACAAATGAAAACGCTGCTCTCGAGCTTATATACTGTGTGACCGTGACGTAACAATGGGCTCCTTTGCAAGCCGGATAGAATATGTTATAGATTGAATCCTTAGTTACGCCATGATAAAGCAGAGAAAAAAGAAAAAAGACACATGACAGCGGCACCGTTTTTTTATGTATAGTACCAAGTACTCAAGTAATTTATGATTTAGACAACAACAAACACACAAGGGTAAGATTTAAAAACAAAAAATTGAGCCAGGGGTCATATTACAACATACAGATAAACAAAAGCCCCTCTCTAATTATTTATATTGTTATTAATTATTATACTAGATTTTTTTAACCTTCTTTTCCCTTTTTGTATGTATCACACTAACTATTTGTGGATTATGAAAAATAATAGAGGTTTAAACAAAAGGTACGTTGTGTTAAGAATTTGGCTAGAAAAATAGATGAAATATTGTCTTGTTAAAAAATGTCTATTCTAAGTTTTTATAGAAATAGTTTAATTTTCAGTCACGACGATTTTGTTTGCCAAAGCTATAAAAAAAACAAAAGACCTACAATAATCTAACACAATAAAGGTTAATTAAAATAAGGTGCAAAATAAATATTATATATATATATATATAATATCAAATAATTTATCTATTAGAATTTAAATCTCCAGACTCTCAGTCTTATATTTAAAAGTACACAAATATTTGATCTGAGATCAAACCTGGAGATATTTTGGACCCAGAAGGCAGAAGAGTAACAGTCAGGAGGCTTAGATGATTTGAACAATAAGACTTTACTTGATATCCCAAAAAGTACAACGAAACGGGAGCCGAGCTTCCACCAAAAGTTCAAGAAACAATAAGCAGGTAACATCCAAAAACCAGAAACTTAGCTTTTTATGTGAGGTTAACAGATCCATCGAAGGCTCAAGACTGAACACAAGAGAATAAAAAAGGCAAGTTGAATTAGAATCAAACACAGGTGTCGCTAATAAACATGAGCAGTAACACAAAGTACTCTGTATCAGCTGACGCCACCTAGAGGCTGGGAGACGGGACGGGAGACGGGAGAGGGCATAACGGTGCAGAAGTGGTGGTGATGCCAACTAACGGTTCGGAGAGTCATTACATGGTAGCGCCTTACACTACTGTGCTTGCCCAAATACAAGAACTTTGTCTGCACCTCCTTGTGAGGAAGGCTTTCTAAAGACACCTTGTAATCCCTCGCGTCCTTTTATGGATAGAAGTCCATAAAAGGATCTACTTTGTCGTCCGCCCGCCATATTGGAACGGTACAACAGCAAGCTGACTGTGTATGACTATGAAAACATATTTATTGTTGTATAAACTCAAACATAAATGTATATTTAAGAAGCATTTGTTCCGCATAATATTCGTGTTTCTATGCTAATAAACAAAAGCCGAACGTGAAGCCTCCAATCAAACTGGGTAAGCAACACGTTCGGCCGCCTCGCGCAGAGCCGCCAACCAACCAGCCCCAACCACCCCTGGAAGCTCTACGCGAGACAAAGAAAACATTTCGCCGCCTGCTATTTATACTGCTGAGAATGCAGAGTACTTCCAACGACGGTAACCCCTCAGAAATTACAATAACGTTATGATTTTTGAGTCACAGATGGTTCATTATACACATTATTGCCCGAAACACAACTCGGAAAAACTAATATATTACTAAAGGACCAAAAAAAACATCGCAAAACGGCACTGGGAACTGCGTCATTGATCGTTCAAAAGCAACAGCCAATGGCAAGTCTCCAACGGCAGAACTAGCTATCATTCATCATTAATGCATTGTTTGCGGCATATTAGCTAATTAACACATTGCCATTTTAATAACCTGTTTTACACGATCATTCCTGCACCATATACTTCATTCTACTTAACTTAGAACCATTGTCTTCATTAGAAGACTGCCATCTAGTGGTAGCGAAGCAAAATACACTCATTCGTCGATAAACAATGACCGTCTAAAGCCAGAGGGGAGACGTTTTAAGACAAACAAATGCAAAGTGTGTGAAGTAAGGGCTTAGCCATGTAAAATATTACTGATAAAAACTTAAATTCACTTCATTAAAAACATCTCTGAAGCGCTCGTTGTGTTGCGCTGTTAAACAGCGCCTGATCTTGTCAGCAGGTGGCACTGTTTCAACAAACGTCATTTATTCACTTAAAGAGGTGGTAAAGACAATTTATTTCTTCTTTCCAATAATGAGCTTACTGTTTCAACCTATCTTTGCAGTTTTGTAGATTTGTGCAAACTTTAATGTATACAGTGTAGTATTTTGTCATCATTGAGTTAAGTGGGATACTTTCCTTTTTAATGTGCACGTGAATTTTTAGCCCTTTTAGCTTTAATGTGCACATGCATAGTTTTCCTGTAGCCCAGTGGTAAGAGCAAAGGTTGTGGGTTCGATCCCAGGGGATTGCAAATACCTATGTAAAAAATGTATAAGAAAATGCAAAGTAAGTTGCTTTGTCTGCCAAGTGCATAACTGTAAATGTAAATAAACTTTCGGAACACCTAAGGCTGTTAAACTGGCTCTTGGTAATGAACCATTTTACTTAAACAGATGATTTGCAGATGATATTTTCTAAAAATATATATGCATTAAAGATGAGGTAAATAATGTCAAATACAAGGATAAAAACTGAAATGAAATGTAGGACACATTTTGTCTATCACGGCAACTAACCGTGAAATATAAAAGGCATTTAATTAGGCCTACTGATGAAGGATATTTTCGAACTGCCAGTCAACTCGAAATTTTCACCCATGCGGTTATTGAACTCGTGTTTAACAATCAAAATCCCATCTACTTAAACAAGAGTTATTGTATACGGGGACTTAGAACAGACCTGCTTTTGACAATAAGACTCGACCAGTGAGAGACAAGTCTCTTGCTAGCCATGAATTGAACTTTTTCCTAATAATGTCTTTTATGGGTTTGAGATTAAGTTCTGCAGGAATCATATTTTAATTGAAAGACACCTTTACACCCAAATAATTAATTACATCTTTAATCTGAATTTATACACCATACAAAAAAGTTAAACATAGGGAGGGGGACATGTGTTTTTCAAGTACAAACGAAATTCTAATTAATTTAGAAAAATATGTACAAAACCATAAAGACTTAAATAACAATCATCATTATAAAACGGCGCTGACTTGAGTATTAATGGCTAAATCGGGTGGATTCTTTTTCATTTGGAAGTTTTTTACATGCCTGTAAAGTGTAGGGACAGGTTTGTGACCATATTTTGAAAGTTACACAACCCGTAGAATCTCTTCAATGTTAGACACGCATTCCACTCTGAGACAACATCCGCTCAGGATCACCTGTTTGTCCACGCAGCATTTGATTGGCTGGAGACTTCAGGCGGCACTGCGCACTCGAACACACCTGCCTGAAGCTGAACGCTGAGATGTATATAATGTAATCAATCATTGAGTTAAATTCACACGAAAAGCGAAGCGGTTCATCCTCACGAGGCGATCATATCTGCGTTTATTCCATTTGAGAGTTTGAGAGACGTTAATGGTCGTTGTGTTGAAAAGCTGGAGAATCTTACAGGACATGAGGGTGAGTGGATGACAGAAATGATCATTAATTATGTTAAATCTTAATAATCACATTATGTTCTATCAATGACAAATGTACAAATACACAAATGTGTTTTCAAGTAAAACTAATGACATTTTCTTTGACACATTAAAGGTTTATTGCACAGACTTATTTTTTTGGACATATACTTAATTATGTTTCACATAACACTGATGTTTTTTTGTTTGTAAACATGTAGAGAAAAGCTATGTATATGAGCTCTGGGGTTCATGAGCAGCAGACGAGGAGGCAGGAGGAGGTGTTACAGTAATGAGAGTTATAGAAGCAGTATTGGGATATAGTAGGGGTTGTTCTTATTAACACACAAATGCTTCATTGCTGGACTGTTGAAGTATCTCTCACAGGTGTCTCTTGCTGCTCTGGAGCTTCAGGCTGGACTTCATCCATTTCACTCTCCAGCATCTCCGTGTTCTCCATTCAACTAAACGTGGGTTGACTTTTCCTCATGGGCTTCGGTCTTCTGTGTCTGGTGTCCTTCAGCTCAAATGGAGAGATGATATGCGTCTCATCTTCACCTTCAATGTCCACGAGGACCGGTTGTGAAAGGAGATCAGACTGCGATGTGACCAGCGGTTCAGGCACTGATGAATGATGGGATTTAACCCTCTTGGCTGTTGCAGCTGGAGTATGTGGGACCAGCTGATATAAACAAAGGAGATGAAGTGAGTCTTGATGTTTTCAGTTTCATCTTGTCATACATTACTAGACTTTCTCTTACCTTCATATTTTGTCACCTCCGTCTGTTCAGGATTCGGGTCAGGTGGAGCAGATCGATGAAACCCTGATGAATGAAGAGATGGAGAGAGTCTCAATGTTTTACCTCAACATACAAAGTGTTTCAACTGTGAAATCTATATAAACTTTCTCTTACATTCATGATCAATGTTTTCAGCTTCCATCCTCAGTTTCCTCCCTGAACGTCTCTCCTCTGATCTCTCAGGTGATGCAGTTAAGGGTTGAGGATCAACACGTATCACCAGGGGTTGATGGATGATGGGATTTGACCCTCTCAGCTGCTGAAGCTGGTGTACATGGAGCGACTTGTATTGGTGGAGGAGAAAGTGAAAGTGTCAAGGTATCGATGCTCAATGGAGAGCATCTCGGGACTCCTTCCTAGACTTTTTACGGACTGCAGGACTTGTTCTGATGTCAGTCTGCATCTTCTTCATCTCTCTCTTGTGTTCCAATACGTTCACGTGTTGCTCTGAATCTTCGACTCTTTTCTTGGTTTTCTTCGACCTCACAGGTACTGAAGCAGAGTTTCGAGCAGATGCGTTCATCACAGGCTGTTTCAGTGTTGACTCTCTCTTTATTCCTTCAGCATCTTCTGTCTTTCTCTCTCTTTCTCATCTCTCTCCTACCTTCTCCTTCTTTCTTTCTCCCTCGACTGCGTTCAGTCTTTGTTTCAGATTTGCTGTCCTCCAGACTATCTGAGATCACTCATTCTTGCTCTCTTATGGAGTTCCTTGATCTTCCATATTTTCTTATGTCTGGACATATCGGTGTGGAGTTAGAACAGTTTGTGCAAAAATGATTTGGTTATGCAAACCGATTGTTGCAGCAGCTGTCCGGGTGGCTGGTCTCAGACGATCTTGGAGGTGAAGAAGCTGGATGTGGAGTTCCTGGGCTGCCGTGGTTACACGTTGTCTGCGTGTGTATATATATATGCGTGTGTGTGTACATTCGTACGTAGGTACTTACACTAAGATTTATTTACAGTAAAAATGTACATAAAACAACATATCATGCTTACCAGTTGTGTCACCACCAGGTTTAAGCATTGTTTATTCTATTTGTGTCAAAGTTTTAGCCTGACTGATTATACAGCTCTGGGTACTTCTATGATCAGCTGAGTTAATATAGAATGGTACAGTATTTACATTATACAAAGATAATAAGTAAAGGTTGAAGCCGAGTTGTTGGTTCTGGTTGCATGACCGCACATCTTGCGTATCTTTAAAATAATGAATTCCGAACCAATGAGCTGTGAATAAAATATCCAGAAGTTGCTAGAAGCAAATGTCAACTGAGGAAATGTAGTGCGTGCAGGTGTCTTTATGCATTGATGAGGGGCGTACCCTCACCTGGCATAGGGCATGTGCTACCGTTTGTCAAAGCCAGACTTTGTGCAAATGGATGCTTCCTCAGATGTCAGGTGCAGATCCCTTCCCATAGGTGAATCACAAAAACCGAGGTAATGAAAAAGAACATGGATTTTTGAATGTTTTTATTTGTGTATTTATTTTAGGTAAAATACATGGAAATGAGAAAAATCATTTAGGACAGTGATCTTGAATTCAACTACATTTACAACCATTACAAGTAGATAAACCCTTCCAAGTTACCATATTTAGCAGATGATAAAGATCATTTTATTTATAGTTATTAGTTCACAAAAGTCTTTTTTCCATCCTTGTGCTTACACTGCATTATCAGTAATTACTTCCTGTTGTGTATCAGGTTTCAGTCCAGAATCAGCTCTAGCGGTTGTAGAACTGAGAGGACACCCAGGCCAGACCCCATTTGAGATTAGTAAGCATGAATTTGAGGGCTTTGGTCCACTGCTCCTCAGAGTTAAACTGCGTCTTAATAGAGTAAGAGCCTCCACTGCCACCCGTGTCCTCAATCTTGCCTTTGTCCACATCCATTCTGAACACAAAAGACAAACACAATGTCAGTGCTGGTAAGAGCGTTTTGTATATACAGGGCTTTACATTTTGCTCACCAGCCACTGCTAATGGCTTTCGAAAATTACTAGTCACTGAGAATTTTCACTGGACAAAATTTTGTTTTTGGGAAATCAATCTTTATATGACTAAAGTTGACAGCAGTGGTAAATAAAAACTATACCCTTAAATAACATCAATGCAGATGTGAATTACCTTGCAATAGTTTGGGACCTAAATCTTGAGCCCATTTCAAATTATGAAAACAAAAACATTTCCGAAGGTAAAGCTAACATTAAAATCCAAGCAATATTACTACAAGAAGAACTAAAAAGCAGCTAGTGAACGTTAGTCCCTGTAACGTGAGTGTAAGGCTTCACGAATAGAGTGTGGTCTGTCTCTCTCAATGCTTGCTTCTCGTGCCATGCTCCACATTTAAAACAAAACATAACTTTTTTATTACACCTTACTCATGACATATGACCCTACCCAACCATAACACAACAATTTCTGATCAGAACAAAAGGAACCCTGGGGGGGAATGATTACCTATACCCATATGTATATACTCGTATGTATAAAAATACATGCATTCATACATACACACATTATTACAATAATAATAAAAGTAATACAAATTAATAGTAATAATTCAATACAGCTGCAAGCTGAAATGATGGGGTCAAGCCCTACAAGGGCACAAAAGGCAATACATGTGGTCGTGTATGATCATGAGTTTTGAAAATTGACTTAAGATCATAGGTAAAAGCATTAAAAACACAAGGAACTTGCTTATATCTTTTGACCACTATGCAACGTTGACGTAAAATGAATATAAGGTTAACAAGATCTGCTACTGATGTTGTATACAAAGTGTTATGTATCTTCGCAATACTTTGGGATATTGACACAAGTCTACATAACTCTTTGGCATGCTCACCTTCAGATTAATTGACGAGGTATACGTGGACTGTTTGATCAAGTTAGATTTTTTATTATATAATTCAATATGTTACATAGGAAGTATGGTGGAATATGACAAGTTTGATATCGAAGCACTCGGCTTGAGCAGACAAATATCTTAGTGTAAATCGCATTACATTATGTTGAATTTTCATATGCTATATGCTATTAATACAATTTTGTTATATTTCTTGACCACTAGGCGCTCGCTTATGTCGATTATCCACCTTAATATTGTAATTTCTATTATTATTATCAATTAATAGATTTGACATTGACGCTTTTAAATGTTTTTAACTTGAATCAGTCGCATGCCACATCTTAAACTAAATTAGATAATGTTAATAACATAATTATGGGAGTTATGTTGTTAGTAAGATAAAAACCTGCACAGTATGTGGAAAATACAGCGTTTTTCAACCTTAAATCGTGTATACACATTACATTACATCTAAAACAAACGATAATATTTGTTTTAGCCCTGTCATATCACACCTTTAACATACACAACTTTATTTAACGATCAAATCTGATGTTTACAAAGTATTTGTGAATCTGGAGGAGAGTTTTCGAGAAGGTCAGTTTTATGCGCAAATGACTCATATATTAACTCATCAATAGGGCCGTCGCTAATGGGGTGAAAGGTGGTGACAATTACAGGGGCCCCACAAAATTCAGAAGTTATTAAAAGCCCCTGTTTTGTAAATAATTTTAAACATGGTAAAACTGCTTAAAAGGGATACTTATAATTTTTGGTCTTCTTTGAAATGATCTAAATCAGCCAGTAATCGTGCCTGCTCAGCTGATTTACAGATTTAATTTGCATCAACTACAAATGTTGAAGCACAAGTATCTGCCAGTTTAGGCAGTGTCCCACACTTTAAGAAGTTTTGCCCAAAAGTTGCCGAATTTGACTTTTGTATATAATGCTTAATGATAATAGGGACTGAAATTAAATAATAGTGCCTGAAATGAAATAAATAACCTTTTAAAAGAAATGATGTATTGTGGATATTCTTACCTATATGGCAGACAGAAGCCTGTGTCTCCCTTTTCCACCTCTTCTTTAAACTGCTGGACACAGTCGAGGAAGGCCACCATAGCATGATCGAATTTATTATCCCAGAAAAAGCGCAAACCACCTGAACAATATAATGGCAACTCCTACAAGAAAATAACATACATTAGCTATTATTCACATTATTTTTGGCATAAATGTGTGAACAATGTGTGTTAAGACACTACATCTAATGGCAGTCGTATTGCGAGCGAGACAAGTGTGCAGTTTTGACTGACTAGTTAATATCTATCATGGAACCCGAAGGTACAAAGCTAATGTGTGCAGTTAGATGCTGCCATAATAGCTGGAACAAGCGCCAAAAATTTCTACAAAACAATTATTTTGACCATAATCCACGCCCCAGAGCTGAATGTAAAATGCAAGCGCAACCAGCCGTCTCGATTCTCCCGTTATTAGTTGTAAGGCCCAGGCAGAGTGAATATTTGCTCCACTTCTGCTAAAAACACAAATTTGTGGTCTATTTCATATACAAACACTCAACCGACTTTCCCGATGTGCAGGTAGCCGTCAACATTTGTAGACGTCAGGGTATGCTCTGTGCTTTAATAGTTGTGCATCGAAGACCCATCAACTCCAAGAAATTTTTTTAAATATTTGTATATAGCTTCATATGATATATCAGACCACTTCTCACTCTCACATTGTGTTATACATCGCGGGTCGACAACTATTTTTTTATCGTGTTTTGAGTGTGCTCACACGACATTGCAAAAAAAAGGTGTGTTCAACGTCATGCTGTGCTGCACAGAGCAATCAATGTGTGACACCAGCAGTCTGAGAACAGTTTGAAAGCATACGGAGCAGTCTACAGTCGAATGGCTCTTGCTGTACTTTTTTTAGACAGGTCTGATACACCCGACACACCTAATATAAAATTTAACCTGGCAAAATGGCTAGTCTGATTGATTCTGCTACACATGGAACTCCTGAAATTCACAAACTCGTGAAACAGTTCCAAAACACTATTGTTGCATTTGCAGGAACCGTGGACATGCAAAAAGATACAAACATACAGCTTCTGACAGATTTTCCACCGACGAATGGAATTACTTGTCAGACGATCGATGGTAACGTCACTGTCTGCAAGTAACCTGACAAATCTCAAAGTTCTACGTTAACGCAGTTTTCGGCTTTCGGCTTTTTTCTTCATATAAAGAATCTTCTTTACATGAATCTTCTTTTTGATAGATATCCGCTTACCCTGTGCATGTAAATGCATTTTCTTTTGTTGTGCGGTAAATACTTTTTTATTTAAGACCTTTGTAATCGACCTCAGAGTATTATAAGGTGGATTCATTAAGTGCATCTACCTTGGACTTATCCGTAAGAGACTCCAGATAGGAATGATTTCCATAAGGAACTAGTCGATATCTGCAAAAGAAAGGTTTATGTTTTATTTACAATAGTAAAGATTTGTCATGTTTCTGATGTACTCATCATATAAATCTGTTAAAAAAGGAAAATAATAACACTAATAAAAACAATTCATAGATCATTATTTTATTAATTGAATAATCAACTATTATTAAACTATACTGAAATTAAAATGAACAAATATTGAAAATGATTATCTGTTATAATAATTAATATAATAAAATAATATCGTTTTCCTATTTAACACCTCTGAAAGTGAAGCCCCATCTTGCTTGCGAGGGCATGCAGCAGAAGTACAGTTTGACCCCAGGCAGCATTAATTTCATTCCCACTCCACTGGAACACTGGGTAATCGCCCTAGTCTGAAGTTATTTATTGTTCCAAACTGCCCACTGTGCCTGAAAAAAACAACAGAAAAAAATCAATGTGTTTAATCATTGTTTTATCATTGTTAAATTAGTGTTGACTCAAAATATACTAACCAGATATGAAAGGTGGCATTAAAAACATTAGTCTTCTTGAGTCTATCCAGTTGAATTTGACAGTAACGCATCTGATTATCCACACTCTTAATATCATCATCCAACTCTAGCTGCTGCCGCTTAAACTCGCAGTATTCCTTTTGATAGCTAAGATAGAAGAAACAAATAAAGGTATCATGAATTTCTTTTATGCTATAGATGAGCTTGATGTGGTAATATACAGATGTGTTTTTCCCCACAGTATTTTGCTGAAGACAAATCCTGTAAGCGCCTTTCTTAAAATTTAACCCCCTGAGACACTTCGGTAATTTTTGAATGAAAAATTTTACATTTTGAAATGTTAAAAATCGTAGCTTCATCGGAATGAGATTAAATGTTAAAGGGTCACAAAACAAGTCACACTTGGCTCCTTCGCAGTCAAAAATGACATGGGAAATGAATGGAAAATATAAAAAAACTCTTGAGAATATTTTGGTGGTACAAACTACAAATCAGCCACTGTGCAGAAAAAAAGTGCACAGCAATCAAAGGGTGACAATCTGAATCATCAATAGTGCAAAATAGTCACCCACAGACACACTCTAAAAGGAGTCTCTCTCTGACACACACACACAGGAACCTAGAAGTTACACCATAACATTATACGTTTTTACTTGTTTACAACCAGAAGGCACTTATCTGCTTTTCAAAGATTGGAGTTTAACGGCCTGTTATCTTTTTTAACCTGAAATAATGCATTAATTGAAAAATTATATTTAAAATATATTTGACAAATTGGAAAAAAAGATAAAAAATGTATTGTTTTCAATGGGGAGAAAAATGGATAATAATTATAGCATAAATATTAATTAGTACCATAAAATTCTCTCAAAATGTAAAAAAAAGAAATATTTTGAACAAAAATGTATTACATACATTTTTCTGAAAAAATATTACAGAAGCCATGTGTGACCGCGAAGGAGCAAAGTGTGACCGCTAAATGAAGAGGCCCAGTAAACTGAATGAAATAACAATAACTTGCAAAAGTGTTTGATTTATCCATTTCCATTCCTTATTTTGTTATATATCTTAATTATCAAATCCTATGTAACAAAAAGGCTTTCCATGTGTCCCCTTTATAACAAAACTATAATGTTTGACTGCAATCGTAATGCAAAACTTGGTACTTATCAAACCAAAAATATCTAAAAGTTGACGAAAAATTGTCAAAACGTTGAAAATAAAAATCTTTGAGATTGTCTAAATGTACATTCAAATCCTAAATCACATCTGAACTACTAGGGAATTCCATTACACATGCCACTACACAAGTTTTTGCTTTTTTTTAACAACCACAAGGCTCTAATACAATTTTTCAAAAAATGGATTTTAAAAGGCTGGTCTCTTTTTTAACCTAAAATACTGCATTCATTGAAAAATAATTTTAATATATATTTAATATAATCTATTTACATTTTTTTATTTTTTTCAGGGGGTACATTTTTTTTTCATTAATATTTATAAGTAGCATCAAATTCTTAAAAAATGCGAAAGAAAAAAACATTATTAAACAAAAATGTATTACATTAGTTTTCTTGAAAAAAACGTTTTTTAAAGTGTGACCCCTAAACGAAGAGTCCCAGAAGTTTAAATGTGTTGTGCTTCACATGACTTATTCATCAAATGGAGCAACAATTGCTCTTAAACACTAAAACATTTGCATTTAATCATTTTTAACCTATTAATAAATATGCTATCTTATAGATTATTACCTTTTAAAAATAGACTTAACATCATTCTCAGTGTCTTATAAATGCACATCATTTTCAGTGTCTGAGAGATGTAAATTCTTAAGTGCACTCGGAATGTTGTGATTGTGAGAAAACATCGAAAATATGGATAAAAATAATTAAAGACAATTATTTATATGCTAATACAGACACTGTAACATTTACATGTGATTGCCTGTGTGTAATGCTTTGTAAGTGTGTCCAATAGATGTTGATGAGTTCTGTGGTAGCCTACTGGAGAGTAAGAGAGCAGGCTCCTTCACACCGACCAGCTCACATTCATCATGCTATGTTTTGCACCTAATGGCTGCATCGCAGAGCGTTTAATCAAGTTTCAGCCAATCCAGAGTCATTCAGGAGAGTCTCTCTGCCAGTCTGTGCTTGGTGTTTTAAAAAGACATGGGCATATCAGTAACTGCAGAGGCCAGTGTTACGACAATGCAGCCAACATGTCTGGTGTTTACGGTGGCCTACAAGCACACATTTAAAAACCATTAATCGAGTGGGTACCGTGCGCTGCACACACGGTCAAGCTGTTACAAATTCAAAACAACTGTTTTTATCCCCATCATAGACCGTCTTGTTGCCAAGCTGGATAGGAGGTATCACTCCAACAATGATGCTCAGCAAACATTTGGATTTTTGAATGAGATCCCATCCATCCCTCCATTAGATCTTCGCACAGGAGCAGCTTATCTGCAGAAATATATGCAGGCAATCTAGAGGAGGATTTTGTGAATGAAATTGGACAATTCAGACAATTTATCAAAACAAAATGAGCACACGTCAGCAAGGTCACTGCTGCAACTTATAAGAGCAAGGAAACTACAATCAGTATTTCTAAAATTTTGAAATAGCACTTTTATTAATTTGTATTACTTTGCCTGTAACCAACACCAGCGGGGAGTGCTTTTTTTCAAAACTGGGACTAATTAAAAATAGATCCACGATGGGCCAAAACTGACTGAATCACCTGTCTCGACAAATTTTATTTTACCAGCCTCATTACATTTACATTTAGACATTTAGTAGAGGCTTTTATCCAAAGCGACTTACAGAGAGCTCAGGGAGCAATAAGCGATATGTCATACAGGACCATTAATACAATAGGTGCTAATACAAAGTTACCAGTTTCAGCAAAAGCCAGACCAATACCTGTTGAGAGAAAGAGAGAGGGTGGTGTTTTTTTTCCTTTTTTGTTTCACATTTGTCTGTCAAGTATTCACAGAAGTGATGGGTTTAAAGTAGTTTTTTGAATGTTGTGAGAGATGTGGTTGACAGGACCGAGTTAGGAAGAATGTTCCACCAGGAAGGAGTTGTGAATGAGAATGAGCGGGAAAGCGATTTTCTGCCCTTATGAGAAGGCAATACAAGACGCCACTCGTTTGCTGAACGCAGGGATCTTGATGGGGTGTAGGAGTGTAAGAGGGTGCGAAAGTATGCCGATGCAGATCCAGTGATAGTCCTGTAGGCAAGTATTAGTGACTTGAATCTGATACAGGCTTCAAAAGGTAGCCAGTGGAGAGAGATGAAAAGGGGAGTCACGTGAGCCCTTTTGGGCTGCAGGAAGACGAGGTGTGCTGCTGCGTTCTGAACCAGCTGGAGCGGTTTGATAGCAATAGCAGGAAGACCAACAAGGAGAGCATTGCAGTAGTCCAACCTTGAGATTACCAGGGCCTGGACAAGGAGTTGTGCCGGATGCTCAGTGAGATAGGGACTAACCTTTCTAATGTTGAATAAGGCATATCGGCATGACTGCGTTGTCTTTGCAATGTGATCATTGAAGGACAGCTGGTCATCAAATATGACTCAGAGGTTTCAGGCTGTTTTGGAATGAGTGATTGTGGTATTGACAAGTTGGATGGTGAGATCGTGTTGCACCATGGGATGTGCCGGAAACACAAGTAGTTGTTTTTGCAATAAATGGGAGGAGAGAGACAGGTCTGTAACTGTCGGTAGTAGAGGGGTCCAATGTGGGTTTCTTAAGTAGGGGCGTGACCTAGGCCTGTTTGAATGTGGATGGAAAAGTTATTAGGCACTTCTTTGCATATTCCTACATTCAGAATTTTTTCTTTCTTGATTTTCTGGCAATGATATTTATATATTCATTATTGTGCTGCTGTTTTATTATGGCTTTGTTTCATACACAGTTTACTGTATTGCACTGTGGATTTTGCCTCAGTAAAACAGGACATCTGCACTGATGCAGATGCTGTAGCCGGTTTATAAAGCTAAAAGCTGTTATCAGTTTGCACTTGAACTGTGAATGCCGGGAATTTTGTTGCTTCGCTGTTTATAGATATTTATTTCCTTTGTAATTGTTTTGTAGCTGTGGTGGCATGTCTGGTATTCTTTCCACTTACATATCTGTTGATACAAGTTTTGGTTTTAGTGCCATTGTTTCTTGATCATAATTAAAAGGGCTGCTCCTAAGTACTGGGCCTCGTGCTTGTTTGTACTTGTGTTTTGTTTGTAATGTTACATTTCTCAATTTAACCATGTGGTGTGGTGGTCATTTTCCTACTGTTGTGGTCCACCACTTGAAGGAATGTAGAGGAAACACTGTAGTATTTTATGTCTCAATGTGTGTGTTTGCCAGTTCTCCTAACTATTAGCATGTGTTAACGGAGTAATTTAACAAGTTATAATTTCTAAAATAGTGATTATATTATAGTTCCAAGCCCAGGTAACTATACGTTACAGCTGAGTTACATCGTTGCCGTTTTATCATTTATATTGTAAAAAGCGAAATAGCATTTTCAAAGTCTGGACGCCTGCCTGTCGCACCCGCGACATCATCGAACTGAAACCTGTAAGCACTTCGCGAAAAGTACTACCAAAGCCACTCCATGCAAAGCCTGCCACCGTAAGCTAAAAACTCATAACGGCCAATGCTATCGGCTCGGCTTCAGCAGATAGGGTGGAACGAAGGCAAGGAGACTTAACAATATATATGATTGGAAATACTATCATTATTTTTAGTTTATTTCTGTCAAAGGCAAGAACATTGTTGTGCGTTGTGGGTCATGTGGAGGTAAGCAAAACCCTCTCTCCCGTGAAAAACAACCTGAAAAGGCATGAAAAGCACGGATGAACTTCTCCCGAAAGTAACGTCACCGGGCACCGAGAGCAATGAATTAACTTCTACGAAGTTCTACGAAGTTTGTTGCGAGATGGAGTATGCACTTATTGAGGGGTGGGGGTAGTAATGTAACAAGTAATGTGACTAGATGTGTAACTAATTACTTTTGAAATAAAGTAATCGGACCAGTAACTTGATTACTCTGGAAATGATTACTGATTACTCCTTTTAAGAGTAACTTGCCCAACACGGGATGCTACATTCCAAATTGCATGAAAAACGGACAAAAGGTCTTCTAAAAAGTCTCCCTTAGGGGCTTGACCTAAAGTTAGTAAATACATACAGCTAAAAGGGCTTAGAAAAGTTATGCCAGCTCATAAGCAGAAACACAGACTACTTGGTAACACCAAAAGCAATGACAAGAGGTCAGCATCCTGAAATTATGCTAACACAAAAAAAGGTATTACATAAGTAAAATTGAAGTGTTAATTTGAAATAATTACAATTATATGAAAAATGTTGTACGCACCGAATTTCTTCTGTGTCCAGCTGTTGACTGTGGCTGCGTCTCTCAGCTAGCTCTTTGGCCACGGCTTCACGTTGGATTTCAATGCGCTCCAGCTCCTGGATCATGGATTCTTCCTCATGTTTTAGCTGCTGGAGCTCAGTAAGTAGACTGGTTTGCTCCTCTTCTGGCAGCTGAGTCAGCATGTCTAAACAGTTCCTGACAATTTACAGACAAAGTCACAACCTATTTCTCATAATATAACGGCTACTTACTGTATGTAGAATCAATTTATTTATATGGCACTTTACAAAGTTTTGCATTGTCACAAAGAATCTTTACATACATTTGGAAAGATTTACTGTAGGTAAGTGATCAAGAGTGTCGTGTGTGCCACTGTGACTGCCATTTTGCGTTTTTGTCTCCTAGTTATCCTCCATTTTGTGATGACAGCACTGTTTGGAACTAGCTAGTGAGGTACTGCTCTTACACAGACATCAGGGGAGCACCAGCAAAGAATGTAATCGACACCCAGAGACAAAACGAGTTGATGTCATTCAATGGTTACCTAGCAACATCCAGCGACACGAGTGAAAGTGACCGTTGGCAACTGGAAGTGGGCGTGTCTAAAGTCTTGAGATTTGCTCAACTTTATGCTAATGATGAGCAACTTTCGGGAGTGACTACCAAGAGAAGTATAGCAGCGGAGCTCACATCAGCAGTCTCTCGTCTGTTACTGGAGGGTTTGTGTATAAATGTTTCTCGGACAACTAACCCTATAACGACCCCGTACTGAGAGACTGTTTACAACGGGGCTGAAAGAGCATAAGAAAATCAGCAGAGCGGAGAGACCGAGCAGGTGTTGACAGTGTAACAAGGTTACAAATATATTCTGGTGCCAGCCATGTACTGCTTTATAATTTAGGATAAGAAACTTAAAATCCGTAATCAAGCCAAGATGTTATAAAGGCGTGAATAAGCCTTTCGGCATCAGGCATAGATAGAAAGGGCCGTATGCGTGCAATATTCCGCAGATGATGAAAAGCTAGTTTTGTAATATGCTTAAAATGAGCATTAAACTAGCAGATAGAGTTTCAAGTGAAAGTGCAACATCAGGTTGAGTACTAATATACAGTGGCAAGAAAAAGTAGGTGAACCTTTTGGAATTTCATGGTTTTCTGAATACATTTGTCCTAAAATGTGATCTGATCTTCATCCAAGTCAAGGGTATTGACAAATAAAATGTTTTTTGATCATTCATGTTTTTATTGAGAACAACCAAATCAACCAGTTATTAATTCTAAGGGTTCACTTACTTTTTCCACTGCCATTTTGAATGTTGAATGAGTGTGACTTCAAAATTCTACACAAATGTTGAGGGCTGTTTTTTTGGTATTTTACATGGACAAATATTCGCAGCATCATCATTATGACAACTGTTTCCATTACCTTAACTCTTTCCCCACCAGCCAGCGCAAGCGTTTTTATTTTTTCACAAAATTTTGATGGCTCACAGTACATTTTCTGTAATTAACAATATATCAAATGAAAGAGTCTCTGCTTTCAAACAAAATAAACTGTATTCTTCTATCTTCACTTGTTCTTTTTTTAATCACTCCTTAGATGTGGGTAGGTTTCTTTCGAAAATGCATCACTTTGATTAAACAGCTATAATTAAAATTTTTTGGTCAAAGATTCCACCAAGATTCCACTCAGAACAATCATTAAAAACAGATACAATATATACGTTCTAGATTCATAGATTCTGTACTTTTTCCAAAGGTGTGTAACGGCGCCACCTGCTGTACAACAGTACAAACACGATTGCTGTAATAATTCCTCTTTGGCAGGGAATGGTTGATTTTTAAATGAGAACTCCTCAATGGCGGGGAAAGAGTTAAAGGGCATTTGAACTCATTTGACCTAAAATTGAGCACGTTAAATTTCTTTGATAATTCTGAGATTTTTTTAACATGTTCATTTCCATTTAGGCTTTCTAATGCACATTTTCAAAACATCAAAAATTTTGATTCTAGATAGTTGGATGTGAAATCTCCGTGGGGTTTTCGATCCGTTACTTCTCCCCACCCCACTTACTTTCCGGCACCTCTGAATTTACAAATTAAGCACTGATAAGCAGTGTTAACAAATTTTACTGAACCTTTATCTAATCTAATATTAGTAATCATATATTAGTAATACTGAAATATATCAGTATCCGGTGAGCAAGCCAGCATGGCACAGAATACATGGAGAAAAAAACTTGGGGGAAACCAGGCTCAGCTGGGAGGTCCAGGTCTCGTCATTACAGCTGTACTCAGTAACTTTGATTAAAATTTGAATGATAAAAATGATAATTTTTTTTAATTATTGGTCATGTAATGTAAGTTTTGCATTAAATACTAAGTATTGCAAATAATGTTTATCATTAATGTGGTAACAAGCAGTCAGTCTTTGCTGAGCTGGGATGATCAGTCAGTCTGCAGGCTCTCACATAAGGGTGACACGTGACTTTTAACTAGAGCTGGCGTAATCTCTGATTACCTCGGGATGGGTATGTGATGTTTTAACTTGAGTTGGCATATTTCTGGTTAGGAGGATGGCAGAAAGAGACTAAATAGCGTAGCTGCCGTTCATAATTTTTATGCAGAAGATGATACTTTGTATTTGATTTGTAATATTGCATAGTATGCACTATGAGAATGCTTGGCTGAAAAGATGCGTCTTTAATCTAGATTTGAACTTTGAGAGTGTGTCTGAGGACCCCCAAAAATGATAAACTATTTGTGAAGGACCCCCTTTTCTAAACTATATATCAATCAATATATTTTTCAGTGTAAAGAAACGTTTAAAATAAATAGTTAATAGGATATTATAAAGACAACAACTTGTTTCTAAACCTAAATTGTTGGCAAGAGTCTGAAAAAGGAAACTATAGTGAGAAAAACTCACTAGAAAGATTCAAGAAAGCCTAACTCACAGATAACACTGTTACTTCACCATAAGCATTTTATGCCGCAATATAGTTAGCTTGTCGGAACCGAACACACGCACACACCCATCATGATGCGTCTAAAACCTAAAAACCATAAAACTGTTTGCAAATAAACACATTTGATATTTTACAAAGTTGTTATATATATTAGTGTTTATATATTATATAGCATATTTTAAAATTTATTAAATTATAAAATGTATGTTTATTTGCTAAATTTACTAAACTAAATAGTTTCCATAAATTGTTTGTATAAAACACTAATCTACACTATTTTGATGTTGCTGTAGGTTAATGTGAAAGACACCCATTAAATTCAATATTTTATATATCAATATATGAAATATTGTTAATATTATCATTACTATACTGGAACAATAAAACACAATAAAATATTTCAGAACTTCTACTCTTTCTTGCACAGACCACAAATAAGTCTAAAAATAAATGATGGTTCTAAAGACGTGTGCCAACTTCACAACTGGTAGACATACTGTACTGCACTACTTATTTTTTGTAGTTTCTTACAAAGAAAACAGTTCAATATTAAGTGCTCTTAATGTTTTGACTGCCAGTATGATTGCGGAATGTTAGTTCATGCATACTTTAGATTGCATTTTAGGAGGCAAAATATTTAATTACTCGCAGTTATTGTTTGACAGTGCAGCGCGAGGATAGTATCACTTTCGCTTTGGAAATGTTATAATTTTGTGTTACACGCAGCAGCATCCCTGCCTCATTCCATCCAATTAAAAATGTATCCGTGCTTTGCTTCACATTGCCGAGACAAAGTCAGAAAGTAAACAAACGACCACAAAGGCTGTGACGTCAAAGGTTTTACTGCGCAGCATGGATGAGTACGTTTTCAGCACATTTTGAGTATGGATAGGAAGTATTAGGAAAACACTTGAGAACACTAATGTGGTCAAAGACCTTTTAAAATGCAATCTCAGTTTTCAAAGGGAAATGTATGGCAAAGTGTTACCCGCCACTCTCTGACCCTGGTTGTCAAAGATAAAAATTTACTTTACCTAAGCCAATCATCATAAGTTATGCGGTTATCTCCCAACCTACTCACAAACACACACCAATCAAAATCATTTGTGTCCACACTCCCCAACACACAGCAAAAAAACGTTTCAGCTTTTTTGGATGAGAGAGAGCCTACTCTGATGAAAACTGCTTCAGTGACCTCAATTATAGTGATGCTGCATTTTATTGTCAGTAACGTAACGTCTTAGTAACGGGGGAAACAGTATTTAGTTTGATTACTCGTTACTGAAAAAACTAACGCCACTAGTAGCGCGTTAATTTATAACGCCGTTGTTCCCATCACTGGTCGTAAATGCCCCATTGAGGTCCCAGAGATTATCAACGCTTTCGGGGGGCGAACCAACCTAAACCCAGGCCCACTGGAGCCAGGTAAGGCTCTGGTCCTTTGATGTTGTCATCAAAAGACCAGGACAAAGGGGGTTGGAGCAACAAAAAAAACACTACTCTCCTTTTAATGATCCAGACACAATATCCAACAATTTGGCTATGCCAGGCTCTACAAAGTATATATACTATATTCAATTTGTATTATAACCTACAATAAAACATATACAATTTTTAATATACAATAGTATTTAAAATAAAGTTCCTTATTCTGTTCTTGAGATGGGGCCACAATTTTGAAAACACCATTTTAAAACCATGGGTTTTGATTGCAGAAGTGAAAGCAAGGTTTATGAATTCGACAATGTGACGTGCGCACACACAGCGGTGGTAACACACGCACACAGTTAACACACACTCGGAGAGGTGGGCTGCCATTCTTTTGCTTTGGTGCCTTGCTCAAGGGTCAAAGCTCAGTGTGGTATTAAAGGTGGAAAAAAACGCTGGTCATTCACTCCCAACACCTACAATTCCTGCTGGTACTGAAACTCAAACCTGCGACCTTTGGGTTACAACTCTTTAACCATTAGGCCACGAATGCCCCTGAATTAGAGAAATTGAGGATATCATTTTCAAAACTGAGATCATGGGTTGGGAACCAGTTTATTAATTAAATGTATTATTACGTTTATTAATTCAAGGGTACGATTTGTTAAACTGATGAAACAGTTTTAGAATCTGTGAGTATGGTTTATAAACTGGGGAGAAGAGATAAATTACAAAACTGTGGCCACGTTATTTCAGGTCTCCCGCGGGCTCTGTAGTACAGAGATGCCCACCACTGGGGGCAGTCATGGCCTAATAGTAAGAGAGCAGGACTCGTGACCAGAAGGTTGCCGGTTTGATTCTCAGGGCCGGCATGTAACGACTGAGGTGCCCTTGAGCAAGGCACCTTACCCCTACTTGCTCCCCGGCGCTGCAGTGATAGCTGCCCACTGCTCCGGACGTACGTGTGTTCACGACTTGCTGTGCGTGTGTTCACTACTCACTGGATGGGTTAAATGCAGAGGTCACATTTCGGGTATGGGTCACCATATCTGACAAATAGGTCACTTTCACTTTCATATTATAAAACGTTACATTCTTTTGGTGATTTGCTGCAATCACAACACAGCAGGTAGAACACATGTTGCGACTTGGTCCTACAAATGGCGGCTGTACCACTGTGTGTGTCATCAGATGGTATTTATGAAAACAGTACATGGCAATATAATACATGGTATATAATTATGAGAACTTAAGACGACACAATGTATTATAGTACATGGTCATTATTACTATTTTTCTCAATCAGAATCAGATCAGAATCAATCTAATCAGAAATTTCTATTCATGGTACTATTAAGCCCTGTGTATATTCGTTTATTTTTTGAGAAGTCTTTTTCTTAGAGGCCATTCACATTTTGTCATTTTGAAGTCCCATTGAACTTGATAATTGTATCACAAAAAACTCACCTTTGAGCTTAAAAATACCATGCCTTAAAATAACTTAAATATAACTCTACACCCTTACCTTAGTGAATGTATAAATTACTCCCCCACTCAATTGCACAAGATCGGACCATTGATATGAACATGCAAATTCACCACTCATTCGCACCAGCTCGGACTATAGATACAACACTTGGCAGTTCCAGACGCTGCTAAAACTGAAAGTTTGATCATTTCAGCACTGAGTCTATGCCAAGCGGCAACCCTCCAATCGCTCTCGTGAAGCCAACACGGATGTGACTTTAACTGCAATTCATTGACTAGAGACTGGCTCCAAAAGAGAGCAGAATCTCATTGAGCCCCATGTTAAAATTGGCAACTTTACAGCAGAAAAAAACATGTTTAAAGCCTGGTACAAAAAAGATTTTGGTCTATATAGCTAACTTTACCCTTCATGACAACTGTGAGGATGGTGAATTTTTATATAACTCGCCAGTTTAACTTATATTAGGCCTTAAATTTCTGCAAGTTAGGAGTGTGGCCACCTGAGATATATGTGGTTTCAGCAACCAGGCGCCTCATCTCCAACACGTCCCGCCTCTTTTGCTATTTTCGACACGCTACTAAGATGGCGATGGCCGGCCCCGTCCACTTTAAGCTTCAATACGGCTCCTTAGAAACCTACGGGTGACGTCACGGACACTACCTCCCTAATTTATACAGTCTATTAGGGGTGTAACGATACACTCAGCTCACGATTCAGTACATATCTCGATGCTGTGTTCACGATACGATACACATCTCAATATTTTGAACAAATTTAAAAAAGAACGACAAAATTCAAACACCATTTATTTTCAAAATATTAACAATTTAGGTACTAACCTTTTTGTCGCACATACAACTTATGAAAGAATTTAACATTTTAAGGCTGAACTGATATTAGAATTAAGATCAGTGTCAATTTTGACAGCAAATTTTGATTTAGTTTTAGTCATAGTCTTTTGACATAATTAATTTTGCAATGCATAACACGTGGCATTTCGAATGCATAACCCTGATAGCACACGTACATCTTGCAGAAAGCTATTTGATGTCTGCATTTTCATCTGCACGACATCTGGCAGAAGCTGTTTACTCATTTGCCCTACATCTCTGATACGTCTGCTGTCAGATGTCATATAAACCTCTAGAAGATATCAGTAAGATGTCTATGATTTAGAATGGATGTACAAAGGCTCTTTCTAAGATGTTTAGCAGATGTTTTCCAGATCTCCAGATCTTTAGCAGACATCTTACAGATGTACCTGTGCTATCTGGGAATTGTCTTGGATGTACTCAGGTATGTGTTATGTTGAGCATTAGGTTTTGACTTGTCCTTATTAAACATGTCTACACATTTTTGTCCACAGAAAACATATCTGATCTGCATATATAAATATACTGTATATATATATGCAGATCAGATATAACGCATATATTATAAACATATATATAGTTCCAGCTCCACAGAACCGCAGAGCCTCTGAGCAACAAGTGTTTTTTCCTTACTGAACGAATCAGTACTTTTAGGGAATCGGTTGAATCAATGATTCAACTCACTCGTTAAAACGGTGACTTGACGCCACATAGTAGCAGTTTGAGTTTCATATTTACACTTATTATTTAATTGATTCCATCATTTCATATCTACATATTCAGAATGTTACATTTAAAATATGAATCTCACAATGGCTTTTATGCCATTATTATTACACTGTAAAGGTTAAGCAGTCTGTGTAAACATAGGCTACCTAACGGTGCTGTTTGAATGGACGTGATATGGTTCTGTGCACATATCTGTATGGCGTGAGATGCATGTCTCACTGCATTTACATGAGCATGCACTTTTTGTTTGATTTAATCCTGGATCCCTAAATCCAATTGATGACTTTTGATTAATCAGTGTCTAAGAGTAGGGCAGTGTTGGCTTGCTCACCGGGAGACTGCATCTATTTATTAATTTATTAGATATTATCTATTAGAATGATCTTGCTTGTTCTATAAACACTATGCACTGTGCTGTGTTTTACCTCTGTGTTTTCTTATTTGCTCCTGTAAAGCTGCTTTGGAACAATGCACATTGTGAAAAGCGCTATATAAATAAACTTGAATTGAATTGAATTAAGAGCAGCGTGCCACGTGTAATGCATTGCAAAATTAAGAAACGCGAATGTAAACTGTATTTGCAGCCACGTTTCAAATGCACTCATAATAATGCTTGCGTAGACTTCAGTGAAATGCGGTGGTTTCTCTCTGCGTTCTGAGCTGGTTTGTGCGGGTCTCATCGACAAACAACTCAAGCTCTTATGAGCTCCATCCAGCGCTTTTACATTAAATGTGTACTAGTGGATAATTTCACGCGCTTCCATGTCCAAGTGTCTTCTTCAAAGTGTCTGCTAGCAGACCTGTTGTTGTGCAGTTTTTTGTTCATATGTGCCAAGACATTTTAGAAAAATCTCAACCGGATAATGATTTACGGCATGTCCCTAATAAAGAATATGTAGGCTATGTGTGTACCCTATCAACATACAGTTAGGGTGATATTTAATGACTAGATTGCCTTCTCTATGCAACTTCGTCAACCTCGTTTCGTTTGGTCACAAGGTGTCCCTGTGGCCTCAAAGCTTCAGCACCGCCGCTCTGAGATCGATTGCTAATGTGTGAGGTGAAACACGCCCCCCACTCATTAGCATACAGACAAAGAAATGCATAATTAAATACATTTATAAATAAATAAATGTGAAAATAAATAAATGTGGAAAAATATATAATTACACATAAATAAGGAAATAAAAGTATAAATACTCATTTATTTTTGCTTTTTTAAATTTCTTCATGGATTTATTTTTGCATTTATTTATTTATTTTTAATTAAGTCAGGTTTGGAATTCCATAGTAGAGATTCAGCAGTAGTGCCAGATGAGAACTGATTCCCCTGGCTGGGAATGGGTTCTCCCAAGTTTTTTTTTCTCCACTGGAGTTTTGGGTTCCTCGCCACTGTTTGCACACTGGCTGCACTTGTTTGGCTCACCGGGGGGATGCTGACATCAGCTTTAGAATTTTGTACTTGTTAATATTATTTCAAATGTAACATTTTGCGTGAATTATAACTACCCCCATAAAGGAATTTTTAGTCTGCATAAAATATAACCATTGTTTTTCTTCTTTTATCTTCTGTCTCGGTCTCTCTGTCAATGTGTGTGTGTCATATTATTTTATGTACTGTAACCTGTTTTCATGTACAGCTGCTTTGTAACAATGAAAATTGTAAAAAGCGCTATATAAATAAAAGATGATTTGATTGAGTGAGTGAGTGAGTGAGTTAACATTAGTTCATGCATTAGCTAACAAACTAAAACGTAGACAGCTTTTATTAATCTTAATAAATACAAAACAAGAGCTGTAACAGTTGAAATTAACTGTCACTTTGGACACAATGATCACTGGTGACCATTTAAAGTACATGCTCCCAGTAGTGGATAAAAATGATGTGATTGTTTGGGCGTCACTGACATGAATAAACACTGTGCATGAGGAGTGTTCTTGTGGTACATATGCAGATCGCCCCACACAGTGCTGAACGGAGTCTAATAGACCAATTCGCAAAAAGTTACAGACAGGTGCATTCGTTTAGAGTTAACGCTGAAGGGAAGAGTTCAGATATCAGTGTCCATGTAAATATAATTTGTGACTCCACAACTCGTAAATAACTTATCCCACTCACAGAACATGAAAGAAAAACGATAGTTTTTGAACATTTTGTGTCATACTTGTAATTTTGGCATTCATTCTCTGTAATGTTGAGTTGTGTGTCCAAATGGTCCAAGAGTGTGTCTGTACACTCCTCACACAGAGGGTGATCAACATCCGTCTGACCGGACATGATGTCAAACAGGTCACTCGTCACCTAAGGACAAAAATACAGATCATTCATTCAATGCGCATTTAAAATAAAAATTAAACCTAAACCTGGGTTTTTCCTGCATATAATTTTTTGGCAGGCACCAAAGTACATTTTTGCCCCGCCAAAACTATAAAATATTTTATGATCAAAAATGATTTTCTGAGTGATGTAGACGACAGTAGAGCTTGCAATAAAACTTTATATTTCTCTCAAAACTAAGGTGTGCTCTCGCGGAACTTTGATGACATGCCGATCGGCCTGTCTTTCTCCCTTGCACATTACATTTATGCATTTGGCAGACGCTTTGATCCAAACAGCCAGCTTAGCAAAAAAAAATTTGTAGTGGTAATTTGTATTCTCATTCAATTATCTTTTAGCAAAGCTAGTTACATGCATATACATAGATAAGTGTCTTTTAACTTTGACAATAATATCCTTTTTCCAAGGAAGTGATTCATGGCCTGCGATAATAAATATTTTTAGAAATGTATGTCTATATAGTTTCCTGCCAGACAGTGGAGTAGCACCTCTAGAAAAAGGTAACAGCCTACACCCCTAAGAGATTTTGGGTAGTCTGTAGACAAGATCAAAGTACCGGGAAGACGACGACAAAGCCATATAAGGGCAAGAAGGTAAAATGATGATGACTGACTGGACGTTGAGAGTTACAGTATGGGAATAAAGAGGGGTATACGACAAAGAGAGGGGCTCCACTCTCTTCAGATGATAACTGTCATTCTGTTTTGAGTTGATCCTGCTGGCAAGTATTAATAAAAAAACTTCAAAGACAAGACACGACCTCATTACACGATACAAGTTATTATTCTAGACGTTTTAAGAAAAAAAATAGTTATAATATCTTTATCTTTGGACCAACTTCATAGTATTGTGACAAAACTGTGCATGATAAAACCTTATGACATATACCAAGTTTTGTATCAATGCACAAAAATGAGCAGAAGATTTTTGTTACAGCCTTAAATCGATATTGGTGTGCTGGCCACTTTGGTGTGCTGGCCACTACATTCCTTGACACGCTATATGACAACACAATGGCATAACAGAAACCTTTAAATAACTTTTTATCAAGAGTATGAAGAAATGCAACATACCAGTTGTGTGAAAACCTGCAACTTTTGTGCAAATCGGACAAATTGTCTAGTTTGAAAAAAGTAGGTCTTACAAAAACATTTAAATGGCAGAAAATTGTAACAGCGAAAACAAGATAGAGTGATTACAGTTTAAACATTATGAGAAAAAAATGTAAGTGAAACTTTGAACTGAGGTGGAGCTAGTGGGTTTGAGTTAGAGACTCCAAATTTGCTATGGCAACATATCAGCAGGGCCGTGCAAGGTCATATATTCGATCCAAGGGATTGCACATGCTCAAAACAAATGTATAGTATAATGCAATGTAAGTCACATTGGATAAAAGCATCTGCCAAATACATAAATGTAAATATCACTTTTGCACCCGCAAATAATCTATTTGTTTTTAAAATTTTAATAAATCACCATTATTGTGAAAATGCTGTATTGGCTACTATAAATGTTTTAAATAAGTTGTACCTTAACATACAACATAAAATATAGTTTTACACTTTTACAGAGTGCTAACGTGTGATACCCCAACCCTTAGTGCCCTTTCTTTGTTTCGGCCACCTCCCCTCAAAATGTCTGTGCACAGCCCTGCATATCAGTCCTTTACCTGTCTGCCAAATTGCATAACTTTTTACAATACGGCTAAACCCTTAACAATAGGAAAGAACACTTAATGGATAGTGATACAATGGTTACAATGTGAAGTTGTACTTTTAGTCTTCGGCTCAAGTTCTCCATAGTTCCTCCATCTGAAGCTTCTCCAATAAGAGTGAAGCTGTTTGTGCTTTCAGTTGAAATCAACCTACAGCACAAAAAAACTGCATATAAATTGTACTATATTACAACTAAATCACTTTATACAGTTGTGCTCAAAAATCTTCATACTCTAGGTAAATATGATATGACCAGAGAAGGATATGAAAATCCTTAAGCCTTTGACATTTGATCTTTTTTCTATAAGTGCATCATTACTCCGTTTAAAACCGCATTTCAGCAAACGGTTTTCATTTTACCGTAACAGTTTTTGTGCTATCAAAAAAATTCAAATTGCTCCTAAAAGTAGACAAATTGTTAGACTTCATTTTTCAAATTCATACCTACACTGTTCTTACCAGAATGGCAGTACCCACACTTCTTGTGGTGACGCTCCCAGATTACGGATGGTCAGACGAACGGAAATTGTAATTCACAGCGGAGAAGAAATACGGCATAATGGCGGCGGACCAACAACAAATTAGAGATGCACCAGCGTCTTTTAAATCAAAAGTTTGGATGCACTTTGGATTTCGTAGTGAATGTAAATAAGTAGGCATGGTTAACTCGGCGCTCTGCAAGTTGGGAATACTCTTTTGACCTTCTTTCAGTCTGTAGTTTCATGATTCGCTCCAGTCCGGCGTGTTCTCTCTCACCCGCAGTGCTCGTGAGGGGTGCAGATATCTGCGCGTGCATATTAAAAAGCTCATTCTCAAGTATTTCAGAAGTCAGATTGTTTTGTATAGCTTTAATAGTTTTTATAAAGTTCAACTTTAGGCAAGCCGAGGTCAAACTTGCGTTGGAATGCGCGATGATGCTCATAGTGTGAGCGCTTTAACGTGACGCGCCAAAAAAAACCTGTTTTGGGAGACGCGTGTGGACTCAGTTGTAGCACAAGTATAAACCGTCTGTTGTCCTTATTAAAAAAGTGCAGTTCATCCCATGAATAGGCAGGTGACTGACAAATGACATTACTGTTACATATAGATGGATTAGGGCCATTGTTAGATTAAAGTTGGAAAAAAAAGTTCTGTGTTTTTCATCTTTTTACTATACTACAGTAATTTATGTAGACAAACATACTTCTATTGTAAGCTATGGTGTTATTTACAATAGTAAACTGTAGAGAAATTCCTTGATACTATAGTGTATTTGAACCTTACTATAGTGTTAACTTCAGTTGGTCAATTTACTACAGGGGTAACTTTTTAATAATTACTCAGGTCTTACCATATCAGTATTGAGTAATTATGATGCGTAACAGTATTACAAAGTGAAAATAATGATAACCCGTTAACTTTTTTTAAAGTTGCCAGCCTACGCCAGCGTTTTTTAACATTTTCACCAAACTTTAATGGCTCACAGTACCTTTTCTGTAAAGAATATGTGGACAAACAATATGTCCTATGAAAGAACAGAGTCTCTGCTTTTAAACAAAAGAAACCGTATTCTTCTATCTTCACTTGTTCTTTTTTTATCACTCCTTAGACGTGGATAGGTTTCTTCAAAAATGCATCACTTTGATTAAACAGCTGAGATAATTAACATTTTATGTCAAAGATTCCACCCAGATTCCACTCAGAACAATCATTAAAAACCGATAAGATCTATACGTTCTAGGTTCTGTGATTCTGTACTTTTTCCCAAAGGTGTGTAACAGCGCCACCTGCTGTACAACAGTACAAACACTGATTGCCATAATAACTCGTCTTTGGCGGGGAACCGTTTTTTTTAAATGACAAACTCGTCAATGGCGGTGAAAGAGTTAATAAAAAGCAATTCCGGGGTATAGAAAATAAAAAATGAAAATCCCCAGTATTACCAATAAATAAAACTGTACTGTAAAAACAAAAGCTTGTAGTAACTTACAATCCACACACACCAGAACAAAGCTGAATTTTTATTATATATAGATATATTTTAATAAATACTAGGCATGGGCCGAATACCGGTTTCAAGGTATACCGAGGTTTGAAAAAGTCAAGGTTTTAAAACCACTAAAATGTTCTGTGGTACCGTTTCTAAGCTATGAGCTTGTGTTTACACAAAAATACATAATCAAGTCATGTTATGAAAAGATTGATGCATATGCCTAATATATGGGCTATGATAAAATAGTTATACAGTTTAATACTATAAAATGTATTTGTGTCCATTTGAAAAGTTGTTGTTAGTTACACAATAGTAACAGTAGTCAATGCAATATATAAAACTGGGTATGGTTTTATCGCAAAACGTAACATATCTGACAACAAATGTTAACCGTAAATCCAGGTTTAGGTTATTAGCTTCCAGTTGTTTCTGTAAATCACAGTGTCTTGTTTGCTTCTTTATTCTGAAGCTTTCATCTGTCTGTATATATAATATATACAATAAAGACAGCAACGATTTCATGTTGAATATATCAATAAAGTAAATTGATAGATGTGGTTTAGCATTTTAGCAGCATTCAAGCTGAACACCCTACGTCATGTTTATGCCCCTCCCCCTTAAAGTAACAGTGCATTATTTGTGGTTACAATACTGTTTCGATTGATTGACAAGAAAAACTTTCAATTTTACCACAGAAACATTAGTGACAATACAGTGATTCAGTTTTTTTACTATTTTTGTTGAAAAGCACAATAGATTGATTTGTTTTGAATCAATATTCAATTAAATTTATTGATATAGTGCTTTTCACAATGTGCATTGTTCCAAAGCAGCTTTACAGGAGCAAATAAGAAAAACTGAAAAACACAGAAAGGTATATTTATAATTATTTTTCAAAATTGTTAGAGTAGTTAATGGAGAGTTATTTTAATTGAGTCTTAGTTATTGTGTATTCCTGCAGGAGACATACAGCATTTAGTTGTTATTAACAACTATTTAATAAGTAACTAAATGCTACTTACTTTAAACATCAGTAAGCTGTTACCTACTGATTAGTTAATCTTTCTTCCTTATTAGTTAGCAGTAATGACTACAGTGTTAGTGCAGCATTAACCATTTGTTCTGCATTAGTTCCTGCATAACTACCTATTAAGTATGTAACAGTGTTATAAAGTGTTACCATTTTTTAAACCACTCAGGGGTTGGTGTTTAATATAACCACATTTTTTTAATTTTGTGACAAGATGTTTACTACTGTTTTCAAAAAAAGGTTTGTTACTGTTGAATAAAAATGTTAAATAACTTATTTTGTCACTCATGTTTTTTACCTAGTGTGATAATGAAGTGTCCTTCAAGTGTCCTCCTGCATTTCTACACATCGCAATGTATATTGCAAAAAATAGTTTTTTTTCGTTATCGTGCAGCCCTATTTAAGATCATTATCTAGTTGTGTATGCCTCACCTGCCTATGGATGCAAATCAAACTCCTTGTTAGAACAGTAACTTCTACTGGCAAAGATTTGTTTCTCGATAATCTGCCTGAATCTCAATTCCATGGCATGCCTAATAACGTAGAATCTTGACATTATCACCGAAAATATTAACTTGAGTTCATCAGAACAAAGACATTAATACAGATTTGGAACAACTCAAACGTGAGTAAATGATGACAGAATTTTCATTTTTGGGTGAAGTATCCCTTTAGGAGAACTAAATTACAGGTATTTTGCATAGCATGGAAGGACAGAGTTATAACATACAGGAAAGCCGTCTATATCCACATACTTTTCCTCACAAATGGAAGAAAACCAGGACAAACCTAGTTTATTTTAACATTACAACCGTGCAACCAGAGGCTACACTAGCTGATCAGACAACAAACTACAGCTCCCCTAAGGAGCAATTTCACTTATTTTCTACTGTAGATCACGATGACCTGTCTAAAATCGTCGTATCATCTTAATCAACAACATGCTTGCTAGAACCTTTACCTACAAATCTATTCCCAGAAATTGAAGATCCTCTTTCTAGCACTTTTAACTCATTGCTGACAGCAAAATAACCCAACCTTCCACTCCTAACCCGCAGCAACAGTCAAAAAGCCATAAACTTGGCAAAAGAGACCGGCTCGATCCGTTCCAATATGGCGGACGACCTATGTAAAGTGGCCCATAGAAACAAACGCTTATGCGGCATCTATTTATTTATATCTATGTGTATCATCAGTGACATTTCTTGTTCAACTTCTATAAGTTTGGTGACAGTGCCACCTAGCAATTATACTGTGTTCTAAATGCTTTTACCTAATGTTTTTTTTTTCAAAAACTATTAATCAGAAATGTTCACATAATACTCCCCATTGTGCTCTTGCAGGGCTTGACCCCGTACTCACTGCTTGCAGCTATATTTTTATAATGAGATTCCCCCCATTTAAAATTCGTATTATTTAATGGAAGATTAGATTTTTGTACATTTTTTAAATAAAAGATCACAAGGCTTAATGATGCAGACTTATTTTCGCAGTCTACTTTGGTCATATCTACCTAGGGTATGAATAACTTTGAGCATACAGTATCTCACAGAAGTGAGTACACCCCTCACATTTTTTCATGTGACAACACTGAATAAATAAAACTTTGCTACAATGTAAAGTAGTGAGTGTACAGCTTGTATAGCAGTGTAAATTAGCTTTCCCCTCAAAACAACTCAACACACAGCCATTAATGACTAAACCGCTGGCAACAAAAGTGAGTGCACCCCAAAGTGAAAATTACCAAATTGGGCTCGATTAGCCATGTTCCCTCCCCGGTGTCATGTGATTCTTTAGTGTAACAAGGTCTCAGGTGTGAATGGGGAGCAGGTGTGTTAAATTTAGTGTTATCGCTCTCACTTTGGAAGTTCAACAAGGCAAAGAACTCTCTGAGGATCTGAAAAAAAGAATTGTTTTTCTACATAAAGATGGCCTAGGCTATAAGAAGATTGCCAAGACCCTGAAACTGAGCTGCAGCACAGTGGCCAAGACCATACAGCGGTTTAACAGGACAGGTTCCACTCAGAACAGGCCACGCCATGGTCGACCAAAGAAGTTGAGTGCATATGCTCTGCGTCATATCTAGCGGTTGTCTTTGGGAAATAGACGTATGAGTGCAGCCAGCATTGCTGCAGAGGTTGAAGGGGTGGGAGGGTCAACCTGTCAGGGCTCAGACCATACACCACACACTGCATCAAATTGGTCTTCCCAGAAGGAAGCCTCTTCTAAAGTTGATGCACAAGAAATCCCGCAAACAGTTTGCTGAAGACAAGCAAACCAAGGACATGGATTACTGGAACCATGTCCTGTGGTCTGATGAGAACAAGATAAACTTATTTGGTTCAGATTGTGTCAAGCATGTGTGGCGGCAACCAGGTGAGGAGTACAAAGACAAGTGTGTCTTGCCTACAGTCAGGCATGGTGGTGGGAGTGTCATGGTCTGGGGCTGCTTGAGTGCTGCCGGCACTGGGGAAACCATTCATTGAGGAAACCATGAATGCCAACATGTATTGTGACATACTTAAGCAGAGCATGATCCCCTCCCTTTCGGAGACTGGGCCGCAGGGCAGTATTCCAACATGATAACGACCCCAAAAGCAGCTGAGGGTAAAGATGATGGACTGGCCAAGCATGTCTCCAGACCTAACAGAAGGTGGAGGAGCGCAAGATCTCTAAAATCCACCAGCCCCGTAATGCCATCATGGAGGAGTGGAAGAGGACTCCAGTGGCAACCTGTGACGCTCTGGTGAACTCCATGCCAAAGAGGGTTTAGCCAGTTGTAGTGCCTGAGACCGATCAGACACGCAATAACTAGTTATATTTCTTAAATAAAACAACAACACCCCTTACCCAACCAGCAAGCTAGTTACCAGGGGGTCTACGCCCAATGTGCAACTAACACCTAGGTTCAGGACCAGATCTCTGGTGACCATAGCAACCCACATCAGACCATCAAGATAAAGAATATTTTACAACCGAATGGAATGTAGGGAAAAACACTCTATCCTCACTTTGGGAATGACTTACAATTCTAATACATTTATATGGAAATGTACATATATATACTTGATCACTTCCAGCCAAGATCAACTGGAGCCTCAACTAACTGCATCAGGACACTTTCTTTCTTTTGATGGGCAAAACATGCAAGTATCAAACTTAGTCTTATTCACGGATACATTGATCATCAATAGGTGCTGTACAAGAAACTGATGTTTTGTTCAGGCTATTGATCTTTTGAATATCTAATACTTCCATAAATCCATACTCTGTTCTTCTCTCTGCTACAACTTCCACCTTCCAATGCGTAACTATATGTGTGTGTATGTTAGATAATTATGCGTCTAGTCTCATAAAGTCCTGTTTTATGTCACACGTGACGTTGTTTGTAGTTCATGCCCATAATCCGTAGTCCCTAAACATACAGATTCTTGCTACCTGCTCGTAATGCTAAGTGTTTTCCCCAAATCATTTGATCCAGATAAGTATAATTGATCATAATCAACTAAATTAATCCCAATTTGGGTTTATATTTGTTTCCCTTACAAAGGGTGGTGGAGAATATATTACTTATAATTGTGATCAAAGCTCATGATAATTCTTGGTGGAGAATAGTGTTTAAATAATACTGTTCCTCATTGAATCCCCTACACAGTGCTGGAAAATAATGGTGGCCACACAAAAATATTGACACTTTGGGCCCAATTTGGATATTTTCACTTAAAGGTGTACTCACTTTTGTTGCCAGCAGTTTAGACATTAATGGCTGAGTGTTGAGTTATTATGAGGGGACAGCTAAGTTACACTGTTATACAAGCTAAACACTCACTACTTTACATTGTAGCAAAGTAACATTTCTTCAGTGTTGTCACATGAAAAGGTATAATAAAATATTTACAAAAATGTGAGGGGTGTTCTCACTTCTGTGAGATGCTGTATATATTACAATATTTGTTTGGCATTACAAGGGTCATAGCAGTGATTTCTTATTAATACAGATACAACTAACATTATGTATTTTATACAGTTTAATAACTTGCCGCATGCAGGGGATCCTACCTTGTAGATGCAATATATTTCCGGGCAACGGCATCCTGTTTGCTCTCCAAAAAAGTCTCCTGAAAGAATAAATATGTTAAACCAACATTTGCAATGTATTAATAGTCATTTAACAGCTTGAGTTATTTGATTAACTTCATTCGGAGCATTTTCGCATACACGTTTCAGAACTACAAAAATGAATATTGTTTTTATAATTGTTTTTTTTCTGTTTTTACAGTTTTACTCCTCATTCATGATGTAACCGGCATCTTCCTAAACAAGAGTAACTAAGATGACTCCTGACTCATCTGTACTTTGTGGATGGAGTTTAGCTGGCTGTTAAATTGCAAATGAACAACATTACGCAACGAGAACAGCACAATATGACATCCACACAAAATTTGGTAAACATTATTGAATAGTGTCCTGAACGTACTTGTGAAGTTTCAAGACTATCTAACATTCGGAAGTTATAACGATTTTTACAAAAGTGCTTGGAACTTTTGAATGCTTTTCTGAAATGACTTTTCTCATGGTCATTGATGTCTGATTTAAAATTTTCCAAATTCTGTTCATGTTATTTTAAAGCATTTAAAAAACTTGATACTCAGGGTTTTTCCTACACTGAATTTTTTTTTTTAATGTGACTTAAGAGCAATGTGGACGACAGCCGCACTTTTGATGACTGCAGGAAAGAGCGAATGGAGAGCCCGTTCACTCGTGTTCGACTACATTCTGTGTTGCTCAGACCGTAAGGCATATGATGTGAGTAGCTGCGGAAGCAGACGGCATTGTATGCTTTAAAACACTCTAGCGTAAGTTTGATATCATATGCCGATATAGGTCTGTGTAGCGGCGAATGAAGCCGGTTTCTGAATTGTCGCACATCAATCAAAAGCAACTGACACAATGACAAAAAGTCACAAGACCCAATCCAGGTTTCACGTGGTGCATCCGGTGAATATTTTACCCGAATTAACCCCGGAAGAATTGCGATCAATAACAGATCAATAAGGGTTCCGCTCGTACAATTGACATAAACAAACAAAACAAATCCTATCCAGCGATGAGGTGTTTTCCATATTAACTGGTGTTTTCCATGTTAACTTCTATCTTTTGCGAGGTCTTAACAGCCGTGATTAACACACAGCGTGTCTGCTAATGTCCGATTCGCGTCCTAGTGACTCCTCTGAAACAACTGATATGTCAAACACAGAACTCACGAGACTCACTGTCTGAATCCATCAAATCAGTTACTCAAAACACCTCAGATCGCAAGTGTGCTTAAGGCCATTTAGCAAGAGTGGTAAGTAAGATTTAGTCTAAATAATTGACTGTATTTTCAGTTTATTTTTATGACAATGTGTAGTAAATTACCAATAAAATAATTTAGTTTAGACATGAGAGAGGTGAAACCAGAAAAAAATCATAAGCTGTTGTTAGCTGGCTGCTAATTTAAATGCATGTGGTGAAAAAAATAACTGTTATTTAAAGTATGTGGGTCATAACAGTTTACTTTTTAATGTCCTAGTGATATATATAAGTGATATAGTGATATCACTAGTGATATATATAATATGTATTTCATACATATTATAGGTTGTAAAAATAATTAATAACAACTGAATAAAATGAAAACAGCAGCACTGCTCTGAAGGCAGAACAGAATGTAGCTTTTGGTCGCGCTACAACGCTGCTTTCTTAAAAAAAGTAGTTAACTAGAAAAGCTACTGTTTTAAACGTAGTTGAGCTACCGTCAAGATACTGAAAAATTTTGTTAAGTTAGTTAGTAGCATCGCTACTTTAGCTACTCCCCAACACTGCGTCACCCAAACCCGCCAACTCATGTGGGAAAAATAAACATTTAGTCAGACAAGAGAGAAGAAAATCATTATAAAACGAACATAACACAGAGAAAAGTAACTGAGGTGGTTGTTTGTCTATGTCTTTTAGAGTTTGCTTCGTGAAAGACGAGAAAGCAAAATAAGAGAGTTTTAGCGGTGCAAAAAGCTTATAAGAGCGTGTTCAGCGACAAGAAAGCGCTTGAAAGATATTACAAATAAATAATTTGAAATAAAGTCTCAGTGTACACCTGCTTTGTGCTTTTTTTGCAAACACTAAACAAATAATGTGCTTTTTTACAACAGTTTTTCCTTTACATAGTAGCATTAACAATTTTTACTTAAAATAATTCTGCAAGTTTGTGTCGGTGTCCGTCTGCTATGCAAATATGCAATATATTAGCTACAAAACAATACTCCAGTACAAATTTCTAAAATCAATATTTGCCCACTTGTTTCGTTTTGTCCATGGTAATATGTAATTTTATGTTTGTGTCATTACAAATCAACATTAAAAATATTCTTATGTTTTATAGCTGCTCATAAGAAATAATCACATTCCTGTTTAGTTATGAGGACTTGTGAAAGCTGGGATTTAACTCATCAAAAAAATACCCATTAGCAATCACACTTAGATATTTTTTTGTGTGTTTTTGTATCCTTAAGCTTTTCTGAGCAAACTATATTTATCATGCATTATTTTTCTCAGTAAATCACACATCAAAATTTTGATTTATTGTTCTTACTGTTAGTATGATTTTTTTTGTCTTTCAGTCTTCATTCGTTTAAGTGTGTTAATTGGTTTACTTTTATTTTCTTTATTTCTTATAGTTATGTTTTTTCTACTTCTAAATATAATGACATGGTTCCCTCGCCAAGGTTTGCTTAGGGCCCCAAGACTTCTAGGACCGTCACTGCCTACCTTTGTTTAGATCAGGTCTTCTAAAAATATTTGAATAATCTGACTTTAATAGGCAATACAATGAGCTCTTTATTTTCACTGTTTTGTCTGAATGCCAGGGTCAAGCGACTGCCATGTGCAAATGCCGCCCCTTGACTGAACTGCATCAATGGTATACTCACCTCCGGCACACCGCTGCCTTCATAGCTGCCTGACTGTTTACTGGCAGCTACAGGTACTAATGGAGCTGCATGTGAAAAAACAGACAAGTTAAACTCAACCTACTTCCTAATTAATTAATTTAAGATATCTCCGAGTGTCTCTAAATCAGCTCTCTTGTTCAGTAGTCAGGGCACTGACCAGGAAGTATTTTATTTTAAAGGCTTCTCATTTAAAGAATTCTGCCAGTGAAACGTTAACTCCCTTAAAATTCCCTTAAAATTCCCACAATGCAACACAAAAACCACGGAGCTTCGATGCTCCCTATGTTCCCTGCCTAGAAATCAGTGTTTCCCCTACCATTAGGCACCCTCGCTCCCCCTTGAAGGTCAAGTAAATTTTATTTAAAAAATTGGGCACATAACACAGGTAAGCACACTCCCACCAGTGGACAGAGAGCGCTTGTCGAAAAATACTTAGGATGTTTCAATCTGAAAGATTATTTACAATGGCATGGAAATGCTACTTTTTAGTAACTCTGTCAGTACTTCTGCTCACGATAAATTAATCTTAGTTGTTACATTTTAATATTAAAATAAACCACTAGGACTTTGCAGTTGCACCAGAACCTAAAACACATTTCAGTTAGGCTACCAGGTCTTTCTATGTTTCATATATACTGTGAGTATCAGAATATAAATAAATGGCCTGATTAAACATTAGATTTCAACTTTTTAAATACATATTTGACTGTGCTCAATTGATTAAATATTTATTTTTAAAAAGTTTTGTCCGGACATCCGCCGCAAAGAAAATATAGAGACCTCATACCCCTCTTTAAAGTTGTCTAACCGAAAATGCATAAGCAAACTCAATAAACACCATGAAACGCAATGGAATTTCTTAGCTTTTTATAATGTTTATTGTTATTTAAGTCTTTATAGTTTTGTACATTTTTTTCTAAATGAATTTGAATTTCATTTGTACTTGAAAAAACACATGTCCCCTCCCTATGTTTAACTCTTTTGTATAGTGTATTAACATTTCATTTATTTTTTAAATTAAGTTAACCAATTAAACACAAGTATAGGGCCTAATAAATGCAAACCAAAATCATTATTTATTTATACAAATAATAAAAAAAATTATCTGTACTTTGATTTTGTGTCATAGGTGACAAAAACTATTATTTTGAAAGAATAACAATTTGCAGGTACTTACAAGGTCAAAGGTCCACAAAGAAGACGCTCAAGGATCAAGATTCAAGTTGCCCATTATTATTGGTAACATGCCTGTGAATACTAATCATCAAATTTTAAGCATGAAACCTGATTTAAATGTTTCTACTTTTGAAGTCAGAAAGTCACTGTCATTATCTGATGATGTAGTTTTCTCTAGCCCATGTATGTCCTGAATCACATTTTAAGCCCGCATGTACAGAGTACAGACCACCGCCACTGTTTTGTCTGTTGTTTTCATTAAAATTATTGTGTACCATGTACGATTTTTTTTAAGCGCTGCTTGGTTTGCAACTTGACTACTGTGATGCATATAATAATTGTAGAACTTCACGTTATATTGGAAAAAGATATATTCTTTTGCAAAAAATTAAGGAATAATGTATAGTTTTAAAATAATCTTCCGTCCAATTTGGGCATTTTTAGCGCATCAAAAGTTTAATCCAATTATACAAAAATATTATTTGCTTACATTAAAACGGATGTGTTCAAATTTATTCCCCCAAAAATCTTTAAATCCCCCCAATGCTACTCATGTAATGAGAAATTCTCTCCCAGTATGAAAAACGAAATTCAGGCTCTGACTCCAGCATGATACGGTATAGTCCAGTACAATGCGAGTAGGCCCTGATTCATGGCCTAGGGAGCTGATTGAGACACAGGGTCTGGTAAGAGAGATGTGTGTGATTTATGTGGTTATAATCATACCCGTGAGCTCGTGGATGGTCACTCTGTCTAAAACGTTAAAGGATGTGTCAAGCTTCAGGGGCTGACTGCAGCGCTGACATACAAAACTCACCTGCATGGTGGTGCTAGAGGACTTCAAACCCTCCATTATGCTGTAGGAAACATAATACAAAACGAGAGTTAAAAGTGAAGTGTTAAACCCAAAGTATTTGTTGACGTAGCTACATTCTAAAATGTAAATATTCAGTATTGTGATAAGTTCTAAAACGATAAACTGAGGTTCAATTTAGCGACATGACAGACTGACTTGAACAACCTAACGTTATCTGTATCACATTTTTTATAAGATATAGATTTTGCATTATTAACCACTCAAGAACAGATCTTGTTTTGTGAGTGGGACCTGAAACGATACAATTCAAACAAATAGGCAACGTTTATTTTGAGACCATTGTTTCCGTTAAATATTAACATTGACATTAATTCGCTCGTTTTAAAAAAAGTATTTTGTTTTTTTTCTCGTCACGTCGCTCGCAGCAAGCATTGCGAAGCTTTCACATCTTAATATGACAAACACTTATCTTCTGCATGGTCACAACCAAGCACAAGAAATGAATGCCGTTAAAGTTGTGTGACTAAGACTCTAACTAACACAAACCGCAAACAAACAACGTAATGTCATAACTATTATCAAGATAATTGTAGTAGCACCAGCATACCTTTTAGCAAAGGACCCCCTAACAAAATCAGCTGATTTCCAGTTTTCTCTTCTAACAGGAAGTGACGTAAAACGAAAATGCCTTAGATATCAATGACTAGATGCCTCACTCAAGCTTTCTAGGCGTCTAGACGCGTACGCCATCTTGGAACGGTCCACTGACGTCACTCAGAGTTTGCCAGAAGGCCACAACACTCTTCAGCATGGCTGTGCATTTTAATTCCAGAAAAAATGGCTACCCTTTCGTTGATGTCATGTGTTAGTGTAGGAAATATTATGTTTGCGTTCATACAACAACAAATATGTTTTCATAATCATACACAGTCAGCTTGCTCTTGAGTGTAGACGGACCGGCTCGGCAGGGTTGCCAGTTATGTGAAACAAAATCCTTCATTACGAGCTAGTCCAAATAATAGAACATAAAATTCATAAATAAAATAATCTTAAGATTGACAGCCTATATAACAAAATCCTTCCACTCCTAACCTGTGGATAAAACAAACCAGAGCAACAGCTACAAAGTAACCCAATTCCACTGGAAACCCGTAGACATGGCAACACAGACCGGCTCGCACCGTTCCAATATGGCGGACGAATTGAATAGAAACAGACGCTAATGCGGCATCTAGTTATTTATATCTATGGAAAATACTATTCTTCTTCTTCTTTTAGTTTTATGGCGTTTATAGTCATACGTTAAGGTGCATACCGCCACCTACTATATTAGACTGTGTAATATAATAGCTTCATTAGGTTCTTGTACTCTTCCAATCTTGCAACAACCAAAAAATGATTGCATTAGTAAATTCATTTTGATAATTTCCTATTTAAAATACTTTCTTCTTGGTTGTCTTTTGGGGGGATCATACTTAACAGTGCGTTGCTGCCATCTACTGAAAACGTCAGCAATAACCATTTTCTCATCAATATCCATCAGTGTAGAGTTAGGGTAGTGATCATGCCAAAAAAATGTAATTATTTTTTATCTCAAGGCAGCATTTTGCCTTTTGTTCCCTTGGTGCCCTTCGGATGGCGGATATTCACTATACATATTCGCCTAGGGGCCATCTGCAAATTTTTCTCATAGTACAAAACGAAGTACAATAATTCATAAAAAATTAATGTTTACAGTGCCAAAGTAAATGCCTAGTGGGCAAACTGACTAAATATATTTTTGCCAATATCTTGCTGATGTGTCTTATGTAGACAAGCACACATACATCTGGCAGACGTGTTTAGGATTTAGAATGTATAAAACTGCTCTTTCTAAGATGATTATCAGATGTTTTTACACTGCAGATGTTTTTCAGACCTCCAGATCTTTAGCAGACATCTATACATATATATACCTGTGCTATTTGGGATTGAATGTATTGTTGCATTACATACGTTAAGCAGTTTAGTCCTTATAATTGTAGTTTGGTAATTGTAATTAATAAATAAAGCTAAATTAGAGGCATAGTTCCAAAAACATATGCCTGCAGGCAGGCCAGAGCGCTCCAGAATGAGGGTGGACTCCAAAATTGGGCAGTAATCTTTAAAAGGCGGAGGAGTTGCCAATTCAACGTGTCATGTCATGCGCTTTGCAGCACTGAATCAGAACCATTGAGAGAGAGAGTAGCGTCAACTCCGTTACAAAATGTAGTGCTGTGACTTCATGCTTTTCTACGTCATGCACGCATAAGTGCGCATGCACAGCGTGACGTACTGCATGTCTTTTGAGCGCATGCGCCATTCATTTCGTTGTATGAACTCAACTCAACTCAACTTTATTTATATAGCGCTTTTTACCATTTTCCTTGTTACAAAGCAGCTGTGTTAATGTCTTTCCTAATTTTTTTATATTCTTTTTCTATAATTTATTTGAATTAGTTTTCATCAACTGGACTGTGTTCACAAAGAACAGTATCTAGTGCCCTACACCTTGACACCATGCTTTTACTGTGGTAAAGTCTTTAAAGGCTGCCCACCTACAAGGGTATTGCTTAGTTGATTGTTTTTTAAATGATGGGGGGTAATTCTGCAATGAAGATATACATGTATTGTTTTTTTTAATATATTTAATGTATATAGAAACTATAGAAACTATAATATGTAGCCTACTATCATATCGCCTAATCCAGTGGTTCTCAAACTTTTTTGGCTTAAGTACCCCTTTATACGATTTTTTCAAGCCAAGTACCCCTTGACCAGACAACAACATTTTACCTTAAAATTCAGTGAAATAAGAGTCATAACAGTTATTATATCTAAATTTATTAATTTATTTTTTATGCATCTTTGCTTTAGTATAAAAATACTAATGTCATAATTTATTGATTTTCATTATTTAATCCTAAATGTCAGTTTCTCTCACGTACCCCCTACAGTACCCCAAAGTACGAGAACCACTGGCTTAATCGACTGCTTTCTGGCTTACTTGCACTGCTAAATGTGCCATGTGTGTAGTGTCTCTGTCAATAGGAGAAAAAAACGCCCTATTTTGGATCTTCCACCTCATTTTGGAGCTCCCGCCCCCCATCTTGAGACAACATATTTGCATATAAAGAGCACATTCAGTAGCCTATAGTGTACACAAATAAATTAATATACATAAGCAGTTGTATTTACGTTGTGCCAAACGAAAGCATTACAAACATAACTTTCAATGGCATAATGTCCAGGTGCCATATCAACACATATAATACAGAACTATATAAACAGGCAGCTCCTGTCCAGAATAACAACAAGTCTGGTCGATTTCACGTGGCGCTGCGCAGACTGTTCAACGATTGACAACAAAGTACCGCGAGGGTGATTAAAGCACCGCTTGCTCTTTCCGGCGTGATGACCTCTAGTCTGTTCCAAATGCACTCCCAAGTACCCTTAAGGACTCGCGCCTAGTGCCATATAGGTCTGCACTTCCTGACCTCACCAAGTGTGGACTCGGAGGAGGTCCACAAGACCGGACTGCGCCATTTGGGACAGAGCCATTGTAATCTAGCTGCGCAAACGTGCTGTTGCCTGTCTTTGATGACGTTGCAGGGCATTCCAATTTAGTGTTCTTTTTTGTCAGCGAAGTCCAGCGGAGATCCCGTGCTCAGGGAGTAGGCAGCAGTGAACACTGCGTAGGAAAACCTATCAAATGGAACGCAACTAGAGTGTCCATCGTCTGGACTTCAAATTTCTACCGGAATTAGTAGACCATGCGGGAATCTTTGGAATACTATTTTCAACATACTACGATTTTGTACAAACTAAATCTACTTTCGAATACTATTTAGGACGGATGCGGATTGCGATGCAGGACGCTACGTGAGGACTGTTTTTTGGAGCAACGTGAGCAGTGACGTAAAAATGGGAAATCGAAACTTACATGTTTTTTCCGGGGAATGTAAGGTTTTAAGGCGTAAAGTACTGAATTAAGATCAGTATTAAAAATCCGTACTCGCTTATAGTCGCTGTGACCCTTGATGGATTGAAAACTCTTACTTGAAAAAGCAAAATCCGTACAATATTGTCGTCTATACTTATTGATTGGAGGTAAGTTCTCGGTTAAATGCTATGATATCATTATTTTTCTATTTTATTCACCTCTATACTTTTTTGCACTATTATACTCATTCAAGACGATACTTATTCAGCATGATCTGCAAAGACTGTCTTGTTTGTACAGGTGTCTAACTTTTAATTGTTTGGAGGATTTTGTAGTCTGTACCATGGCACAAACAAAGCCACTCTTCGTACCTTGGTTGTACGAACAAATCCAAAGTGGAAGGTACCCTGGAGTGTTTTGGAAGAATAAAGAAAGAGGAACGTTCAGCATTCCCTGGAAGCATGCTTTGAGGCAGGACTCTAACAATGATGATGGACTCATATTCAAGGCAAGATTTATCAATATTTGTCGTCGACTGCTTTATAAATACATTCATCTCTCTGTTATCTCTCTATTCAGTTACATTTCGTGAGGGCCTTTCTTTTTCAACAAACATTTGTAATATTTACCCACACACCACTCTTTGAATAAATCATGCCCAGACCATCAAAACACGTTGTATGTGAAATTATTGTACCAATTAAAGGTGTCATATTATGTAAATCCCTTTTTCCAAACAGATTTATTGTATAATGTTGCTGTCTGAGTGTAAAGAAACTTCTACAATTAGGGATGCACCGAAACAAAAATTCTTGGCCGAAGCCGAACATAATGTGAAACACTTGGACGAAGGCGGAATAATGCCAAACACCGAACATGGTTTTTCGCATTTCTTCTATTTATTAAGCAATTTTTTTCACTATTGCAAAAACTGAATAGTCAAAATGTGCTTTTTAAAATTTGTCTTGCTTTTCAATAAAATACAATACAACTTAATATATAATTGAGCAAAACAAAGTAAATTAAAACAAAAGAATTGAGCCCTCTCCCTTCATGAATAGCCTATATTAATTAGGCCTATAACTGACTGCTAAAAGCATGTAATGTAAGTTACTCTTTACCCCTACAACAAAACAGTTCATTAAAAAGTGTCATTCCACATTAGGCCTATAAACTGAAAATAAGAATAAACGAAAACTGTTGGATTATTATAGGCAACATTGCAACATTATTTTAAGAATAAAAACATCCTATGCAAGCAATTCTGACTGATGCTGACTGACAACCTTATCAGTTCACGTCCCTCCTCCAAACTCCACCCACAAAAGCTGACTGTTCTCTCAGAAGATGCACTCGTGGCCAGGATGCACAGAACATAATAAACAGTGCACATTAATAAAGCGCACGCTTGTCTCTCTCTTTCTCTCTCTCTCTCTGCGCTGGTTGCTGCTTGATCGTATCACGTTTTTTGCTATTTTCGGCTGAACATTTTCGGTGGCCGAACATTGTTATAGCGTTCAAAGTCAACTGTAAAGGGAGATATTCCCTTTAGTAGAAATTGCTTTTTAAAGGGTCATGAAACCCCTTTGTTATCAAAAAAGCGAGGTGTGCTATGATTGGCCAGTTAACCAGTGCGTAGTGATTGGTCGAATACTGCAAGCGTGTCGCGGAAATGTTACGCCTCTTACCATATTCGTAACATCTGTTTCCTAAGCAATTGTACTGACAGGTAAAAAAAAGTAATTGGTACTTCCTTATATCAATTCGAGCCAGAATCTGATCCGCAAAATGAAGATGATCAAGGCAATACATCAACTTTGCCAGCGCGACTTGAGCAGGATGTAAAGTATTGGTAAGGTTTTATTTAAAAAATATTATGTTAAATAGTTAAAAACTATAGCTAACTGTTTTACCTTTTATATATACGACATTATAAAGACTATAAACAAACAACTATATACATCATACAGAGTTTGTGTGAGATGAAAACAAGCTCGCATTACAGCTGGGAATGGTAACACAAAAACGCGAGCGCTTTGGCCCTTCTTGATCAACCAGTGTTACGCCACATCTCGTCGCGACTCAACAAAGACAATAAACCCCATTATAAACACAACATTTGTTGCCTCTAGTTGGAACATAATTACTGATTATTAGGACTTATGTTGTCTTTTCTCACGTTGCGCGCGTATCTGCATTTGCAGATTTACATTTACATTTAGTCATTTGGCAGACGCTTTTATCCAAAGCGACTTACAGATGTGGTAAACAATTGAAGCAATTCGGACAACGCAAGTACAACAAAAATCAAAAGTGCAATCAATAAAAACTGGCTTCATAAAGCCTACCACAGTATACAGTGCTAAGTTAGGTTAGAGGTTTTTATTTTTATTTATTTTTTTAAGTAGAAAAGAGATAGAAGTCAGGACAGATCACAAACTCAACCCGTATTGGTCCGTAGCAAAGTCTTTTACAATGAAAATATACTCACAGGCTGCAAATCTGAAGCGCCAGACTGTCATTGCAAAGTTTTAATGGTTGGAATGGCCCCACTTTTTAACCAAAGCTTTCGTGCATAGCCGAGAATGCATCTTTGGTTCCGACACTTTAATTTTTTGCAATTTTACATGTCTAATACATGCATGGGTAACTTGTAACACACCAAAGACACAGAAAAACATGTGTTTAATGCACGCGTTTCTGTCTTTATGTGCGCTCATCAATGATTTCATCCACTCGTCTCATTCGCTCCGGTTGATGTTTGAAATGATGCTGGTGCTGGTAAAGTCTCCGCAATAGTTCTCGCATGTGATACACGTTTGCACTTCCGTGTTTACCATAACGCTCTATGTATGTGCGCTGATGAATGATTTCACCCACTCGTCTCATTTGCTCCGGTTAAACGTTGTTAAAGTTAGAAAGATGACCAGTGCGAGTCTCTGCAACAGTTCTTGCGTTTAAAGTTTGCGTTTCTGTCTATATGTTTGCTGATCAATGATTATATGTGAATAAAAGCTAAATATTTTTTAATCATATAAATACAGGCTTTTAACATTAATGAGCAATGAATGAGCAATACATTTGTTCAAGTATTTTATAAAATGTTAATCTTTAATCTCAACTATTTATGTAGCCTAAGCTCTGGTCCATTAATACTGACAAATACAACTTATTTTAAATAATAAATGTATTAGTAAAATTTACATTAGATTAACAATTAATAAAACATTTAAATATATACCTCATTGTCTTGTTCAATTTAACTTTAAATAAAATAAAAAAATTTAGGGCCTTATTGTTATGGCAGTTTTTTCCCTGTGGTATCGAAAATGGTATTGAATATTGATATTTTTTTAGATATTGAATTGATGTTAGAAATTCTAGTATCGTGACAACAGTCAACCTCACTGTCGTTTTGAAAAATGCAACTAAAATGGGCGTGAACGGTACCTTTTTTCAGTACTTTACTCTCTGTGTAATATAAACATACATGCGTGCAGTGTAAATTAGGGGTTACCCCTCATTTACACCGCACGCTGTCACGGTTTGAGTGGGAAAGAACCCAAGTGCAGGGAGGCGGTGAAGGGGTTAACACAAGACTTTAATAACAACAACAAAATAGAAAAAAAAAAAACACAATTGGGAAAACAGGATACGATAACTTAACAAGAACTAAAAAACAAACACTTCCCTCGAGGGGGCCAAATAAACAATAATCCAAAACCACGACACAACGTCCAAAACAAGGCAAGGTAATCCACAGATAACAACTAGGCAAGGCAAGAGGAACATGAGCATAACACGGGGAATATACAAAACGATTCAGCACAGGACAGAGAGTACAAGGGCATTAAATAGGGAGACGAACAAAGGATAATAACCGATGGAACAGGTGTCGGGAATTAAACACTGAAGGAGAGCTAAACGGGATAACAATGGGACGGACACGAGAAAGCGCATGGCATGTCTAATACAAACAAGGCCATGTAATTCGGTCGGTGCCCTTAAAAGTACAGGGTGCAGTACCCAACCCTACCAAGCCCTAAACAAAAGATTTTTTAAATCTTATAAGAGTTTCAAACTGTGAGAGATCACAAACATGAGGACAAAAAAATCCTAGGTAAAATCGTTTTGCACCTATAATGTGTGGTACGCCATGTTGTGACAAAGAAAGCACCACACACAAACAGATTTTCAAACAGAGTCCTGACTGTTAACACCGGAAATCTAGCAAATTCTTTCGAATACATTTTTTGATTATTTCACTGTATGTTTATTATATATGTGTCCAAGAGAACAGTGCCAGTTTGTTAGGAGAAGCATTTTTTCTGCCTAGTTGGCTGTTGCTAAAGTTAAATTTACCTATTTGTCAGATATGGTAAGTAACCCATACCCGAAATTTGACCTCTGCATTTAACCCATCCAGTGAGTAGTGAACACACGTACACCAGGAGCAGTGGGCAGCTATCACTTCAGTGCCCAGGTGCAAGTAGGGGTAAGGTGCCTTGCTCAAGTATCGATCTGTTCTTCTTTTTTGCAATCTCCTTTAAACCACAACAGTGACACAAAACAGGCTGTTGGGGAAACTCTAACAATCTGATATCCCATTGTTTACACCTGCCCATGACCGCTCACAGATTCCGCCTTATGAGCACGTAGTCCCCACCCTCCCCAGAGACACGCTGTCAGCCATTTTCAGGCAAGAGCAGATGTAGCCAGTAGCCAGCGACAAAAATTTCTAAGAAACAACAAATGTGTGCTGTTGTTGGATGTAAAATGTAACATAAAAGGAGGCTGGGAGGAGACCTTTCCGACTAGCCTGGGTTCGTCCCGCTGCGACTTTGGCGGCCGGAGTTATTCACCATCGAAAGTCCCCGGCAGGACGTCGAAAGTTATGCGTCAGGGGAAAAAGCACTTTTTTCAGATCGACAAACCAACATTCACCGGTCCGTATCTCCGGTCCAGAAAGACTTACAAAAACAAGCCAGTTCTCGTTGGAAAGGACTCCACAGGGGCATTCGAACGACACTGACTGCGCGTCAATGTCGATCCCTAGGACCGCAAAGGTAGCCGGAAAGGTTGAAAAATCAAAGCTCTGGGAACGGGTGGCCCAGTGCCCGGAAGACCAGGCTCCGGCCAGTCGCCTTCCGCTGAATCTATCTCCGGGTCGCGGCGCATGGGTATCGCAATAAAAATGATTCTCAAGAGTGGATCAGTACCAGCTGTTCGCGATCAAGCTTAGTCTCCGGAAGAAGTATTACACATCGTTTTTAAATCGCCTTTCTTAAATAATGTGTTTAGCATGTTAGCGGCTGTTTTTAACATGTTCGCGGCTAATCCTGGGATTTTACATTAGTCCAGTTACATTAGTCTAGACAGGTGTTTTGTCGTTACATTAGTGGTAAAACGCATCGCGCCCATAGGTTCAGAAGACTTGTGACCGACATAATTTCTGTAAAGCTTCATTACCACGAAAGGAAGTTATAGCAGTGTCTTTCTCAGTGTGTTCAGTGTTTTCTCGTATGTCCTAAGTGCGACAATACTTAGAGCGGATAGAAACAGAGTGGGCATTTGTAAGACAATGAGGTTACGCAGAAATTGCTACTCACAACGTAATAACACCTGGTTGCTGATCTTTACATACCTGTCTGTCCTATACAAGTACTCTGAATGCATGTTTTTGCCTATATCTGTGTTTATGTCTGTTAGTAATATGCATGCACGTAATTAATCATCAATGGCCAATATTTCATACAACAAATGGTCAGCATATGTTGTTCTATCTATATTTTTGTCTTTTCCATTTAATTCGTATTTATGAACAAGGCATTAAGGTGATTTTTATTGCAGTTAGTGTATGGTTTTGGTTGGAAAGGGCATTACAGACGAAATTGCGCTTTCCGCTATATTGCTTGTCTTGATGTCATCCAAAGCACTCGGTAAGTGCTCTACCTCCTATTTTGCATACGGGGAGGGGAGCAAAAGCTCATTTGCATTTAAAGAGACACACACAAAAACGGCGCGTTTTCCATTGCAGCCACAAATGGTCATGTTCAACATCTTGTAATAAAAGATATGTGATGTATTTTGAGCTGAAACTTGAAAGACTTTTTACATTCCAGAAAACACCTGGGATTGCGGCCCTTTAAGCAATCAGAGAGCCTGTATTATATTAGCACTGGTTTCTGATGTGGCAGCCCTTGTGTGCAGCCATCCTCGTGTGAAGACCGACGAGGTAAAGACCTGCGACTCTACCTGCGCACTAGATGCACTCACAAACGTACACAGTGGTGACCTCAGCACAATCTCTCTGGAACAGTCATCTGTCAACAAGGTAGTCTTCATCCTGACCTTCGCCAATCAGTCTAATCACAATGTTCTGGCACTGACTGAAACATGGATCTGTAAAGAAAACACTGCTACTCCATCAACCCTCTCCTTCAACTTCACCCACACTCCTCGTCCTTCTGGACGAGAAGGTGGAACAGGTTTGCTCGTTTCCAAAACTTGGAAATTCACTCCTCTGTCTTTTCCTTGCAGCAACTCCTCATTTGAATACCATGCAATCGCCATCACTTATCCATCAAAAATACATGGTGTTGTCATATATCGCCATCCAGGTCAACTGGGAAACTTCTTAGAAGAGCTTGACACGCTGCTGTCCTCTATCCCTGAAGACGGTACTCCACTGGCAGCCGAATTCTTAGCTCTCCTCTCCTCGACCAATTCTTTATAAAGTTCACTATAACACTCCCTGTAATCTCACCTCCCACCCCTAATACCTGTTTCTCTCCGTCGTAATCTCCGTTCCCTCTGTCCCACCTGCTTTTCATCCATGGTGTCTTCCTGCCTAACCACCAAAACCATTTACTCGTCTGAGGAAGCTACTGATAGTCTCTGTACAACCTTAACATCCTGTCTTTACAGTGTCTGCCCTCTTACCTCTAGGCTTGCACGTGCTACACCCTCTTGCCCCTGACTTTATGATGCTCTTCATGACCATTGGACCAAGCTAAGGGCTGCGCAGAGGAAGTGGTGCAAGTCTAGAGACCCTGCTGATCTCTCAAAGTATCAACATCTTCCTAACTCCTTTGCTGGATTAGATTTTATTTTATTTTGTTTTATTAGATTAGACAATTTTATTAATCCCTTCATTCGCCACCATTTCACAATGCAAAGGACACAGTAAAATATGGGCATCAATACATAATAAATACAAAAATGATATAACATCATTAAAAAAAAAAACAGCAGTGGGTATAAAAGACCTTCTGAAATGCTCCATAGAACACTGGGGCATTTCCAAACTACCACTAAATGAGCTCTTAAATCCACAAAAAATGCTATGTAGTGGATGATCTCCATAAAACAGAAACACTTCTAGTTTTGCCATAGTGCTCTTTTCAACGATAATCTCAGATGAATCAGGAGTAAAGCCACACTGGCTAGAATACCCTCATAAAAAACATAGAGAAGCTTCCTGTCAATCCCTACAGAGCCCAACTTCCTCAAGAAGAATAGTCTTGACTTTGCCTTTTTAAAAACAGCCTCGCTATTCCTCTACACCAACATATTTATATGATTGAACTATCTCAACGTTCTGACCTCTTATTGTCAAAGATAGTATAGCTTCCTTATGATGTCTAAAATCTATAATCAACACTTAGATTTTTTTCTAAATTCAACCTTAAAAAGTTTTCTTCATACAATAAAACAAATAATTCAACCTCTCTTTGATAGTGTGTTACTTCATAACAATGGGTGTGAGTGCTACAGGGCGGTAGTCGGGCATGTCAGGCTGGAATTTTTCGGGATGGGCACAATGGAGGTGGACTTGAAACATGCTGGAACCACTGCTTGGGCGAGGGACAGGTTGAAGATATCCGTGAAGACCCCAGCGAGCTGCTCCGCACATGCCCTGAGTACGCGACCAGGGATGCCATCTGGGCCAGCAGCCTTTCGCGCGTTTATCCGGCTTAGTGCAGTGTAAACATCTGTGGAGTTTAGTTTGATGATTGGGTGGTCAGTAGAAGGTGTGAGCCTGGTGGCGGGTTCCTTATTGTCTCTCTCAAAGCGTGCGTAAAAGTCATTAAGCTCGCTCAGGAAGGCGCGATCTGTGGCTATGGGGGTGGAGTGGTTGGGTTTGTAGTCACTAATGGCCTGGATGCCCTGCCATGCGTCGAGGGTCAGAATTGGAAAAATGCTCCTCTAGCTTCAACTTGTAGCAGTGCTTGGCCTTTTTGATGCCCCTCTTCAGATTTGCCCTGGAAGTACTATAGGCCTGTGCGTCACCTGATCTGAAGGCAGTGTGTTGCGTGCTTTCAACAGGAGGCGGACTTCCTTGTTCATCCATGGCTTCTGATTGGGGTATATGGTGATCTGCTTCTGAGTTGTGACACTGTCAATGGTGGTATTGATGTAGTCCAGTACAGAGGAGGTGTAGCTGTCTATGTCCGTGTGAGAGCCACTGGTGGCCTGAGAAGCAAACATACTCCAGTCTGTGTGTAGAAACCTTTCCTGGAGTGTAAAGTCTGCCCCCGCAGGCCACACCTTGATCGTCTTCAATGATGGCTTCACACGATTAATGAGAGGTGAATACTTGGGGGTGAGGAACAAAGAAAGGTGATCAGATTGACCCAGGTGGGGGAGGGGGGTCGCGACGTAAACTTCAGCCATGTTTGTATAGACATGATCCAAAGTTTTGTTTCCTCTTGTGTGGCAGGAAACATGCTGGTGAAATTTAGGGAACACTGTCTTTAAGTTAGAGTGATTAAAATGCTATAATTGTCCTATGTACACCGTATGAGCCTGAAGCCTGAATAATAGCACAACGGCATGCGTCAACTACAAACGCCTCATCTATTTGTGGAGGTGTGCGGGCGACAAGAGGTTTGATACAGCCTCATTTAAGTTAAAAAACATTATAACATTTATATGTATAAGCCTTCGAAGACGCAGCTACTTTGTCCAAGTTTCTAGAAGTACATTCTAAAATGCTGTAAAGATTGAGGTTTGATGTTTTAAGACCGCATTTCCCATTACCATGTTTTGGTATACTTTTCTTTAGAGCCTGTTTCTTTTATTAACCCCAGTAATAATAAAGGTGTCCATAGTGCATTTCATCTTTTGTGCGTTTATTTTGAATGTTGCACTATGGCAGCCATATGTTCACGGAAATCAAGTAACAAAAATCAAATATACTTTATCAGTTATACAGTTATTTTTGGCACTCTTTAAAGGGGTGATTTCATAAAAACAGACTTTTTCCATGTTTAAATGCTAAAATCGGGTCTCTTGTGGATCTGCCAACTCAGAAAACGTGAAAAATGACAAATTATTAACTTTTTTTATAAAACCGGTGTGCTTATCGAAAACAATGTGTTTGGTGTTCAAGGACGAGACCTTGCTTCTCGTTTGCTTTATGTGAACCTACTTTATTGTTTTGCCGCTGGAAGCACAGGCTCACAGCCCTGTCTGCGTTTTAAACTGAAAAGAGGGCGGAGACTAGCAGCTCACTTGCACTTAAAGAGACACACACACCAAAACAGCGTGTTTCTCCTCACATGCAAAAGGCATGTAGCGCATGGTATATTAAAAGATATGTGGTGTTTTTTGTGCTGAAACTTCAGACACATTACGTGGACCCCTATGATTTATATTATATAAAAATCACCCCTTTAAATAAAAAATGACAAAAAAATATTGTCTGTAATGTCACAGAATGTCGGACTGAAACATAACTGCTCTTTTTCAGCCTACTACTTAAACTGAGACATTTATTCAAGAGGTTTATTATAAACTGAAAACAATTAGTAGACGCATTTTATGTCTGAGCGGGATTTGGTTTAATGGTGAGCGTGAGTGCTTCGTCCGTGAGCGACTGAGCGAAGCGCACAGTTATTGAGCAAAATATTGTGACACACTTCTCCGCTTCTCTCACATGCTCTGGTTTGAGTGGAGCGTGGCCGCGTGCGCATCCTCCTCTTGCGTGATCGCATGCACTCTCTTCCGATGAGCTCCATGTCTTTGCGCGAGCCCTCTGCCTCTCGTATTAAACCGTCACTTGCATTTAAAATCAAAGAAGCGTTCGTAATACTGCAACGAGTAGAGAAGAAAACAGATAAGTGCTAACACGACGTGATGATGTAACAAATATGCAAATTAGTTTGTAACGTCACCAGGGCCACAAGTCAAAATCCTACGAGAAACACTAATCATCTGAACATTTCTGTAAACTACACGATGGATGTTTATGCCTGTAGTCTGTTGTTCTGTAGTCCGAAAAATGCTACTGATATATCTGCAGCCAAAACCAAGTACTTTCAAAACTACCTGTCCCCTCGACCCGATCCCTTTCCACCTCCAACAGGCTATCTCTCCGTCTCTACTTCCTCACCTCGCACACAATATAAACACCTCCATCATCACTGGTTCTGTCCCCACCACATATAAACAAGCCCTGGTAACACCTTTTCTAAAGAAACCAACACTCGACCACTCAGTGGTCGGAAACCACAGTCTTGTATTGGTCTCAGACTTAGTGGTCTCTGGATTTTATTTCAAGACCGGTCAAGACCACAACTGTGGGAATTACACTAAATTGCTGCTGCATTGTCTGTTTATGTGTTAACATCACTCTTTGGATGTAAAACTTCTGGCTTTAAAAGCATTCACCACTTGTTCCTTACTTGATTCTTCTGTTACTTTTGTTAGTCTTACTGCTTGTAAGAGAAGAATGGGGGATAATTTGTACAATTATTCAATAAACCTTGACTTAATAAGTGAATAAGTGACTTCTATTATTATTTTATAATGACTTTTTAGTGTTTTGTGGATCTTTTTAATGAATTTTGGGAGAGCTGATCTTGGTATCGATTCGGTCTCGGCCTGCCTTGGTCCTGTTTTTTTCAGGTCTCGGCTCCCTCAAAGTCTTGGTCTCGACACCCTCTGGTCTCGGTCTTGTCTCGGTTTTGGTGGTCTCGACTACAACACTTATCCATAGTGGGTGGGGCCATGTCTATAAAAATAACTCCTGGCAGCCATTTTGAATGAGAAGTGGTGATAAAAAGGTTGTGTTGAATGTTGGACCTGTTGATTGGCATAGCCAAGTTTGTTTTTGTAATGTGCAGGACAAGGGAAAACACTTCATCACCTCAACAATGTAATGCTTATTACATTATGTGCAGTTATTACATTATAATAAGTAAATAAAGTTGTTACACATACCATATTGCTGATATATTATAAAACAGCCATATCACATTTTGGCAACAGTACTTATTTTCTGTCTTAACTCCTGAGTCAGGCATGGGCTCAAACTAGCGCACCCAGAGAAGGCAAGATGAATGAAGACCCTTCTGTTTGGAAGAGAAATTTCAGAAGTGCTCTTCGTGCCAAAGGCTTTTCAGTGATGTTGGACAACAAGAATGATGCCGCTAATCCCCATAAAATATATATATTCCCAACTGAATCAAATTCTGCAGGTAGGAAACATCATACTTGTTATTGAGGGCATTAGTAAAATTGTGGATATAAAATAATCAGCATAAATCTGAATATTAAACTAAAAATAAATGTTGTATTTCTGCTCTGTCTTTATACCTTAAGGCTCTGAGAGGTCTCAAGAAACTAATGTGAGTATCTGTTTCATCCCTTATTAGGTTTTATATATCAAGTAGGAATGGATTCATGTTGCAATCACTAAAATAAAATATAAGTTGACTGGTATAATAAATACAGTTGTTATTTTACTGAAACAGTACTTTGAATAATTGATTATTAGTTTGATTACATTTGTGGAACGTGTAGTTATTTAAAACAAATTTAAAACGTGCATTTTTGTGCATTGCATCACTACTTCTTTCATAATGTCCATGACTTGCTTTTATCCATTGTCATTTGGACACTATTAAACAACCTTTTGTATCAAATTTTCATGTTTAGGCCTCACAAGAACTGTGTTTAGGGGATGAAGAACTCTTCACCGGTAAGACAGCGTTTTTATGTATTTTTTTGCATATTTTTTTGGTAAAAGTTAGTAATGGGGCTGTGTTCCGCTCCAAACTTTTATACCCTTACCTTACAAACTTCCCTTAGTCTCGTTGACTCTGATGTGGGTCATTGCTTACATTGCATGAGTGACCATTACTGGCGGAACTCGTGAAAAAGAAGTTAAACTCTTATTTAAATAAGCTATACAAATTATAGCATTATGACTATTTGTTTTGGCAAGTTTATAATTTAATAAATGTATCTTAATCTACAATTTGTTATTTAATTAATAATGTTACATTATATTAAATTATTACATTGTGTGCGGTTATTACACTATGATTTGTTACAGTTTTTTATCTTCTGCTTCTACTCTGTATGCATAATAGTTCTTCCCATCCCATGATTTGGACAGCTGTTTTCTTGACCTTAACCTCCAGGATAGTTCCACACAAGGTACTGTAAATTCCCATCTTTCTCTCTCTTCTCTTATTCTTTTGAATATGTTTTAAAGATTATAACTGAACCTTGATTTATTTTTGGCATCAATTTTGCTATGTTAAATCCTTATTAGTTAATCCAGTGTACTCCAAAATGTTTCACGATTTTGTCATCTTGAAAGTTTATCCCAAAATGTCTGAAGATAATTGTTCTTAAAAGAACATATCAACCAAAAAGTAATATTCTCAAATGAATTAAACATATATTTATTTACCCTTGTGTCGTTCAAAACCTGTGTGACACAAAAAATTATATTTTAAGAAATGTGTCAGTGGTTTGTGTCTATACGATGGAAGTCACCAATGTTGTTTGGTTATGATTGTACCTATTTTACCTATTTTTTGTGTTCTGCAGAAGAAATTCATACAGGTTTGGATTGGCATGCGGGTGAATAAATGATAAAACAACTTTTATTTCCGTGAAAACTATCCCTTTAAGCTCACTTTTTAAAAATTAGTAAAACATTTTTTGCGGGTTTTTAGGTTTTGTTGGACAGGTTGAAGAAGAACTGTACCAAGAAACCTGTCACTTTGCTACACCACAGTTTACTGAAGGGAGTTCTACTGAAATGGTGCATTCGGTACAGGAATCTTACAGAACTTCAGCCGGAGGTGCTATTGGTGGGTTAGAGCAGAAAGAAATGGGAGAATTTTCAGCAGCTGAAAGAACAAACACGACGGCACAATACTACCCAGATGGGGAACATGTGGGTAATCAGGTTGCTAATTATTGTGCAACTGGTACATTAGGTAGGATACACTGATTTCTGACGTTTGATTACTTCAATAACTTTTTATTGTATTTTTATTTTTTCACTCATTTCCTTTACAGAAACATTTTTTCAGATTAAGGTTTATTACAAAGGGAAGATGATGTTGGATCATTTGTTGGAGAATGCTGCTGGTTTCCGACTGGTGTATCGAGGAAGCATGTTAGTTTTTATTCTTGTACTTAATTTACTAATCTTAAAACACCTGCCAAGGATCATGTTTTATATAAATAAATGTTGTACCTCCTGTAGGGACTCCAGTGCAATGGAGAGCCCTGTGCCAGTGGTGAATCTACCTAGTCCAGATGATATTCATGATCAGACGCAGGCAATGCTTACAAAACAAATCCTGGAGAATCTGGGGGGTTTGGAGCTGAGTAGATCAGATGGATTGGTTTTGAGCCACCGTTGGGGAAAAAGCAAGGTCTTCTGGGGTCTTTGCAAACATGAAAAGAGCCAAAGAGCCAGAGAACTCTCTAAAAACACGCCTGAAGTCATTTACTCATTTAAGGACTATATATCAGGTGAATTAACATCACATAATCAAAATCATAAATAGTACAATTGTGCATTACAAGTATATATTTGTTTATTATTCTTGAGTATTGTTTTTACTCAAGATTGGCGACCAGGAAAATGTGCTGCATAAGTGATTATGTCCTTCTTTAAGGTTTGATGGAGTTTATAAAAAAAAACAGTGGACCGTCACCATCTTACACCCTGTACTTCTTTTTGGGAGAAAAATGGCCGGACCCTAAAATGAAACCATGGGAGAAGAAACTCATCATGATAGAGGTTAGAGTAAAGCATTACTCCATGACCAGAATATATTGTTATTCAAAAAGTAATATATTAACTTACCTTTAAAAGACATGACTTGTGTTTGTGTAGTTTAGATTAAATATTTTTGAATTGTTTATTAGTGATGTGTGACATGATATATTTTACTGTGTTGTTCTAGACATATTTTACTCAGTTAAACAATGGTTACTGTAGTAAAACCATGGTTTTGCAATATGGCTTTTAAAAAACTTGGTTTTTGTGGTTAATTTTCGTAAGGGAGGTGATCTATTTCTTGGTTATGTGCCGTTGTTTACATTTTTTATTGAATTTAACAGATTTTGTTCTTATTACTAAATCTAGGTGACATATATATATATATATTAATATATGGATTATACCATGTTTGGTTTGGTGGTAATATTATTAATAGTCTTATTTCCTGTTTATGACTACAGGCTATTTACAACAAAATATATTTAAGTATTAGTGAGCACCCTCACTATTTTCAAAAGCAACCTCAGTGACTTGGTTTTGGAACCTGGCCTGAACAAGCTCACCTGAAACCAATCACTCACAGCTGCTACCAATCACACCCACTATAAGAATCAGTCTCAAACAACCATTCGGTGCCGAGTATTAGCATAGCTAGTTTACGGAGCCAGTTCCCTGTTGTGGTTTAAGTATTTAGTTCTAGTTTCCATAGTCTAGTCAAAGACTTGCCTGTTTTCTCGTGTTCTGATCTTCTGCCTGTGTATTGGATTACCCCTCTTGTCAAACCCTTTGGATTATATTCGCCGTTGATCAATCCCCACCTGTTTTAGGAATACTCTCGTGTCTCGTCTGAAACATACCTGTTTACTGATGCTCGACCCTGCCTGTGTGTGACCAGGGGCCCGTTTCAATAAGGAGGTTCAACCAACACAGAGTTAAAATGTGAACTGAGTTGTTTAAACCCGAGATGCAAAACTTTGAGTTTTTGGTTTTAGAACAGCTGATTTGAGATAGTTCTATCAACTCTGGGTAGACTTAGTTAAGTGCTTGCACAACAACTACGACAAGCCATGATCAATGGAGCTCCGATTTTACGATTCACCATGGCAACGGCACCAAAAAAAAGCAACGTGGCGGCAGAAAGCGCTTGAGCGAGGCAGGCACACTTTCCACTCTGCATACAGTGGATTAACCAATGTTTAATAAACAATTAATTGTTTATTGCCTTTATCACTGCATTTGACAGTATTTATTAATTTCTTTACTCCTGCACTTTTTGTATTTGCACACTTTATTAATTCATTTCTTATCCTCCATAGAAAACTACCATTTGTGAGCGTTCTCTGTGTGATCAAAATGCTTCCCATAAATGACTGAATGAATTAATGAATGAATGAGGTACACCACTTGCACTTTAAACAGGGGGAGTAGATGAAAAGAAACTCTGGGTTAACCAAAGAAAATCTGCTCCCGACCAGGTTAGGTTCACATAGTAAGTTACTACGGTTACTGACTCTTGAGTACAAGTTACCTCTCTTTTAGAAAGAGGCTTGAGTTTCCCCGCTTTCTCGGGTTTGACATACCTCACCTTCTGAAACGGAAAATGAGGGTTAATATACTCGGTTTTCATTAAACCTCCTTTATGAAACGGCCCCATGTCTGTTAATGCTTTGCGTATGGATCCGCAAGTCTCGCGTCTTGTTCAGCCCTGTTACAGTAGCCTAATTAAAGGGATATTCTGACAAAAAAAAAAGAAGTCTGTCATGAACTGCCCTCAAGTTTTCCGATAACACAGGACATCCATTAATCTTCAGAACACAAAAAAAAACATTTGATGAGGACCAGGAGTTTTCTGACTAATGATCAATACATTTGTTTGCAACTTATTTATTTATCCAAATATAAACAGGAGAAATGGAAAGCAATTCATATTAAAATAAAAAAATGGAATTTAACAAAACAACATAAAACACTCAATAAGTACATCATTTTAAACTGCTGTAATGAATTCCTATATAAATAGTGGAATTTCAAAATGTATTTGAAAATGCAATTTAAAAAGAGGAATAAATAATTTTTGTTTGAAGACGGGTTTTAGTCAGTCATTTAAAAGGCAATGGCAGAAGAAGAATAGTAATAATAATAGGTACACTAACAGAAGCAATAGGTCTCTACGCCACTTTGTGGCTTGACCCCTAATAATAAGAACACTGAAGGAAGCAATTGGTGTCTACGCCACTTCTTGGCTTGATCTTTAATAAACACACACCCCCACCTGTTCTTTTGAGGAATATTTGTCTAACCAATCACTCTCCCTCTTGATCAGGTTGTTCTGACTTCTCTGGAGGCTTTGAAGACGATGGCTGTTGCACGTGGTGCTTCCTCACTACAGTCAATGGAGCTTCAAGTCTCTTTGGAGCAAATGATGGAGTTGTGTTAGAAGGCTCACTTTAGTAATGGAAACAACAGGGCCTCTTGAATCGAAACTATTTTCTTAAACTGTTGACTTGAGTTACTACAACTATACTTAGGTAATATTTATAATCATGATGCATCCTGTTTGTCGTCTAAATGACCTGATTATATTTCTGTGTACACTTTTAAAAAGGATGTGTTAATTATTGACACACTGTAATTATGCATTTTAACACATTTTATGTTGATTTTGTGTTATACAAATGAACAGGTACAGTTAAAAGTAACACAAAATTCAGTTACTTGTTTCTTGTTGTTGGAACACAGACAACACAGTGTAGCTCTCTAGCTTGAATCCGTTAAAAACAGATGAACCAAAACACCGAACTTTGAAATCTTCATCACGCTCTTCAAGCATTCCTGAACAATGTGTGCAGGGTTGGTAGCATGCATGGATTATCCTGTTGAAAGAGGCCACTACCACCAAGCCATCCCACTGTCATGTATGGGTGTACCCTGAAGGCTATTTCATAAAACAAGAGTACTAAATAAGCCAGGCAATTTTGGTTGTTAGTTAGAGCTGTTTCCCTGTGGATTACTCTCCTGTTCTCCCTGTGTGTGGAATAAACTGTTTGTTTGTGCAACTACCCTCTGTCTCCTGGGGTCATGTTGTAACACATGCCACATTTAATGTATTTGTGCATCGTTACAAGATCCTTCGATTTTTTTTTTTTTATCATTGTTGCAAAGCAGCTTTAGAGAAAAAACTATTTAGCCCCTAACAGAGACATAAGAAAAAGTTAAGAAATAAGTTTAACATAAAATACATTTTAGCACAGTGGAAATGTAAGAGTGTATATGCTTATGCCTCTGGAAATCTTTTTGAGTGTAAATTGTTTATATTTTATTTCCTGAGAAACATATAGAAAAAGCTAAATAGAAAAGCTTTATAATTACAACTCCACATTAAAAACATTAAATATGTATCTAATTTTACTTGTCACATACTTTCAAAGCAAATTTCACAAGAAATTTCAGTCAGTTCTGTCACAAATTATCGGTGCATTTTTACAAGTATGAGTAGGTGTCTGTAATGGGTCTGGAGGTTAAGAATATGGCATCGGTCGGTATGGGTGACCCTCCCACTATCAAGCCGTCCGGTGGTTGCCCTAATGCAGCAGCGCTGCAATGATAAGAAGGAGGCGTTTAAGCTGTGCTTGCCTAGGAAAGCAAAGAAGCCCCCTAACCCCACCACTTCGGATGGCAAACGTAAGAGGCATACCTGATATGCCCCCTAAGGGGCTTCTTGGTCCAGGTTCAGGACGTAAGTGTTTTCTTTACCCAAGAAGAGAAAGTTCTCAACCTAAGGGCCCCTTTTTCCGTGCTCGGGTGCCCACCCTTACAGGCCACAAGTTCAGGTGTTCCCCATACACTGTCCCTCTCAGCAGCTCCCTGTTCCAGAGCTAGAGGGAACATCAGTGGTGATAAGTGCCCTGCCAGTGTTGGAAAGTGCTCAACCAAAGCCTCTTCACGGTTTGCACAAATCACCCCTCATACACTCAATAAAGGCTTCGGCCCCGCTGTCTTTCAAAAATAAAAAATCTCGATCAAAACAAAACACCAAGAGTTAACGCTCTGCTCTCTGCAGCCGTTTCTCCCATGTCCCGCATGTCATCCCGCCAGTATGTCCACTAGATGGCGCCATTGTACCATGACTGAGCAGTGGGTACTCTCAGCGCTCATGTGACAGCTTGGCAATCTGTGTCGGCCCATGATTGGGTTATTCGCACCATTACGGCGGGTTACAGGCTCCAGTTTGCAAACGTTCCGCTCACGTTCTGAAAGACGATATTTCCTCTCTTCTCGAGAAGGGGGCGGTACGGGCGATACCCTCGCATCTGTACAACCAGGGGTTTTATTCCCGTTATTTCCTAGTCCCGAAAAAGGACGGCTCCCTTCGTCCTTTTCTGGATCTCAGAGTGTTGAACAAACACTTAAGCACATACAATTTCAGAATGTTGACGCACGGCACTCTCTCTCGTTCAATTCATCAGAACGACTGGTTCACATCAGTCTATCTGAAATTTGCTTTTTTCCACATAATCATATATCCTCCGCATAGGAAATTTCTTCGTTTCGCCTACCAGGGCTTGTGTAACGATTTCACAGTTCTACCCTTCGGACTCGCGAGTGTTCTGTCTGTGTGCGGAGTGGGGGCCGGCGCCACTCTGAATAGTGGGTCTAAGCATCCTCACATATATAGACAATTTGCTGATCATAGCCGAGTCTCATGGCATCGGCAATTCAAGTTTTGCCTCTGGGCCTTCTGAGAAAGAGGGCTTATATGAAGTGAGTCCTATCTCTCCACCTCAGGCACGATCTCAGTCGCACCGTAAAAGTGACACACTCGTGCTTAACAGCGCTGCGCCACTGGAGGAAGACGGAGTTTTAAGCTCATGGAACTCCTCTAGGGGCGATCATGTTGTGGAAAGTTGTTACGACAGATGCATGGAGCCACACAAGAGGGCAGAACAGTGACCAAACACTCTTCACTTAGCCCACATAAACTATTTGGAGCTCCTTTCTGTGTTTAAGGCCCCGAGGCATTTTTTGCCCCGCCTGCAGGGACATCATGTGCTGATACGCTGCGACAACACCACTGAAGTAGCATATATAAATCGCCAAGGGGGCACGGCTTCCTCCAAGCTCCATGCTCTGGCTCACAAACTGTTTAGCTATTTAGCTGTTATCGCTCCGTGCCATGTCGGGTTCGATGGCACACCTGTAGGGCAACACCCTCTCCTTCGCAGGTTTATGAAGAGCCCACGGCGCTCTCTTCCCACGCCTGCTAAAACTGTGCCAGAGAGGGACCTCTCCATGGTGCTGGCGTCTCTGTCTCATCGGCCCTTTGAACCTTTGGGAGACGTTTCACTGAAACATCTGTCTTTCAAAACAGCATTGCTTCTGGCTCTGACCTCTGCAAAACGACTCAGTGTTTTGCATGCACTCTCTGTTCATCCCTCGTGCACAAAATGTTATTTCGATGGAAATAGAGTTTTTCTTAGGCCTAACCTGGCCTTTATTCCTAAATGCTTCCCAGAAGTGACGTGCGAGTTGATAGAGTTGTCTGCCTTTCACCCACCTCCTTTTTCCTCTGCAGAGGATGAGAGATTACATGCTTTGTGGTGATTACATCACCAAGTTTGCCCCGCTTGCTGCACGAGAAGCGAATATTCTCACTGAGGGAAGGTAGCACCTGCAGTAGCCTTTATGCATTAGGTGAGGGGGCGGGTCCTCACCTGGCATAGGGCTCGCGCTCCTATCTGTCTAGCCAGACTTGGTGCAATTGGATGCTTCTAGGTCAGGTACGGATGCCCTACCCATAGGTGGATCTCTCCACTCGATGTTTCAGTGAACCGGGGTTACCATAGTAACCAATTTTTTTCTTTTTTGGGTACAGCTGCTTTGATACAATACAAATTAAGCGCTATAATAATAAATCTGACTTGACTATATAATTAGATATTACATATCATTTCGTAGTACCATGTAGTGTTACATATTTTATTGGTGAAAACTCCAGAGTTATGAATTTTGTAAAACTGCTTTTATCTCATAATTAGAAACATTACTCACAACATTAATTAACGTCATATGTTTGCACTTGCTAAGTGTGTCACATCGGGTTAGAAATACATGCTCACTTGGGATCTTCACGCCCACTAGAACACTTGGGCCAAAAACAGGAAATATGTCATGAAAGTAGTCAAGTGGTCAAGTGCAAAGACCGCAAGTGGGGGTTTTTGGATGCAGCCTCAGTGACGCCAGAGCAGAGTCTGCGCAGTAGTGAGCAGAAAGGGGAGCGTGGTATCAAGGTCCTGCCCATATTCCCTGATGGCTCAATCGTAAACGAAGAAATCATGTGACTAGACCCCTTTTTTATAACATCTTATAACTTACTGAAACCAAACTTATTCAAAAAACGAACACTTGGACATACCTCAAAGTGAAAAAACTGACTAAAATAACAGAAAACATAAAAAAAAATGGAAGTGTAATTGGATTTTATAGTTTGGCTCCTGTTTCATTTGTTTACACGGCGAGGGCGGGGTTTATGACCTCTACTGCAGCCAGCCACCAGGGGACGGTCATAGATCATGTGAGGCACCCCTGGTGTGTGTGTGCATATACAATTATTTTTATATGTGTGTGTGTGTGCAAGATTATACAGCAAGCATCCAGCCAGGAAGTCAGACAGGCAATACATCTTATATTGTTTGCTGTCCCAGCTAACAAATTTATGTTCTGTTTTGGTTGTGGGAACGTGACTTAAAATGTTCCAAAAATTTAAAAATTTCCAGTTTGCCTAACGTTGCTAAAACGGTATTTTATGGTTAGCATAATGTTCCTATAACATTCTTGCCTCCAAATATTTATTGAAAATCCAACGTTCTTTCCACTTACATTTTACTAAAAAGACAATGTTCTAAGAACGTTTATTTGGAACACAAAAAAGTAAATTAGGTTATTAAAATGTTATTTTAAGATGAGCACTGCTTCAATATTCTCTTTCAACATGTTTATAAACATCATTCCAGGTACAAAAAAAGTATACAACAGTTGCATGTGATATGAACAGAAACTCATTAACAGTTTGGTAAAATGGTATAATTCCATTTTTTATTCTGTTTTATTGTGTTAGTTAGCTCTATTTTTTTGTTATTATTGTCAGGCCCTGTCTCTGATCTTATGTTTCCTATTTTTATTTTTCGGTTTGTTCCCTTTAAACTCCCTCCCGTCTGGTCCTGTATTTAGCTACGCACATCATTACCGTATTATGTTGCCTCCTTATTTATACCTGTGTCTTCGCTTCACTCAGCGTGGCCATGTATTGTTTGTTTCTCACTCCTGTATAACTCATGTTTGTGCGCTCTACGCCGTAAACTGCAACCAGGATTTATTCTCCGGATCTCTCCACAGCGAGGTGTTTTTTGAGAGAGCCGGTTTGGACCCTTCTCTCTACCCTTGTGGATATTGGGCATGTGTCGCCCCGCTGGAGGAAGCTGTTGTTTCTGGATTATATTGTTTCATGTTTTTGGAAGTAAGTATAGAAAACTGCAGCTCATAACAAAAACTTAAATTAACTTCAATTAACTGTTTAATTAAAAGATTGACTTTAAAGGGATAATTCACCCCAAAATGAAAATGTTGTCATCATTTTCTCACCCTCTTGTCATTTTAAACCTGTATGACTTTCTTTCTTTTGCAAAGCACAAAAAAACAGATATTTTGAACAATGTTTTTAACACAACCCCGTTGGTGCCCATTGACTTCTACTCTATAGACACACAAAAAGTGCAAGTCAATAGGGACCAACGGGTTTCTGTTACCAACATTATTCAAAATATCTTCTTCTGTGTTCTCCTGAAAAAGGTAAGTCATACAGGTTTGAAATGTCATGAGGGTTGAGCAGATGACAAGCTTTTTGTTTTTGGGTGAACTATCCCTTTAATAACATGATAGTTGTCAGTAGGGTTGGGTATTGTAAGAAATCTTTCACTTCCGATTCCGGTTCCAGTTTTGCCCAATGATTCACAGTTCCGTTTAAATGTAGTATGATTATTTTTTTTACTATTTTACCTTAAATGAATTTAGTGTTGCTGACTGTGAGGTAGTAAGTAATGTTGAGTAATGCTAATCCATTAATTACATCTGCTTTAAAGTTGATGTTTTTGGATTATTTAGTGTACATGCCATTTCAAGAGTGATAAACAAAGTTATCAATAACATCCGGATGAGGTCGGATGAGGGGCTAAGGATCTTGCTCATTTCTCCAAAAGTAATAAAATATTCAATAAAATAAATAAAATGTTGTTTTTAAATGTTAACTGTCATACTTTTAACCATGTATGCACACATTCCATAAAGTCTACTAATAATAATAATGCTGCCAGGAAAGGGTGAGATGCAGTGAGTACAACATTTTTAACATGCATGAAAATAAGTATTTTCCATTACTTTGTTTATCACTCTTGAAATGACATGTACACTAAATAATCCAACCCTCCTACGTACATAACAAAAGCAGTCTATTTTGTGGTCCATTCAGGTTGATCAGTATGTAAAATGATAATACGAAACACGTATAATAACATTTAGTGGCTGCAGGAGCTGCGCGAGTGCGCGCTGCCAGTATGTGCAGACACAAACAATGTGCACAGTTATCAAAGACGCGAGTCCGCATACAGGAAAACGTTGTATTCGGCAAGACGAGGCGCGACGCATCTGTGGAGTGGTGGTGCAAGGCTGCTCAGTGTGGTGTTCTGCAGGCCAACATCTGTCCAGGTCTCTTCATGTCTTGATGTCTTCAGCTGGGTCTCACAGAAAAAAAGAAGACTTGCAATAACAACCATACCATTTATACCAATTACAAATCCATCCATTCACAAGAGTATTCACATAACTCTAACAATGCAACAATTCTCTGTGCCAACCACATGAACAAAAATCTATTCCGTGTGTACAGATTAGAACCAAACTGAACAAATAGCTGTTGTTGATGATACCATCGTACACACATGGAACAATAATTTAGGGGATTTATTCCTGCATTGTAAAGGAATAGTTCACCTAAAAAGGAATGTTTTGTCATAATTTGCACACCCTCCAGTTGTTACTAAGCCGTTTTGGGTCCCCACTGACTTTGATAGTAGTCTTTTGTCCTACTCAATACTTCCCAAACTGGGGTACGCGTACCCCCATGGGTACGCCAGTTGACGGAGGGGGTACTTGATCAAAATGATGATTTTACATAATTATTATGCACCTGACATTCAGGCCTGGATTCGCCATCCATTCTCTGGAGCAAGCACAGTGCACCTGCCTGTTTCTGAGCGAGAGAGTCTCATTGAAATCTTTACGAGTGGCGTTTTGAGAATTGACCTCGCACAAAAGTTACTGACAGACTTCTGGATAGCCTTGCTGTCATGACTCCGCTATCATGTCATGTTTATTGTTCTTGCAGCGGAGTTATGGCATAGCCTAGGGTTTTGTGTGAGAAAGACATGGCATGGTTTAGATATTGGCTGTCGTGCGCTTTCTCGTGTCTCGTCTATGGCCCCGCCCCTCTCGTTTCCTCGTTACCTTCCCATTAGTTAGTGCTTTATCCCCAGCACCTGTTCCTTGTTATTTATCCTTTGTTCGTCTCCCTATTTAATGCCCTTGTTTTCTCTGTCCTGTGCTCGTTTGTTCTTGTACCTTGTTGTACCTGCTTGTATTGAGGATTTGTCCCTACGCTGTGTCCCAGCGTTCTGCTACAGCACTCTGTTCCTGTTTATGATCATTTTTGTTACAACTTGTTACCCTCCGTGAGTTTTTCGTTCCTGTTTGGCTGTCTTTGTTATCCCCTGCATTTTACCCCATTGTGGGTTTTTGTTTTGTGTTTGTTCCATTTTATTAAAGTATTTTGTTTATACCTTCACTGCCTGCATTTGGGTTCTCTCACTTCCCGTTTCGTGACACTTGCATACAGAGTATCCTGCTTTGCCAATCATGCTTTGAAAACATTACTCCTCTTCTACCTTTGCGAGAGCGGATTTTTAGCACTTGCCCACATACAAAACAAATATCGACACAGACTCTGCATAGAGAATGATTTGAAACTCAGACTTTCTCCGATACAACCAAACATCACATGTTATGTTATGCAAATAATTTCTAGCACATCCATCTCATTAAGCAGTGAGTAATTTATTTAAAATATATATGATCATATATACTAATGTTGTGTTTGATAAAAGATAATTATTTTAAGAAGGGAAATCTATATAAAATAACACAATTGTGACTGTAAGTAAGGGGGTACGCAGAATGATTTTATATCCATGGGGGGTACGCCATTGTAAAATGTTTGGGAAACGCACTTACATTATTCTCATTTCTAGCTACGCTGCTTCTTTCACGTACCGTGCTGAATTTTGACTCCCCGACAGATTACGACTCCCCTGCTGCAAGCCAGTGTTGCCAGATGGGTTGGTCAAATTCCCTTGTGGTGCTCACTGCAGAGCAAATGGGCGGGCATTAGACGTCCAGCGAGGAGGAGCTACAGATCCCATCCAGAGAGGAGGAGCTTCACGTCACGTCCAGTAAGGAGGAGCTACGTAAGGTTCACCTCTATGGGTGATATTTTAATTTCCTCTCTTTAACTTTTGTCATGTTTGCATAACATTGTTTCTATGACAATACTACAAACAGTATGACTTACACTACCTGCACCCCTGCTTTCGTCCCCCCACCATATTAACACTATTTGTGAATCATTTAATATATATAAAATATATAATGAATTGATGTAATAAAGTACACTGATATGGTGTTTGCTTTACCCTTACAGGTGTGATAAAAATAAATAAAATTATTCATCTATTAGGACTCATCTCGTTTATTCCTTTAAAATGCACACGTAGGAGCTCCACTTCAAAAGGTAACCTTGTTTTCGACATAAATGCAAACAGTGGCTACAGTGGCGTAAGGTACAGTGTGTAGAGGATTTACGCTGTAGACCGGTGTTCTTATCCACCTTTAGCAAAAATTGCTATTTTACCTTATTCCATTACATATCAGATCAGGAAGGCATTTGTTTTCAATAAAATCAATCTAAGCTTAAAATGACCTTTTATTTAAATAGTTTAGGTTAAGGTTAGGGGTACAGGGCTTTATCATCTCAATAAGTTACCATGCTTTTAATTATTTGGACAAATATAATGATTTACACTGTTATTATTTCATAATGTTTAATGCACAACAATACCGAGGTGCAAATATCTGCCACTATTTTTTTAAGTATCAATATAGCATCTAACTCCTATTTACAGTTAATCAAAAGAAAATACAGCTATTTTTGGTTAGTGTAAATAGAATATCGCTATGAAATGCTTCTACATTCACGTAGTGTAAAAAGAACCTACAGCTATTTAAACTTAGTGTAAACTCGGCAAATAGCCGCTGCCAAATAAAAAGGAATGCATGTACAACAGTATAGTTGTGAAAATAATGTGTTAGGAATATAATCTCGGATGGACTTCAAATTACCATTTGATTAAGACAATCACATGGATAAAGTAACCTTTTATCCCCACAAAACTTTAATTGGTCAAAAACAAGACATTTTACAACACCTAAAACTACATGACAACACAAAACCATTTACAGAATTAACCCAGATCTACACCATCAGTTAGCTTTTTAAAGCTCAGGGTTGTGCAGGCAACAAATAACACACAAATATTTATTTTATCATATACTTCCTGCATGAAAAACTCGATGTCCTGCATTCTCTCAAAGGTGAAAGGGAAGGGAGCTTGGATTTTGTCCTTATCCATGCCGCCATCATAGAAAATGGCGTCAATAAATAGGTCCCGCATTGTTATAGCCAACAAGGCATCATTTACATTTGCATTTATTCATTTGGCAGATGCTTTTATCCAAAGCGACTTACAAGCACGAGACCCTACAGTATAAACATTTTGTCAACACGCTAAGCAGTACCGTTAGTTTACAAGGCCATGCTACTATGAGGATTAAAGCTCGAGTAAGCAAGGAAAAGAATTAACAACAATATACTAATATATATATTTTTTTAGACAGACAGTTATTGGTCAATGATCATCCTCGTTTATTCTTGTGAGCTGTGGTAGGTGCTTTCCCAGCAAAGTGGGCTCGTTCCTCCTCCACCTAGTCACAGTGAGCAGAATCTGTTTCATAACAGCCGAGTCCTTTGTGCAAAAATATAATATTATAATCAAATAAATAAAGTCAAGTCAAGTCAACTTTATTTATATAGCGCATTTTACAATTTTCATTGTTACAAAGCAGCTGTACATTAAACATATTGACTATAAGCAAAACATTTAGTTATAAAAGTAAAAACAAAAAACAAAAAACAAAAAAGGTGAAAACACAGAAAACAATATGCACATACACTAACACACACAGACACACACACAAATGTGCACACACACGGACGCGCAGACACACGATCACGCACACAGTAGTTATCACTGAGAAGCACACATTTAAGATAAAGGAGAGAGAACCACAGGTCAAATATTTAACAGACTATAAATTCCTATATGCAATATTAATTATAAGTAAAACTTTAAAATTCTAATTCTAAAGCAGCCCCCCCGCCCAGGCAAACAAAGATAACAAAAATGTCAAATAAAGATAATGAATACTAATGTGAAATGTTGGTCAAACATCTATGAAACAGGAAAGGTAATTGCAAAAACAAGTCAAACAATACGTAAACATTCCCAGTACATAAATGGATTCTCGTAGCCAGGGTGGTCTCCGTGACGTCTGGCACAGAGAGGGTAACCTCCATAACGTTTAGATCCGGTTGGATCATTGGTTTGGTGACTGTCTGTTGGCTTTATAGAAAAAGTGACAAAACAGTATACTTTATTCCAGTGTGCATTATTTATTACAAATGACCTGTATACTGAGAAATGCGCACAATGAATATCTTCATTCAAAGTATGGTTAGTAATATCATACCTTGCCAGGGGAAATGCCTGTAGTAACTGATGGCACCACCACCTCCTGATTCAGGCATGTCAAACTAATTCATAAAATATGTCAAGTGAAAAATCTTAATCATTCTCATCAATTGTCATTAAAAGTTGTCTTTTAATAATTGGCACTGATACTAGATTGTCTTTTCAGTCCATTTTGGTGAACAAATTATTGATAAAAAATCGAAGGGCTTTAAGGGTCACATAATGGCGTACTAAAATACAAAATCAAAACTCTGTGTGTGCTAAACACTGCATTTTTAAATATAAGATCTGAAACAATGGTATAGCAATTATGACCACTTACCATCAACATGAATATTCCACAGTCATTCCCTTGAAGCTAAAGTGGTGCACCCTATTATTTAAGAGTGGAATAAGATCATATTGGTCATGCAGTGGGCTATATAGTGTACTATGAATGTATTATATGATGATATTTCTCTGCTGATAATAATAGTTTACATGCAAAAAGTTTAAAGCTGTACCTCACAGTCTGTCAGTAAGGACATAGTCCAAAGGCCAGGTGAAATATGATTTGCCAAGTTTCTATAATAAAACAATACATTCAATATATATATATATATATATTAGGGCTGTCAAAAGATTAATCGCGATTAATCGCATCCAGAATAAAAGTTTGTATTTACATAATATATATCGGTGTGCTGTGCATAATCATTTTGTATTTATTAACACATACACATCCATGCACATATTTAAGAAAAATCTAAAAATGAATAAACATATTTATATTATTTCAATTGTTGGTAAATATAAATAAATACATGTTAATATTTCCTAAATACGTATCCATGTGTATGTGTTCGTATTTATAAAATCATAAATAATATGCACAGTACATAGACATATATTATGTAAACACAAACTTTTATTCTGGATGCGATTAATCGCGATTAATCTTTTGACAGCCCTAATATATATCTATATATATATATATATATATGATATTTTATAATATATCGTTTATAATCTACGTCTTTGTGGTAGCCTAGTTTGTGTGTAATTATGGCATGCTTTTAAAAAGTAGGCCTACTTAATTCTGTGTGCACCAGCAATGTATTTCATAGAATGCCTTTTGTTATGCCAGGTCTGTCTCACAATTCAGTTTAGCTCTCTAGATACAATAAGCTAATTTTGGCATAAGAGCCGACGCCCACAACAACAAGGACAAGCCACTTCAAGCTCTTCCCTTTTACCACACCCTACAGGCGGTGGTTCAGGTAACCTAAACTGTTTCGGAATACCGGATTTCCTAGTTCATGCGCCAAGCCGAGAAGAATGGACGCGACGCTCTACTGCAGAGCGCTTTAAAGTGAAACTTTACACAAACCTAAGGTGTCTTTAAGCCGAGAACACTATGGATATGAATCAAAAGGATATCGAAGAAGGTGGAGTTGGCGCAATGTCGAAAACAGATCTGGTAAGGCTATTCAAACTACGTTTATTTCGTTTGATGAGCGCTTAATGTCTCTGTTAGTGTTGTTACAAAAACGTGCTCCAGTCTAATAGACTTACTTAAAAATGCAAAAACATCAGCTTCTTACGACATATTTTGTGGGCAATGAGCAGGAAATAAAGGGAGTTGAAGAGTGAGCATTGGAGAACCACCCCAGCCAGCAAAGACACGTGGGGCTCAGATGGGTTTGATGTGGGCTGTCATCTGGGTGATGAGCACAACAATATTAGCTACAGCCGTCAGAGAGAAACACAGATTGAAAACTCAAGAGTCAAACTGACCAACTAAAACAAACACTGATCACCATAGTGACATCAAACCAGTTATTTCCAGTAAAACATTAACAAATATATCTCAGTTTATTCTCAATAATATAAATAAGTAAAGATGTTAATGGTGTTTGTGGAGTTGTGGCTGAAGTCCGTTAGTTCTTGTGTTTGTTTTATTTCTCTTCCTGTTGTTTCTGTGTTCATCAGTGATTCTGCGTGTTATCACATCATTATTTCATTAACTGCAACATTCAGTGTAACATTTAGCAGCCTGTAGTATGCACACTAAGCAGTGTTCATTTTTTCTGGGCTAACCCATGTGGGACATACATGGAACCTGCGGACAAAACCGGCTGAGGCCAGAAGACAGCCCACATTAAACCCATGTGGGCCCCCATGTGTCTTTGCTGGCTGGGATCGTTCCCAGTGGAGGATGGCGGCATAGTAGGGCTGGGATGATATATTGTATAATTTTTATGCTCAGTTTCTCAATGAATTACGGTTAAACGGCGCCACATCTGAAAGCCAGAGGGCGCTCTCGAGTAGGCGTATTCTGATGCAACATTAGTATACGCACATCTGAATCTCACCATAAATTGTCCACCACCCGGATATTTCTCGCCTACTGTTTTATGAATACTAACGAATCGGACATACTATTCATTCACCTACTGCTTTTTGCCTACTATATAGCAAGGAAGTATGCCATTTCGAACGCAGCCGTAGTGATTTTAGATCGAGCAGTACTTGCTACTGATCAAAGAGACGTAGTTCACGGAAGAGCTGTGCATAAAATGAATCGAAGCCTTTGAGATTTCAGAATCGACCTAGACAGGTATAAGTAGTGTGAATTTGCGATATGTATAGTTACAGGCCTACGGAATAGACATAATAAATATCTAGAGTAGACCCTGCATTGTACGCTTTGCTTTCCTTCTGCGATAAGTCAACGGTGCCACCATTTTAGTGAGGGCAACAGTGCACTGAAAGCCCACTAAACCCAATGGGAGAGTTCATGATTTTTACATTCAAAAACATAAAAATCAATAAGTAATAGGTTATTTTCTACAAGGGTTTTGAGGCCTTATCTGGAGACCTCCTGTGATTTATAAATGACCTCCCCACATCAGTATTTCATGTGACGCATTCGCACGGGATGATTTTACTCAAATTGACTTATTTCCCCGGATGTGATGGAAAGGCTTTGTGTAAAGTTTGAATAGCCTATAGTTGTATTGCATTTAATGATATATTACCGTGATTGCGAACCGGATAAAAGATCACCGCGATCGTGGGTCTCAAATGTTACGAGAGTTTCCATGATAAATAACGGGAGCCCCCCGTAAACAAAAATGATATAAGAGCCCGCCAAATCACAGAGATCCCGATTCTAGAGGTGACTAGAGGTCCCAGGGTAATACTTATCTTGTGCGAATAGTGCTCAGGGCACATCAAGCCATCTCTAACAAAGCAATAGTGACGCATAGTACAAAAATATTTTTACTCATATAACATTGCTGCGCCATTCCTATCGGATCCAATATTGAGCCCGACTTTTTTATGCCCCTAGGGACGGGCTTCGGGCCAATTTTCACTTCATAGCTCATACACGGATCGGGCCTCGGTCTGTTAAAAAAATAAGTTTAATACGTAAAATACCTTTTATGACCTATCACAGCACCCATAACGCATTTTAGGCATGCACGCAGAGGTTCCTGCCATAGACGACATTCACTTCACGTGCAAACTGCCAATGGCATGTACTGTGGTGAAGTTGTAATTTTTCAGGTTTTATAAGGTTTTATATTATATTTATATGTTCATTATTCGTTTTCTTTTCTACTACAATGCACGGTTTCTTGCCGCAGAGCAGCCTGCCCTGCTCTTTACTTTCGTTAGAAATGCTTTTTTCTGAGATGGTGATAATAAACTTTTAATCTAACATTGTGATATACGCTACTGTTGTGTGTTTTATATCAGTGGATTTTACCACTACTCAAGTTTTGATGTGATATTATATATAGGGTAAATTTATCACACGTGGTCAACTTACTGCCGGCTGCAAGCCGATGCGGCCGATGTCGCCACTTTAAAAAAAACTACATTTAACAAACAAAAAACACTTCAAACATTTTTCTAAATTAACTTTAGAAACTAAATAAAATATAATATAATCACTTTTCCGTTAAATACAAAATCTGAGCTATTCTAATGACTGTAACAGTAGTATAAGCTGTGTTGGTGGAGCGAAAAAAAAGACGGGCTTCGGGTCGGCCTCGGGCCAAATATTTTGATCAGCTGCCGGAAAAGGGCCAGGCTACAACCCGTGCTTCTCGGGCCAGGGACGGGCTAGGGCCTAGATTTGAGGCCAGTGCAGGGCTCTAGTTCAACCTATCAAGACAGGTGCATTCCAGAACCTGCCGTTTGCTGGGCCTGGTATCAATAACAGATGTAATCTCAGTAACAAGGGCGTTTTCAGTTCTGACACTTACATGATGTTCGCATGAACACGATTCCCTCTCATATAACAAAAGCTCGGGTTAAAATTGTGATTTTAATTCATGCCTCCTTTAATACACGAGTTTCACAATTTCAGTTGAATTACTGAAATAAATGAACTTTTCTACAACTTTCTAATTTATTGAGATGCACCTGTATATAATTCAATATGGCGGACGGGAAGTTTGGTAGAATAAGACAAGTTTGATATCAAAGTACTCAGCTTGAGCCAACAAATACACTTATGTTAATCACATGACATCATGTAGATTTTTCATATGTAGTAAGCATTAGAATACATTTTGTTTTATCTTTATTTATAGACGTATTTATCTATTTATTTATAGGCGCCTTACTTGACACTCAAAGACACCGTACAATACAATAAGCAACATAAACAACAACAATCCTTAAAGCCGTTGATACAGCCTATATAGTTGTAGACAGAATCAGAATCAGAAGGAGCTTTATTACAAAGTATGTTTACACACAAGGAATGTGAATGGCGACAGGAGCTTAGTGCAGAAGAAAGTGTACACATGGTTCACAGTATACAAAGCTAAGTTTATTATTATTTTTTTTATAAATTTTTTGAAAGAGTAGAAAAGAGATAGAAGTCAGAACCGATCGGTCAGTGTACACAACTGAAGGAGTGTACAGATGTGTTATTTACAGGTTTAACATATTGTTTCTAACAATGTACAGTTTCCAGATGCTATATGCAGTGTGCAAGTGTGCAATGTGCAATGTAATGGATAGTGTGTAGTAATAGTGTGTTCAGACCTGTGTGTAGTAATAGTGTGTTAAGTGCTATATGATTCTTGTTCTTACTTTTATAGAAAATAAAAAAAGTTTTCTGCTTCCATAACGCATAAAGTGCAGCTACCCTCTCAACAAAATCCATGTCAGCCTTTTTGTAACGAGACTGGAGCCGCCTGGCTGGAGCCCCGGCCATTATGTGAATTTGCGTGAATTTCACACGTGAATGACGCGAATTTCACACGCGAATGACGCGAATTTCACACGCGAAAGTAAACTCAAAATGTTCAAGTGTCCAACTACACGCGAATAGCGCGATTCATTCGCGCAAGTCGCGTTTGGTCTGAACACACTCATAATCTATTTTTACCCGTCACTATGGTGAAAGTTGATATTACATGCCAATTAGCATGTTTGTGAAATCATCGCGACGTACATGCGTTCTTTGAACTTACTGTATTTTAATAGTCAAAGCCGAAGTCGTTTATATACTTAATGTTTCTGATGTATTGACTATGAGCAAAACATTTAAAGCACAGATTTAGGATAAGGGAGAGAGAAACACAGTTCAAATATTAAATAGACTATACATTTCTAAATAATATTAAGTAAAACTTAAAAATAAATATAAATAAACAATTTATTTTATAAATAAAATACATTTTGTCTTATGCATTTCCACTGTGACATGGCGGCTACAGCACCACGGCTGGGATAACTGAAGCCACGCCTTCTTCTTTGTGTGTACATTTGCGTGGCTTCATGCAAACATTACCACAAACGGTCATAAAAATATGCGGGCGTGATTGATCGAGGCAGATCTGTATCCGACATCCCTTTTAGTTAGAGCAAATCATTTTGTGCAAAACTTTACATCTTGTGACTTTGGACATCTTATACATGCACAAACGGATATATAACACACCAAATCAAAAGAAAAACTAGGGTTGCACGGATAACACTTTTTCCTTTGCTGATCCGATTCCGATTCCGATACCTGAATTCTGAGTATCGGCCGATACTAGCTGATCTCATACTAGCACTGTTTTTCTTGATCAATGTAGAATTGCATATATTTTTATCTTTTATTGCCAGAGGTGGAAAGTACTTAAGCATTAAGTACTCATGGAAGGGGTTGGAATACAGGCCCTGCCTCTATCTGTGTGAAAAATTTCCTGAGCCACAAATTTCACTTCATGGCTTGACCCCTAATAATACGAACAGAAACGGCATATACGGAAAAGCCTTGATGAAAAAGGGACCGGTTGAGAAGAATAGGTGAAAACAAACTCAAAGCGCGCAATTTACAGAGCACAGAAAAAGCCCACAGCCGGATTCTAAGCGCTGAACCCAAAGCCTCCACACTAGTGACTTAGCGAGTCTCACCACTGAGCTGACATCCCACAACAGCGTTGCTGAGCAAAGCTGATAGAGGTGTAAGTAGCGATGTGTAACAAAAGTTGCAGCTATGACGGCACACAGCCACATGAACAATATGCACGTGAAAAATGGATATGTTTAAAGAGCAGTTGAGAATGTAATCACAACGTACACTTTATATATACAAGCAACACACTTGCCTCTCGGGCTTCGAACCCGTGACCTCTTGCACCCTAGGCATGCGGTTTATCTGGTTGTGCCTCTCAGATGACTTGCTTGTCAAAGTATTTACATCCTGTCAGAATTGTTTAATATGAGAAAGTTACAATGTCACAGTCAACTTTGAAGAGGTATTTCTCAAAAAATTGCCCAGCAAAAAAAAAACTTCGGCCAATTCTGTGCAGCTCTGTCCAAAGATCATACGAGCGGAACTTAGAAAAAAATAGCTCACATTTGTCAAATGTGCGAAAAAAAAGTTTTTCACCTGCTTTACAGTAAGTTATGAACCGAATAGCACGGACCGGGAGAATGACTGCCAGAAAACAAATTTTAGAAAAAGCCTTCGAGAGTTATAAGCAATCTCATTACATTTATGCATTTGGCAGACGCTTTTATCCAAAGCGACTTACATTGCTTTATCCTATACATTTTACATAGGTATTTGCAATCCCCTGGGATCAAACCCACAACCTTGTGTTGTTAGCGCAATGCTCTTACCACTGTGCCACAGAAGAAGAAGAAAACCAACAGAAGCAGTAGTGTCTATAGCCCCTATGGGGCTTGGCCCCTAATAATAATAGATAAAGGGGAGGGCTGGAAAAGTATGGGGGATTTTTGACATTGATAGAAAAGGAAGGTGGAGCAAGCAATTATGTTTCGATAAAAGATTACAAAAACAAACACTTGTTTTATTTTAGAAAAAAAATGTGTACTACTGATGTACGAAACGCAATATGGCCAGGAATTGGCATTTTGTCTTACACCGTCTCTACACCGGACGTACAAAAGACAATAGAACGCATTAGAACCCATTATCATTTTAAATTTGTCCACATTGGATGCGGCGTGGCGCGATGCGACAATCCCATTAAACCAAGCCATGTGTCGCATCGCGCTGCGTCTGGTGTAGATACGGTGTATTTAATCTTAACTTTAAAGTGGACATATCTAATATCACAGAATACATTAGTCATTTGAACATTTAGAGCTTGTATATTTCCATTGTATTTAAACTTTGTTTTTGATTTCAGAGCTGGATCCCAGAAATTTTTAAAAAGAGAGTGTGCACAACGTTTGTGGAGGACTCTTTCAGGTGAGTGATTTTCTGTATGTGGCGTTGTATCCATATCCAAGTTTTTTGTTTGTTTGTTAGAATCAGTGAATAAATAAGCATTTTCTTTTGTTCATAGAGGTACAGATTGTTGTGTGTGATATATAACAGTCAGATTAAAGTCCGGGTAAACCAATATTAAATATGTTTTATGAATGTGTCATAGGGCTGGGCCGATAAACGAAATCATATCGAATCGCGATAGAATTTATGCCGATAACGATGATAAACTATTGGAATTTTGACTCGATATGGATTTATCTTACAGTCTAACAGATTTGATAACAGATAACAGATACTTTTTTGGACCGGTACATAATTGGGTAGACACCAGAGTATCGATAAGCTTCCATGACAAATGATACTGTTATCGATTCTTGCGTTGTTTTATCTCTGTGTATTTGGGTGTTAAATGGTGAATTAAAGGCTGGTGCCTTTCATTTTCCATCCCTGAATGATTGTCCGAATGGCCAAAGTTTGCTCGACCTTTGTGTGACCTTTGTGTGGCATATCTAGGGCCATATGATTTCCTCAATGTATTTTGCGTGTTTATGAGTGAAAGAGTGGCATGGTTGCGCTTGTGGAGCTTTCAGTGTCCGCGTTTCACAACGAGGAAGTTTCCATCAAACACCCCTTAGCGGCAACCTGTCAAAACAAATGTCCTTTATTTGAGAACATGTTATTACATTATTTTTTATAATTCGGTCACAGAGTATAATTACTTTATTAGTAAATTGAAGTAAATGTGCTAATAAAAAATAGTACATATAATAAAAAATATATTACTTGCTTAGAAAATAGTACTTAAATTTATGTACACCTTAAACCAGAAAGGAAAAAAGAAATACGGTCTACCAGCCAAAAAACCATAGTGATGTAAAGTAAATATGTTGAATTACATTATGTGTGCTAATTTAATTAAATTTTAACTGGTTTCAAGTAAACTTTTGTTATACCGTTTTGTTAATAAACTGTATTTAAAATAGATTATTTTAAATACCGTTTTGTAATGAATTATATTTCAAAATAACATATTGTTATCGATCAATATAGAAAAAAACTATCAAGTTTACATTTGTGCCATATCGCCCAGCCCTAGTGTGTCACACCATTTAAAATGTGTTATTAACCAAATTTGAATGATAAAAAATCCCGGCAAGTATTTAAATACGTTATCAAAATCTTAATTAGCAGTACTCTCTGCTCTCAAACCCTAGGGGCGTGTCTGCTGTCTGCACTGAAGCCACGCCCACTTGCTTTTCTCAACCTGAGTCCCTAGTAAATCCCAAGAGTTTTACGGGACGATTTGAATTCAAACACGCGCAATATTCATCAATGGAGAATCACTGAAGCGTGTCGCGATCATGCGCAGTGATCTCCCTCCTTCGTTCACTGTTCACATTATTCCCGTCCGTCCATTCGTGTCTGAATTCCTGTTTGCTGGTTATTTGGCCTGAGATTTGTTTACATGAGCAGAGTAAGAGTGTAAGAGAGCCTGAATGCGCGTGCAGGAGAGTTGGCAACCCTGAGCTCGTGACTGAGCAGACCTGTTCAACTCCACAAATGGGTACTATGTTCTTCAGGGTCTGTCTAAGGTGTCTAAGGCACATTTATAATGTGTTTAGAAACAATTCTCCGAATTTTCTTTACCCGGACTTTAAATAATTTACCAGTTAAATCTGCTTCAGGCATTAAATGTCAATACAAATGATAAAAGAAATGTCACAAAAACTTTTCATAAAGCAATAAAATCTATAATGAATTGAGGCACAATATGGAGGTCTTCTTTTCTTTTGCAGCAATGGCCGTCTATGTCAGTGTGGGGTTGCGCGGGATGCCCACCAGTCAGTGGCCCTGGGTGATTACTTTAGCACAGCCATTGTCAGTCTGTGGGACAGTGCACAACACTCCTCAGAGCAGGCCACAGACGCATTTGGAGAGCTGGAGTTTGCTGGAGCTGGCAAGAGACACAGCTCTGTGAGTTCCTCTAAAGATGTATACTGTACTGGTCTGTTCAAATATATGTTATGGTTTTAAATCTTTTATTGCCAGAAGTGGATAGTACCTAAGTATTTTTACTTTCAAGTCCTTTTTCAAATATCTGTTATATTCTGTTGTAATATTAGTGTTTTTACTTTAGAAATGTTTTACTTCACTACATTATACTTATTAATCCACTACATTTCATAAATGAATGTTGTGAGCATCCCGGACACATAATGATGCGCTGGGGATCTTTGCTCCGCATGTTCATAACATTTATAACACAAAGAGAAGAGAAATGTAATGTGTTTAAAACATCAGTTTAAAAAAAATTATCATGTGTGAATGATGCACAATATTTAGACCGCTTCCAATGCTATAAATAATAACACTCATCAGCTAGTACCCGGCTCCAGCAAAGTACAGTAATTTTAACTGTTACCAGTCACCGATAAAAACAATATACATACAGTATTTCAAGACTTTGTAGTCTTTTTAAAAATAGTAATACTTTATTTTCTAAATAAATGTTATATGTTGCTATGACAGACAACTAGTAGATGACTATTCTTCCATTTATATACCACATATCAAATGAACTGATGAAAAGAAGAAACCCTTTCGAGAATAGTTTACTCAACATTGCATCAGAAGTTGGATGCCATGGGGAATCCCATCCCATCCGGAGTCCCGGATTTAAAGCACTACCCTCGGATAGCACGCCAAATACGCATAACCCTTCCTATTCATTGTATGTAAGTGTGAACTCGTGAAATTATGTTTTAAAAACAAAGTTCGGGAGGAACACGTCACATTATTAACCTAATTACATGGGTAGGACACACCTGTAACCAATTAACCAAGGGGTATACATCCACATCACTTTCCTCTGTTCTTCGACGGCTTTCTAGCATTCCACCACCAACCCCTTTACCACACATCTTACTCCTGAAACCCGGGAGGGGGGGTTACTCTAGGTTTGGGCCGAGGCCCGAGCCCGGTGCCAAATTCCTTAAGTATTTATATACTTAAAAAATCCAGTACTTCAGGGTGCTCTGGGTTTTTCAGGAACCGGCGAGCTCGGGGCCGGCTCCCCGGAAAGCACGCCAAATAGGGATACATTTCTACCAGCGCTCTAATTTTATTATCTGCAAAGACGAACTAGGAAAATGCTATATGTTTAACACATAGTTCATTGCATTCAACCAACAGTTTACAGTTAAATCAGAGTTATTGTGTATGAATGACACACAACATTCAGACCGCTTCTAGAGCTTTAATAAGTTACACTCAGCGAGTACCGTCTCCTGTGCTTAAATTATCCTTGTCTTCTGGTCACTTCCTTTGTTATGTTAATTATGTGAATTTGTAGATTAAAAACTGCACTTGCCTTTTGCCTGCCTGGTTTATGCCTCGTGACAGAGGACATCCTTTTGGTCACTACTTTATATTGACTTAGGGCAATGGTTAGGCAAGGGTTAGGCAATACAAATTATTATGAGCTTGAATATGTCATAATGTCAGCTAATTGATGAATTTTGATAGAATTTTTTTTAGTTAGTTGTTGTAATTTATAACTTCAAATTCTGTTTTTATTGTCCCTCCTTTCCTACAGTTTTTGCGTCTTTCCAACAACACACATCCTTCTAGAGTCTATGAAATGATGACGGTACACTGGAAACTGACCCAGCCCAACCTTGTGGTATCAGTGGTTGGTGGCGAAGGGAGGTCAAAGGTCAGGGGCTGGGTGCGAGAGGTGCTCAGGCAGGGGCTGGTTAAAGCTGCACAGAGTACAGGTGTCCTCTGCTTCCTTGTATATATAATGTTTGGTTCCTAACCTTGTAATCTGCCTATGGAGGCAATATTTTATAAAATAATATACCATATGCTTTATTTTAGAAAGCGGTTGCAAAATATTTTATTTCTTTAATTATAAAATTATACAAAAAAGTTTAAACTGGATGTTTTTATATCTCAACTCCCTCCTTTTTGGTGTATATGGTCAACCTCATGTCTGTTGACTATTGTCAAGTGCCATATTTGAACAAAAATGTGGTTTGGAAAATAAAAACTAATTGTTGGCAGTTATACAGACTAGTAATTCATGTTCTATTATAATGAATAATCCAATAATACGCTGTATTTCCTTTCTTTTAAAACACAGGGGCGTGGATCATAACCAGTGGATTGAGGGAAGGCATTGGCAGAATTGTTGGAGAGGCTGTGAAGGATCATGCCACTGCAATTTCCTCTGTGTCTCTGAATAAAGTGGTTCCTATAGGCATTGCTCCATGGGGCCTGGTACAAAATCGGCAACAGCTTGTCAACACTGAGGTATTGCGACGGAATAATGTATACATTTCTTAAGTAACACTTTACAATAGGGTGCTATTGTAAACAGTAGTAAATGCATTAGCATTAGCAAACATAATGTTCATAATAATGAACAATTTAGTTTTTCAGCATTTATTAATCCTTGTTTATGTTAACTAATTGTTAACAAATGACACCTTATTGTAAAGTGTTACCATTTCTTCGTTCATGTGAATACAAAGAAAGCTATTTGAAAGAATGTTTACAACTGACAATTCTAGGGTATCATTGACTACCATAGACAAAAAAACAATATTGTATTATTTTTAGGGTTGGGAATCGAAAATCAATTCCAATTTGGAATCGGAATTGAAAGTTTTCAAATCGGAATTGATAGGAATAGGATACTTGGAATGCAAATTTAAATTTAAATTCAATATATCAATATTTTCATAAATGTGCATGTATTAACTTGTAATCTGTTGATATCTGTATAAAAGCCCTTATAAAAATGAACCATATTTTTACTATACTGTAGTTAGCATAGTTTAACCTATAGTATTTGCAGTAAAGCACAGGAACCACAAATTGACCATAGTTTCATTATAGCAACTACAGTTGAACCATGATGTAGTTAAACTACGGTAATACAAATTGTAATAAATCAGACAGTACATTGTAGCTATGTGTATAAACACAATAAGCAGGCTTAATGACCATACACGTTGACATCTAAATGTTTTACTTCACCTGTGCAATCGAAACTGGGAGTTGATAAGAATTGAAATCGATTAGCAGAATCGGAAATGGTATCGATAAAATGTAATCAATACCCAACCCAGCAGGATCTATGCTGCTCCACAGAGCGCGTTTTATAAATACGTTATCTCTTTCGGCAAAGGAATAAAAACACAATGACATCTTTGTCCTGTGAGAGCTGCCGTAGTGCTACGAAAGGGAGGGGTGGAACGAGCCGTTGATTGCAATTTGCAACCTCACCGCTAGATGCCACAAAATTCTCCACATTGCTCCTTTAACGGGCTGCTTTAAATTTTTTTATAAAATGTATATTTATTTTATTTTAAGATGTAATCGTTGTAGTTTCATTCTTACCTTGAAATGTAACGGTTGCTTTTATTAAAAAAGCCTGAAATAATAAACCTTGATGACGTATGCAGGCCAGCATATGGGAGATCCTTGGGCCAGTTGACAAAACTGTCACTTGCCCGATCGGGCCAGTGCTGTATTGTCACAAAAAAAATTGTAAAACCGCAGTGTGGGATTTATAGCGTCTACTAGCGGTGAGTTTAAGAATTGCAACCAATCTTTGAGTCCTCCGCTCACCCCTCCCTTTCCAAGCATGTCTGTGGTCAACACAGTACAAAAAGATGTTAGATAGTAGCCATTCAAGCAGTGATGTTTCTTTTCAAAAGTAAATAACAATATATATTATAATTTATAATTTAACCTGTATGCTATTGCGAAAGTTATTGTTTAATTTGTATAATTGAAAAAAATAATAACACCATCAAGAAATTAGGTGCCACATGACGTAGTCATGCATTGTTAGTCACTTGATAGTGTCACAGATCTGCACCCTGCTGTTCCATCCGCTCACACCTGTTGTCTCGCCTGTTTGGATTCTGTTTGCCGATCACCTGGACTAGCGACTGGACTCTGTGGATTACTCTTCTGTTTTGCCTACATTCACCTGTTTACGCCCTTCTGACTCTAGCATATATATTGATTTTCCCAATAAAGCCTTCCATATAGATAGACGAGAGTGTACCACAATAGCTAATTCCTATATGTTTAAAGCACGTTTTCTGATTTCAAAGAACAGAAAAAGTGAATTGATCCATGGTTTAGAATTTGGATATGTTTTTAAAGGGGTGATTTTTTTTTTCTAGTTTTGCACAGATGTAATATAAATCATAGGGGTCCACATAATGTGTCTGTGAAGTTTCAGCTCAAAAAACACACAGATCTTTTAATATACAATGCGCTACATGCCCACTTTTGCATGTGAGGAGAAACGCGCTGTTTTGGTGTGTGTGTCTCTTTAAGTGCAAGTGAGCTGCTAGTCTCCGCCCCCTTTTCAGTTAAAAACGCTGGCACGGCTGTGAGCCTGTGCTTCCAGCGACAAAACAATAAAGTATTGGTCACATAAAGCGAACGAGAAACAAGGTCTCGTCTTTGAACACCAAACACATTGTTTTCGATAAGCACACCGGTTTCCCCCGGGGCCTTTCGCAAAGCGAAATTTTTCTACATAACATAAAACAGTTTGGAAACAAAATTTGTGTTACAAGTTTACATTACATTAGATCAATGCATCTCTTAAAGGGGCAGCAGCATAATAAACATATCTGTTTTTTATATTCATTATACATGAAATGACAAAGACACATCATGGTAGTGAATGATGTCCCAGAACTGAAAATTGCTCACATTCTTCCAAATCTCTTTCTTTGTCCTCAACAGAACAATGAAATGTATACAGGTTTGAAACAACTTTAGGGTGAGTAAATGGTGACAGAATTTTCATTTTTGGGTGAACTATCATTTTAAGGCAGCTGTCTCAAACTATGTCTAAGCTCCAACCGGCTCCGGAACAAAACTGTGCAGAGCTGTGGCCCTCCAGGAACTGAATTTGAGACCACTGATTTTATGCAATTTAATTGGGGTTGAAATCTGCTTGTACATTATACAACATTTTTTTAATATCTCAATATTCTGTTTGCATACAGAAATGTGCACAAATTCTACAGTAACAATAATGCAGAATTAGCATCTTTGTGTAATATTTTGCAATAGCTATTGTAACACGGATTGTTAGCTACAGCCTGTCCCAAAACAATTCATCATCAATAATTCGAAGGTAAAGCAGCATTGCGCACTTGCAAATGATAATGATCCATACATCAGTTTTCAGTTGTTTTTCTTTCTTTATCTGGCTCCTTTAGGGAAGTTTCCCTGCAAAGTATTATGTCTCAAACACATCTCGTGACTCTTGCGTTTTGGATAATAACTACAAGGCCTTCCTCCTGGTGGATGACGGCAGCGTGGGTCGTAAAGGTGGCGAGGTCAGCTTTAGAGCCAGTCTGGAATACTACATTTCCTGTCAGCGTTCAGGTACATCACACTGAGGTTTAGACAAAGCTTTCAGTACATTTTTACAAATTTAAAATGTGATTCTGTTGATGTAGCACAGTTTAAAACTCTTTTAATTGAAACTAAAGACACATAATTTCTGTTCATATACATTTCACATAGGAGCTATCAGGGATATACCAAAACAACGCACTAGGGATGTAACGATTACCGGTTTATTGGTTTACCGTGATAATAACGTCCAACGGTTAGTATTACTGCGTCATATTTTAATTACCATTAAACCGTACCAGTGTTCCGGCTTGAAAAACCCTGTCCAGCATCAAACAAAGTTATCAAGAGTATAACGTAGATGTAACATGTTTTTTTTTCATTTATGTCAGGAGAGTAAATCAGGAGTCAGGAGTATTGACATTCGGAACAAAATAACGCAAGACACGACTATTTATGCACGTCTACTCCTTTGAGTTTGTGATGACAGTGCTTCACTAGTTAGGACTTTAATCCAAACAGGTGCACATTTGTGGAAATTTAGATTTACAGACATGTTTACTTCATATTTCTTTATACAGACCCATAATTTCTAATCATATCGCATGCATCATTTAATGAAAAATGAAGAGTTTGAAACTCCATTCAGCTTGTTTCTTTACTGCTATGAGCGCAGATGTCATGCCGCATTCTCCTGGGTTCTAAAGTACACCTGATTTCTCACAACACACATTTGCTTAATTGTGTTGTGTTTATATGAAAATCTGATTTACTCACTTAAGGTTGTTTAATCTGAACTAGGAAACTTTTACATCATGCCCCCAACGTACCACGACTAATATTAATGTTATTTATTTGATGTAAATCAAACAGATAAATTCATTATTAAATTTGGTTTTATACCATTACTGTTTTTACACTTCAAGAACATGTTAATAAAACTGCGATAATAACGAAAACCGTGATGATGTTGTTCACTATAACCATGATCTGACATGTTCACACCGTTTCATCTCTACACATCTTGAACACAAAAGCGACCATGAGACGTGGATATGGAAAATAGATTTATTAGTAATAATGCAACTTTTTATTAAATGACCATAAATAATTAAAAAGAGAGACGGTCAATGAACCAATGAAAGCTCACAGCAATAGGTAGCGGGCAGCAACAATTACAGTGGCATAAACGCAGACAGACAAACTTTGGCCAAAAATAAATGCACTAAGCTAAGGAACTTAGGCTCACCGGCAGTAAGGCAGTCTAGACACCAGGCCTTCAAATGGCCTACAATAATATCCACACGTACACAAAAAAAAACACTGCAACACACACTAGTGAAATACACTACAAAACAAAATCTAAAGGAAAAAGAAAACTGTAAATGTGGGAGAAACTCCAGTGCCAGGGAAAGGCTAGCCTGTCCACTCTGGACTCCCCCAGCCCCCTGAAACAAAAAGAAGAAACAGAAAAAGACAACTATATAACAACATATAATATTCTTTAAAGAACCCAAAATAAAAAAAAAATGAAAAACTTAAACCTGGAGCACTCTCAAACCCATTCATGCACCAGTTTAGGCGCCTGGGTTCAACAAATCAATTCTTAGAACAGTGTGGTACAAGAGCACAGTTCTCTACCAAATGCAAAAATGTAAGAGCACAGTTCTCTTGGAATAAGAAACAAAAAAAAACATAAATAAATAAACAAGCAGCAATTGCAAGTTGGACTGCAGCAACAAACTGGGACACCACAGCACCTGTCACAGTCATCAGCTGCAGTGGGCCCTCAAAGCCACAAGAGGCCACTCTCCACATCACCTGGACTGTCATTCACTACATCTCCCATAAGTCACTGCCTGGACTCAATGTTTAATCATTCACACCTGTTTCTTGTCATCTGTTTAGTTCTGCCTGTTTAAACCTGGTTTTGTCAGTCATTCGTTGCTTGGTTTTGTGTTATGTCACTGTTGCTTCTGTCCTCGTGTTCTTTGTCATGCCCTGGATGCTTATATTGTTTGGACTGTCTTACTGTGCATGACCCTTGCCTTCTCTCGGATTTGCCTGTGGATTACCCCTTAAATAAACTGCGTTTGGATCCTCACCTCTGAGTCTGTGCAAATCGTGACAGAAAACCAAGCCATTTATGGATCCAGCAGTTTGTTTGGCTCGACTCCACCAAGGTAACGTTTCCCTCGAGGACCATGTATAGACTTTCTTGGACATTGCTTGGTATTCTGAATATCCAGACTCTATATTAATTGAACTGTTCTGCGACAGTGAATGATCACTTCAAACATTGCATCTCCCGTTATGGTCCTTGCTCAATTCCTTGCTCAATTCATCGACTATGCTCTTTTTTCGTGTGGCTCTCCCTTCACCGTGAGAGAGGTGGAGGAGGCGGCTGCCTCTTAACATTTTTTAGGAGGGGGCAGTTGGCCTCAGGCTCTATTAGCCAATGAGGCAGGCCCAGCATTGCAGCCGGCATGCCCCACACTAATGGTGGTCAGCCCGATATTCGAGATGGCCGCCAAGCCAGAGCCTCCAGCCGTCATGGCCGCCAAGCCACAGCCTCCAGCCGTCATGGCCGCCAAGCCAGAGCCTCCAGCCGTCATGGCCGCCAAGCCAGAGCCTCCAGCCGTCATGGCCGCTCAGCCAGAGCCTCCAGCCGTCATTGCCGCCAAGCCAGAGCATCCAGCAATCATGGCCGCCAGGCCAGAGCCTCCAGCTGTCATGGTTCGCCAAGTCAGAGCCTCCAGCCGTCAATGCCGCCAAGCGATTTTATACACTGTTCAAAAAATGAATGGAACACCTAATCATCACAGTATAACACCAAGTCATATAACCTTCAGGAATAAAAATCCCCTCAGTAAGGAAGCATAAGTAATTGTCAATCATTTTCACTCGCTCTTCGTGCAAATAAAAGTGACTACAAGTACACTAAAGGGAGGGAACAAGGGTGGTCTGGGGAGGAATACCCTCAGAGGGTTGCACAGACCTCCACTCTAGCGCACAGCTGGCCACGGGACAAGCGGAAGTACGCCATCCCCAGTGAGCCCCAGGAAGAAATATTACAGAAATACAGAAATATTGTCAGACCTTATGCTGGTGCACAGGGTCCTCCTTGTGCATGAAAATGCCCTGTCTCGTGTGACCAGAGTTTGTAAACAGTTTGATGAAGCCATCGATGCCTATGACTGGCTCTCACATTCGCCACACCTGAATCGAACTGAGAACCTCTGGGATTTTGTGTATCCAAAGCCATCAAGTAGCACCATGGACTCTCCAAGAGCTCACTTATGCTCTGATCCAAGTCTGGGAGGAGGTCCCCCCAGGTACACCATCTGTCATCTCATCAAGAGTATGCCCAGAGATTGTTGGGAGTGCATACAGGCATGTTTGGCCATGCACATTACTGACTAACATTTTGTGTTGCTGTGATGAAATTCAAACAAGTTAAATCAGTCTGGATTTCCATTTTTTTACTGTGATTTTACTCTGATTCCTGCCCTTAAGATGTGGCAATTACATGTTATAACACTCTGTACTCTAGATCTAAGATGCAATAATAATTTATTCCATATAATCATTATATAACTGTAAAAAACAAAAACAAATCACTTTAGCTTAGTATTGAATTATTAAATGCAATTATTTACAGGCATGGAATTGATCCTTACTCCGCCTATAACAGTTTAGTGTCAATAACAATGTATATGGAAGCTGTTTTTTAATAATAAAGCAAAATGTCACTTCATATTAAGGTGTTATTACCTTACTGAAAGGTGCAAACTGTCCTGTTTCACCCCAGTAATTTTGCCTACCCTAATTTATTTCATATGTGAAAATTGAAATGGAAATTAAAAGGCATTTTCATTTGGTATGGTTCACAGTAATGGTCTGTAAAATATATTTTTAATGCATTCTGAGTGTTGCTTAAACAATCTGTTGTGCAGGCAGTGCAAGCATTGATATTCCTGTTCTGTGTATGCTGATATCTGGGGAAGCGGCGATGCTAGAGGTAAGGAGAATAAAGTTTCACAAAACAACTTTCTCTCCACTATGTATCCTTATTAAATTATTATTTCCTTGTTTCCTTTGATTTGCTTGTTAAAATGCCTTTACCATGTGTCTTCCTATCAGGCATTGGATATTTCGCTGAAGAATGCAATGCCATGGCTGGTCTTGGCTGGTTCGGGGGGTCTTGCCAACCTTGTGAGCGACATTGTGGAGAATGTGCAATCTGCTCCGATGCCTCCACCTGGGGGAGCAGAGGAGGATGTGACTCCTAACATGGAACTTAAAGAGAGAATGGCAGAGAAAGTGAAGAAGCATTTTCCTTCAGAACATGATACAGACAAACTTGTAGACAAGGTACATTTTTTAGTTTTTATTTGACCAACTATGGTATCAAACACCCAAACGTGCTAAAACAGTTCGTAAATGAGTTTATTTCTTAAAAACTTTTAACAGTTAAGCTTAAATTCCCATGAACACAACGTTTGTTAAAACTGGTGGGGAGTGATTATTATTACAGAGGATCAGTAAATAACCACTTAAGTTGGTTTTCAAAGTTCTCTTAATAATACCTGAAAGTCTCATCTTATACAGTATGTCGATCCTTTGGTAATACCTGCTGTTTAAACAAACAGCAATATCTTAAAAAAATGGTTTAATGTGGTAAAAAAAGCTGATGAAGGTTTTGCTATGCTTGATTTTTAACGTTAATACCTTCAAGCTAAATTGTATTAAGAATTGTGGAAATTATTCAAAGCTATGTCAAATGGTCTAGTTCATTTAATGGGATGTCATTTGCAGAGATTGGAAAAAGTGAACAGGAATTTTGAGGATGAAGAATATTTACAACCCAAAAGTGTATTAATAAAATTATAAGTGTTTATATCAAGAAAACCAATTACTCCTAGGGAATTAAAAAAAATCCTTAAAAGAAAATAATAACTGAAAAAAAAGCAAGCTCTTAACTTTCAAATATTGTATCCCTAACAAAGTTAAAATATATATCTGCAAAGCAGCAATGACGGGCACAAGCCGCCACCCTGGTTGCATTAGGAAAGCGGTGCACAGCTGGCACATGCATTTACATTAACCCTCTGGCAAACTAGTTTTAAAGGGGAGTTTTTTTTTCTACTTTTACACAAATGTAATATAAATCATAGGGGTCCACAGAATGTATCTGAAGTTTTAATAGATCCTTTAAAGCTGCTTTGGAACAATACACATTGTGAAAAGCGTTATATAAATAAAACTGAACTGAATTTTTACAAGTGAACGTAGCCTACCCAAGAAAGAAGGGTCACAAAGCTAATGAGAAACTACTGTGTCTCGTCTTTGAACACCAAACACATTATTTTCTATAAGCACACCTGTTTCCCCCCGGGGCCAATCACGAATGCGCGATGGCCCCGGGCTCTCCATTGCTCTCTTGTCTCCTGTGAGGCTGGGAACAGTGTTCTGTGTTGGTCTGTGCAGCCAACAGTAGAACAGTTAGCATGATTTGCTCTGCTCTGCTTACTTTTGCCACGGTGTTAGAACTTCACACACGCAAAAACCAAAATGGGTGGACACGTTCAAAGAAAGGGGCAGAAATATTATAATAAGAACTGCATCCTACGTAAGAAAGTGAGCGAAATCTGAACCGATCGTTCTCACAGGCTTGCAGAGACAGGTTGACATAAACAAAGTTACTGGGGTGTCATTTTTCACGTTGTCTGATTTGCCAGATGTATCAGAGACCCGATTTTAGCACTTAAACATGGATAAAGTCTGGTTTTCGTGAAATTTCCCCTTTAAGGGTTACAGCAATGAAAGGATTGCACTATAACATCAAGGTTAAACATACACAATCACAGAGAACATTATATAAAACGTATTAACACTTCACAAATGTTACAATAAATACAATAAGATCGAAGCAGAAGGTAAGTATAATGACGGTCTTTACTGATGATATAACAGAACAGACAGGTAGGTCTTCAGGTAAGTATTCCAAAAACAGGTAAGTCTCTTCAAAATAGGCATGTTATCAAACAGGTAAGAACAGCAAAACGGGTCATGAACTGGTTGGCGTAACAACTAGACCTGACCGTGAACGAATGGTAGAAGAGAGAATATAGAGTCCATGAGTGAATGAGGTGTGGGTGATAAACAAGGTGGATGACAGTGTGCACTGGATTCTGGGAAATGTAGACCGGTTAAAGTGTACAGTCAGAAACAGCATATTTTTATTGAAATTTATAGGTAATGTACATTAGTTACTGTACAATGAACTAACATGAACTAATATAAAATATGAACTAACATTAACAAAGATGAATATTAATGTAAAATATATTGTTCAGTGTTAGTTCATGTTAGTCAGTGCATTAATTAATGTTACCAAAACGTTTAATGATCTATAAACATTTGTGAAATAATTATTATCTATATTACCAGTACAGTACATGTTAACTTTTTCTATGTATTTGTTTGTTTCTTTGTCAGTCTACTACTGCAGACAGCAGAAAGAGGATTTGGCTTAAAATATTTCTTATCAGTGCACAAATTTGGTAGATTAAAGAAGTAGATTTTGTTGCATGCCTGTCTAGCAACGTTTGTTTATACATAAAATAAGTGTTTGTCTTTTCAAAAGTTCTGTCGCATTTCATGAAGTTCATTGAGTTGGCTCCTCTGATTTTGGTTAAACGTCTTCAAAACTTGTCACGTGATTTCCAGTAAGGGAACATGTGGAGGGTCGATGCTCCCTGGTTTTTGCGGTGCATTGTGGGGATTTTTAAAGTACAAATGATTTTTCACTGCACATGCGCAGAATAACCAATAAGTAGGAAGACATAGAAATACAATAATATACAAAACATAAATTCTGAAAATGATAATAAGTATGATGATACATACAAATTTTTCCCCAGTTTCACAGACAAGGCTTTAAGCCCTGGTTATGGTCGAGCCTGGCTTCGCGAGCCTCCGCTGACCGCGCGCGTAACTCCCCAAACCGACGAGACGTTTATGCTTGACGCGTTCGCCGTTGAGATATTCTTTGAACCGACAGGGGGCGCACAAGCGAAATCGTTCCTGAATCCGCAGGAAGTAGAAGAGAAGTAGAAATTTTACCAGAAACACGTCAGATCATTCAAGATGACGTCTCGCGAGCAGCTGCTTGACATGGAAACGGAGGAGGTTTTGTGTTTGTTGCTATTATCCAAAAAAAGGCGAAAAAGGAGATGGAGTGTCCGCCCACTGCATGCCACAAGACGTGGAGATGGAGAATAAATTTTACAGAGACTACACACTTGTTTATTGTTCATTATATTTTATGTTGCAGCTTTGATAGTTGCTGGACTATTGTTTCTTGATTTAATAAAATGTTTACATCAATTTTTGTTCCCTCTTTCATTTCTGTGCATAGTGCAGACACATTTCTACATATTGTTGGTAAGGGACTGCTTAATGTACTTTGCAATATATTAATCCATTGGATGTCTTTGTTATATAAGAACAGTTCGAAAGAGCAATGTTGATAAATACATTTTTTAATGCTGAATACAATTTAAGACACATTGTGAATAATAATTTAAAAACAATAAAAATTACACAAGCAAAAGTTAAGTATACAAAAAAAACAAGGTTCAAAAATAAGTCCATCTGGCTGTCCTTATGATCACGCATAGATGGATCATAAAGATGTCTGTACAAGCGAACCTGTTCAGCTAAAATCCCCTCGAACTTGTTCATCTTGACTGCGGCGCCGCGCGCACTGTTTGCTCGAGTCACAAAAAAAGTTGTGCACGCCGCCACGCGAAATGAGTGCGCGCGAACACAAAGCGAACTTCCGCTTTCTCCGCGATGCACCCAGGCGAACTAGCGACTGCGTCGACCATAACCAGACCTTTAGGCTAGTCCCAGACTAAAAGGAATTTTGAGCGGTCTTAACTGAAAATAACTGCCCTGACATATCTTAAAATATGTCAGTACCTTGTTTTGTCTCAAGATGCTGTAACAATGAGAGTTCAGGCAAAGAAGCGGATCCAAGTGCAATATATTTAATGAACAACTAACCAAACAAAACAAACTCAGGTAATCCACAGAATGAAGGGGTACAACACAGCATGAAACATGAAACAGAACATGAAACAAAGACCGACACCAAACAAAGTAAACACTGGGGTTTAAATACACCGGGATAACAAGCTGGCAAACAAGGAACACCTTACAATAATTAACACAAAAACTACAAAGGACTACAATACCATCTTGGCAATACCACAATCACTCATTCCAAAACAGCCAGGAACCTCGGAGTCATATTTGATGAACAGCTGTCCTTCAATGATCACATGCCTTATTCAACATTAGAAAGGTCAGACCCTATCTCACTGAGCATACGGCACAACTCCTTGTCCAGGCCCTGGTAATTTCAAGGTTGGACTACTGCAATGCTCTCCTTGCTGGTCTTCCTGCAAAGACTATCAAACCGCTCCAGCTGGTTCAGAACGCAGCAGCACGCCTCGTCTTCTAACAGCCCAAAAGGGCTCACGTGACTCCCCTTTTCATCTCTCTCCACTGGCTACCGGTTGAAGCCCGTATCAGATTCAAGTCACTAATGCTTGCCTACAGGACTATCACTGGATCTGCACCGGCTTACTTTCACACCCTCTTGCACTCCTATACCACATCAAGATCCCTGTGTTCAGCAAACCAGCGGCGTCTTGTATTGCCTTCCCATAAGGGCATTAAATCACTCTCCCGCTCATTCTCATTCACAACTCCTTCCTGGTGGAACATTCTTCCTAACTCTGTCCACTCAACCACATCTCTCACAACATTTAAAAATCTACTGAAAACCCATCTCTTCTGTGAATACTTGACAGACAAATGAAAAAAAAAACTAACCCTTTCTCTCAACAGGTAGTGGTCTAGCTTTTGTTGAAACCAGTAACTTTGTATTGGCACATAATGTATTATGGCTCCTGTATGACATATCGCTTATTGCTCCTAAACTCGCTTTGGATAAAAGCGTCTGCTAAATGTCTAAATGTAATGTAAATGTACAAACATGGCACACAACAGGAAATAACATAAAAGTCCAAAATAACAGGGGAACACAGACTAGGATCGTGACAGATGCACATCGGTAGTGTGTTTTCTAAAGCATTTTAATAAAAGCGACTTAAATAGCCAAAATTAACTAAGGCATAGTCCTGACCAGTGTTGGGCAAGTTACTCTGAAAAAGTAATTAATTACTGGTTACTAATTACATATTCAATAGTGTAATTAGATTACTGTACAAATTACTCTCTCCAAAAAGTATTTAATTACTTATTACTAATTACTTTCTATATCCTATATACATCAACCTTGATTAGTTAAGTGATTCAAGGATAGACATGAAACGGCTCTTAATTCATTCAAAAAAATAATATAAAACTACAGAAAGTAATACTATTAATTAGAAATGTGAGAATTATACATTAAAGCACGGCTTTTAAAGTTAGACTTTGAATTTTGATGTCAATTCCACTATTGCACACACATACATTACACGCAGTATTTAGTTTAATTACACCAGAAGTAACTGTAATTAAATAACAGAAAAATAAGAGTAATCCCTTACTTTACTTTTTCAAGGGAAAAGTAATGAAATTACAGTAACTAATTACTTAGTAAACTAGTTACGCCCAAATCTGGTCTTGACTTAGGCTAAACCTTGTCTATGAAACCGGGCCAATGAGAATCAAAAATATGGCTCCTACACTTCTGGCCTCTAATTGACAGGCAGGAGCAGTAATCCTGCTTTTCACATTATTCATCCTTTTAAAAACATGTCACATTTTCTTTCAATCTTGTTAAAGTGTCCGTTACTTAGCTTTTGAAATGTCCATGACCATTTTAGTGTATATTAAAAAAAGTAGTCTTAATTGATTTGATTTAAATGAATAGCATTTTTAGCAGTCGATTTCACAGGTAAGACATAACTTGTCAACAGGCCTTTCCAAGATATTGGTTTTGGTTGTAACCAACAGGTTTCGTACAAGTCCTTGTTTATCAGGAAGCACCTTCATGATTTGTCCCAAGAGCCATACATTTCTTGGTGAAGAGTTGTCTATTATGAGAACAACATCTCTCACTTGTGTCCATTTTTGACACTCCTGGAGTAAAGATAAATATTCACACCCATCGCTTTCAGAATAGCTGAGCAAGGTACTAAATTTGCTTTAATTTTCAGTGTGCATACATGTTGTCTTTCTTGAAAAGTCCAGAAGGTAATGCTGGTTGCTTTTTTAGTAACAGCAAGTGATTAGGGATCAATGGTTCCAGATCTGTGGGATTATTTGAAGAAATGGTAAGTGGTCTGTAATTTATTACTGCTTCCACCTCACATAAGAAAGTATGCAAGCTCTCATCATTAAGTGTGTGTTCTCTTAACATAGCCCTTAGAATTTTTTTTACTTATCTTTATCTGCCTCTCGCCAATGCCACCAGAGTGCGACCCAGCAGGTGGGTTGAATATCCACTGTATTCCTCTTTGCATAAGAGTGTCTCTTATGATGCCAGTCTTGTTGGCAACAAATGTTTTGAAACAGAGTTTTCTCAAAGTTTACTATTCTCCGGTAAGAAACAACTCCATCACTTCTTGGAAGCAAGTGAACTGGGCTATGAAGTTGTGCTGTTGCTGTAACTCCAAAATCCACTGGCTTAACGTATCTTGTCACACTGAAGTCAGCTAATTGTTCAAGTCCTGCATCAGAGTTTTTGCTGGCATTATAACAGGGGCGAGAAAACTCAATGAATTGAATTTTGTTGAGAGGGTAGCTGGCTTTATGTGCTATGGAAGGCTGAAAAACGGCGTAAACTCGTATATATATATATATATAGCTCAAATTGAGTAAAGAGCGTTTTTACAACTTACCAGATTCTCCGACCTCCTCACTCACTTTCTTCCAAACAAGATCCTTTTTATTCCTGTTCCAATAAAAGTAAGAAAAAAGAATCATATAGCTCCGGTTGTCCACAAACAGCATAGATCAATTTGTCCTCCATTTTGTCCTCCAGTTTCGGATTTCTGCCTACGTCGTCTAATCACTTCACTACTAGAGCAAGCTCCTGATTGGTTAAGGCGGCGCGAATTTTCGCCAGAGTTCAGATTTTTCAACTTGCGCGAAACGCGCGAATGCTCAATTCGCGCGATTCGCGCAATTCGCATCATTCGCGCCGTGTCATTCGCGCGATTTGCGCCGCAAGTAGGTCTATCGCGTCTTTGCATTGACTTAACATGTAAATCACTCGCGCTTGATGCGCCATTCGCGTTTGGTCTGAACACAACATTACTGTTTTCTTCTGCTGTTAGTCTGATTGGAAAATTAGCAACACTCGGAGGTGACTTGACCCCGAAGAGTAGGACAACCATTTTGTACTCGGCTAACTCCTGGTTAACATCTCTGTCTGGCCACCACAGGAAGTGCAACAGGTCTGCGTCATTTTCAGGAACTCTTGCTAATACCTCATCTCGACATCTGCTATAATGGCCACTGTCTCTTTGCCTCAAACAAGCAAGCACTTCAATGAGTGGGTTTGTCAAATCTGGGCATTGTTGTCAAAGATTTGCTGACTGCTTGATTTTTGTGCAGCATGTCATTCATAAAGCTTGTATACTCTTCAGGAAAGCTTATAGTAAATAACTTACAATCCACACACACTTGAACAGAGCTGACTTAATAGATACATTTTAATAAATACTTCCAAAAACTTAACAGTTACACAACAGTTACAGTAGTCAATGCAATATATGAAATGGGGTGTGCTTCAAATTTTTTTTTGTCATTCCTAGGATCACAAATGCAGAAATGGGTTTATGTTTGCATAGTATCCTCTGACTGTTGTCCCCTACGGCGTGTCGCAACACTTAAAAAGACAATATATTCCTATTAGGGCTGTTAATTATAAATAACGCATTATGGAAAATTAACGCGATTAAAACAATTCAATTCAATTTATGTATATAGCACTTTTCACAATATGCATTGTTCCAAAGCAGCTTTACAGGAGCAAATAAGAAAAACAGTAAAACACAGAAAGGAAAAACACAGCACAGTGCATGGTGTTTGTAGACCAAGCAAGATCATTCTAATAAATAATATCTAATAAATAAATGCAGTCTCCCGGTGAGCAAGCCAACACTGCCCTGCTGTGGCAAGGAACCCAAACTCCAATAAAACAACAGTTAAATAAATAAGAAATTACTATTACGATATATTTATTGTCTGTTTTCATAATTTTTTATGAAAATATTACATATAAAGCCCCATATGTGATGTGTGATTAATTAGATTAGAAATTGTAATCGCTTCACATCCCTAATTCATATATATTCATTAAATTCATATGTTCCTGTTGGATGCAACAAATGCCTCATGTATAATGTTTAATTGTCTTTGTCCCGTCGCATCGTGACACAGCATCATACTCACATGCCGTTCAAAAAGTAAAATAAATAAATTAAGTAAAACCATACCGATCTGTTTCGTTCAGCTGAAGTCGCGCTGGCAAAGTTGATTGATCAGCTTGGTCATCTGCATCATATTTGGGCTCAAACTTATACGGTACCGATGACATTACCACCTGTCAATATGCTTTGGAAGCTGATGTTCAGAATATGGTAAGGGACATAATATATTCACCACATTCTTGAGGTATTTGGCCAATAACAAGGCACTGTGCAGCTGGTGGCACACCGCGCTTTTTAGAATGATGATGTAACACTCCCGTTTGCCCAGGGACGTGCACAGGGGGGTTGCTCAGGTTGCCCGGGCAACTGCCCGTATGCCCTTCTCGACTCACGTTGCCCTTCTGAGGTGAAAAATTTCACGTAGGCCTAGATAAAAAAACAACGCAAAGCCTCATTTACTTCCATAATCGGGCACCGAAAATGAAAGTCAGTATGGGAAGGGCAAACTCTGTTTACATGGCTGCAGCGCTGCACGCGACCAGCACCTGAGCTGAGCCTGCATGAGCGGTCCTAGAAGGAGATTGTCGCGGTTGTCGGGTGAGACGACTCAACGTTGTCAGAAAAGGTGAGTTTGTGATGTATAACAAACGAACGATCATCATCAAGTTTTATGAAATGAATTAAAATCTTCATAAATCCAGGCTGAGTTTGTCACGTTTAGCCTAAATAATAAGACAGATATAGGCTACTATTTTTTTGCTGATAGTTAGTTTCTCACATTTCGTTTTAGCAAGAAGAATGAATGATGGAAGTAATGCATCACATTAATTATTTTATTCAAAAAGGTTAAATGCCTAAATGCTATCACTATTTTGGGTATTGTTTGAAGCCAAGATGCCCACTGAAAAGAGGCGGATTCAGGAGAGGGAGAGAAAATTCAGGGAGGCAGCATAGAGCAGCACATCACTGCAGGGTTGGCTGCGAAAAAGCCAACCAGCAGGTGAGACAGAGACTTTGCACTGTGAAAAAGATGACATGACACTGTGTAGGCGAATGGATTAATTAGGATAAAGGACCATGCTAGAAAGTACAGGGTTAAAGAGCTGCATGCTAAATAATTGTAATCTAAAAAAACATAGGCTATTTTAGAGGTCATTTCAAAGATCTTGCCTGAGCATAACATAAATACCACTAGTGGGCATTAAAATAATAATGATAATGGCAATAACAATAATATGTAATTGGACAGATGATGAGCCCAGTGCATCAGCTGCATTCAGAGAGCCAGAGCCATAGCCAATCCCAGATGAGATCAGGACAGACTGGCAAAATATGGAAATGATAGATGAGCAAGAGGATGAGATGAGGGAGACGAGAGCATCAGCAAGGGAAAATATTGAGATGACGAGTGGGGCAGAGTCAACAGATTTGGATTTTTTGCTGAGGTTGGCTAATCCCACAGATCCAGCTCATGTACAAAGCAGCAATCTTAAATACGATCAGACCTTCATCACATTTTCCAATTCAGTCGGGCCTTGCCGTCCTATGGTAAAGTTCTCTAAAAATCCAGATGGGCGCTCTTTTCAAGCCCAATGGTATAACGATGACCCCTGGCTGGAATATTCTCCACTGAATGATGCCATGCATTGCTTTAGCTGCAGGAATTTTATGAATGAGGAAAAAATTCAGAGCAGGACAGGATGGAAGTCTGGAGGCAGGCCAAAGGGAAGATTAAGGAGCACCGCAGCAGTGAATTGCATATGCTAAGCATGATTAGGTGGAATGCCTTTACAAAAGATACACTGCAGAGGGCTTTTGCAGTAGCTGATTCTCAGATGGAAGCAGCCAAAGAAAGAGAGAGGCAGAAAAACAGAGAGTTAACATTAATAGACATCACATTATATCTGGCAAAACAAGCTTTGGCCTTTAGGGGAAATGAAGAAGGCTTGTCAAGTTCAAATAGAGGAAATTTTCTGAACCTGGTGGATTTGCTTGGCCAATATGACAGCGTACTCGGGCTTCATCTTGATGCAGTCAAGGAAAAACAAGCATCAAACCAAAGGTGCCAGGTGTCTCTCCTGTCTAATAGGACACAAAACGACCTCATAAAAGCACTTAGTCATTATGTGAAAAGAATCATACAGAAGGAAGTGACAGAAGCATCACAATTTTCTATTTTGCTGGACGAGACCACTGATGTGTCACATATTGAGCAGGTGTCCTTTGTTGTACGATATGTCCACAACATGACTATAAAGGAATGCTTTGTCCAACTATGTGATGTGGCATCAACAACGGGAGAGGCACTGGAGAATGTAGTGATGAAGCTACTTGAGCAAAACAACTTCAACATTCAGATGTCTGTGGACAGGGATATGATGGAGCTGCCAATATGAGTGGACGCTACAATGGGCTGCAGTCCCGGATTCAGAGACAAAATGAGAGAGCATTATATGTGCACTGCCATGCACATTGTTTAAATCTCGTTTTAGTTGAGAGTGCAAAATCCAACAAGCACTTTGTGGATTTCTTCACAGTCGTTGAGAGCTGTACACATTTATTGCCAACTCTACAAAGCGCCATGCTGCATTTGTGGATACTCAAAAAGCCATGAATCCAGACCAACGTGTCCTTGAACTACTGAGGCTTTCAGACACCCGGTGGAGCTGCAGGGAAGATGCTTGAAAGACAATTAGGAAGGTCCTCCCTGCTGCCCTACAGTACTTGAGAGATCTGAGAGAGTGTGACCCCCCCGATCTGGCTGCAGGAGAAGCTAAAATGCTGTTGAGCAGCATAGATTTTGAATTTTTGCTGTGTCTTTAAATAGCAAAGCCAGTGTTCATGGAGATATCAGTTGCCTCAAAAGTACTCCAGCAGGATGACCTGGACTTGGCTGCTGCTTACTCTGTGTAAGATGGTGTCTTGAAGCGAGTAGTGGAACTGAGGAGAGACAGCCAATTCTCACAAATATACAACACTGCCACAACAATTGCAGAGGAAAATGACATAAGCATTCCCACAAATATTCCAGGTAGACAAAGAAAAGTCCCTGCAAAGCTGAAATACACTTCCAAATCAGCAAGAGAAGATGATGCAGTCCAGACCTTGGAGGAATATTACAGGGGAAGGACATACTATACCTTTCTGGACGGATTGAGACAGGAGCTTGAGAGAAGATTTTACGGGGAAGGGAAGACTCGGGACATTGTGATGTCACTGGAGAGACTCACTGACCCAGAGCAGTGGAAGGATATTGGCCAAGGTGTTGATGCAGCACATTCACTATGTGCATTTTATGGACTTCAGGGAGAAGAGACCAACCTTCAAACAGAGCTGAGAGAATTCCATGCGTCTTACAAGTGTCCCAAGAGGACAGTCAAGTCTATGCTCGAAGTATTCACGGAAAACAATGCTAACGTCATATTCCCCACACTATTCAAACTAATCAAAATATATGCCACTCTACCCGTGTCCACTGCAACGGTGGAACGTTCCTTTTCAAAGCTGAAGCTGGTCAAATCAAGGCTCAGAAATCAGTGTGGTCAAGAGCGGCTGTCTGACCTCCTCCTGCTGGCCATAGAGAAGGACATACGAATCGACAAGAAAGAAGTTCTGAAGATTTTTGTTGAAATGGCCCCTAATAGGCGGCTTCTCCTTTGAAGTGACTTGATAGGATATTGATAAGGATATTATTGTAGGGATTTTCATGACTCAAGTCATGTTTTTCTGTTTTATTATTAGTAGTAGTTAAGGTGATTGAGTGCTGTATTTCAGTGTTTTACTTTGTGTATATACAGTCCAGCCCGAAATTATTCATACCCCTGGCAAATTGTGACTTAAAGTTACTTTTATTCAACCAGCAAGTTTTTTTGGACCGGAAATAACACAGGCTTCTCCCAAAAGATAATAAGACGATGTACAAGAGGCATCATTGTGGAAAAAAAAAATTCTCAGCTTTTATTTACATTTGAACAAAAAGTGGCATGTCCAAAATTATTCATACCCTTCTCAATAACCAATAGAAAAGCCTTTATTGACTATTACAGCAATCAAACGCTTCCTATAATTGCTGACCAGCTTTTTGCATGTCTCCACTGGTATTTTTGCCCATTCATCTTTAGCGATGAGCTCCAACACTTTCAGGTTGGAGGGTCTCCTTGCCATCACCCTGATCTTTTGCTCCCTCCATAGATTCTCTATTGGATTTAAGTCAGGACTCTGGCTGGGCCACTGCAAAACGTTGATGTCTTTGTCTACTAACCATTTCTTCACCACTTTTGCCGTATGTTTTGGGTCGTTGTCGTGCTGAAATGTCCACTGGTGCCCAAGGCCAAGTTTCTCTGCAGACTGCCTGATGTTGTTGTTGAGAATTCTGATGTATTTCTCCTTTTTCATGGTGCCGTTTACTGTGATTAGGTTCCCTGGTCCACCGGCTGAAAAAACCCCCAAAACATTAGGTTCCCACCACCATGTTTGACAGTGGGGATGGTGTTCTTAGGGTTGTAGGCTTCTCCTTTTTTACGCCAAATGAAGGCTACATCATTGTGGCCAAACAATTCAATCTTTGTTTCATCGGACCATTAAACAGAAGACCAGAAGTCTTCTTCTTTGTCCAGATGAGCATTTGCATAGGCCAAGCGGGCTTTTGTGTGCCTTATCTGGAGAAGTGGTGTCCTCCTTGGTCTGCGTCCGTAGAACCCAGCGGGTGTGCAGTGTCCGTTGGACTGTCTGCCTTGAGATGTTGCCACCAGCAGAGCCCAGATTCATCAGGATGGCCTTGGTGGTGATCCTTGGATTCTTTTTACCTCTCTCACTATCCTCCTGGCCAGCACAGGTGTCACTTTTGGCTTCCGACCACGTACTCCGAGATTTTTCACAGTGCGGAATGTCTTGTATTTTTTAATAATACTTTGCACTGTAGCCACTGGAACTTCAAAACATTTTGATATGGTCTTATAGCCCTTTCCTGATTTGTGAGCAGCCACAATGCACAGCCGCAGGTCCTCAGTGAGCTCCTTTGTCTTAGCCATGACTGTCCACAAACCAACAGCAGAGAGCTTCTGTTTTTCACCTGTTGAGTTGATTAAAACAGCTGTTCCAGATGAATCAGGGTAATTCGGATGCTTTAGAACAGCTTTGACTATTTGGAATGGTATAGAACTTTGGACTATCCCATAGACTGCAACAGTTTGCAAAGGGTATGAATCATTTTGGACATGCCACTTTTTGTTCAAATGTAAATAAAAGCTGAGAAATATTTTTTCCACAATGATGCCTCTTGTACATCGTCTTATTATCTTTTGGGAGAAGCCTGTGTTATTTCCGGTCCAAAAAAAAACTTGCTGGTTGAATAAAAGTAACTTTAAGTCAGAATTTGCCAGGGGTATGAATAATTTCGGGCTGGACTGTATATTTTAATAAAGACCCTGTTTTTCTCAGTCCTTCATATAGCCCGTGAGTTTTTTTTCAGTTTTTATGGGGGGGGGGTGCCCTTTTTTCAGGTCAGAGCAACTGCCCCTCAAAATTCCTGTGCACGTCACTGCGTTTGCCCCTTTCCTTGTTTTTCACATTTTTCCCCATAGACTGTCGTTTTCACACGCTCCCTTAGTATTAACTGTCTTCACCTGTTCCTCGTTATTAGTTGATCCCCTGCACCTGTTGATCCCTCGTTCTCTGTTGTATTTAAGTTCTCCCCTTCCTTGTATTCCTTGTCCAGTATTGAATTGTTTCATGGTGTCGTGTTTCTCCTGTGTTCTCCTGGTCCATTAAAGCTACCCTTTTGTGTACTACGTGTCAGAGTATTCCCTGCACGGACCTTCGTTACAGATGAGCTTTGTAAAAATGGAGGTGTTTTTGAAATACGTGGCAGAGAAGAGCAACACTAATGTACAGTATGTAAAAGATAATGTGTTTTTTGAACAGTAAACACATTGTATTACACCAAAAACAAACAATAATGTTTGTGTTAAGCTAAGTAAAGTATCTTTACACTTAGGTAGGCTATATTTTTATTTTACCCCTAATGTTTTAAGGCCTTTACATTGGAAGAGGCCTACATATAATTTAACGGTACCCCAAAAGTGAAAAAATACTAACCAAAATGTAACAGCTTTGTTCTTAATTAATAGGATCAAGTATGAAGGTAAATCAGTAGTAAATTTGGGAATTTGTAAAGTTTCGTCTTTGTACTTGTTCACTAGAAAGTAAGTTGAATGTTAAGATTTGTACTCATGTACACATTTTCTTAGTTTGTCCTTCATTAAATATTTATTCTCTTTTCTCTCATAATTGCTTTTCTACTCCATCCGAGGAAAATCAAAACAAAGTTTCTTGTTCCAAAGTACATACGGCACTAAAGATCTTGAATCTGACAAGTGTGATTTTTAAATTCACCCCTGTGGTGGAATGAACTGCCAGCCTCCACCCGAACTACAGCATCCTTCACAAAAAGCTCAGAACACACCTATTACGCATTTATTTGACTAACCAAAAACTATGTCTTGTGAAAAAATTTGAACGAAAATTTGTTAATTCTCTCCATTGCTTGCTCCAGCTTTAATCCTCCTAGTTTTCATGGTTTTATGCTGTTTTAGATGTGGTTTCTTTGCTGCCTTCGGTGTGTAAAGAAGCCTATAGACTAGTCAAGGGACCATTCTACTCTGAAATAGAACATTTAAAGTTCTGCATAGATTCAGTCTTTAACATATTCTATAGCTTAACTGCAACTTGAATGTAAAAAGTTATAATTGTAACTTGTATTATACATCATGTGTCATACTTTTCACACAAATGAATTAGCTGAAAGAGCAGTTTGAATATATAAACAATTTCAAGGAAACAAAGGTTCTACAAGAGAATTGGGACTTTCATCAGGGCTCATCTTTCATGGAGACCTTGGTTCAAGAGCCTTGTTTTAGAGGCTACTGGCTAGGGGTCTATGTATTTAAAATCCATAAACATGCATAAGTTTTCTATAACCCACTGGGTTATGCAACCTTAAAGCCCAGGGCCCCCAGGGCTCCTGATAGTCTAGGGCCCCTGGCTACTGGCCCTGTTGACCCGGTCCATAATACACCTATCTTCCCACAGATTATTACTGCCCTCTGTTTTAACTTGACGTTACTACTACGTGACATAAGTGCTGACATTTAGTCAATATTTCTGTTTTAATTATTTTGATGCGGTTGAAAAGGTCATGAGTAATCCCAACTTTTTGCCAGGTTTTTCATGTAAGATTTTATCTAACATATTTTGCAACCTACTTATAGTAATGAGAAACATTTAACCTTTTGCAAAATTCATGAGATACAAACATCTACCATGTTTTCGGAATATGCCAGTTGCTACATTTTTTTATTGGACACTAATAGATGTCTTTTTCTGTTTTTTTGTTTTGTTCTTGATAGCTGTTTAGCATCTACCAGAGCAAGGATCTTATCTCCATTTATCATGCAGAGCAGGAGGGAGCAGAAGATTTTGACACTGTTTTACTAAAAACTCTTGTTCAAGGTAAAGTGACTTATCCACAGTAACACTAAATATAGCTGCAAGCAGCTATTATGGGGTCAAGCTAAACAAGGCACAAAAGGACATATATGTGGACATTACTGCTAATGAGTTTTTGAAAGTTCGATCTAAAAGCAAGTAAAGGCACTTAGCACATAATATAAGTGCGTATAACTCTTGACCACTAGGTGGTGCTGTCACCCAGCTTTGTTAGGTGAACAAGATATGACAGTGATGAAACATTTGGTGAAGATACAGGATCAAATCCACCCAGATCCGGCTGACCATATAAAATATAGACCAAACCCGTGCGGGTCCCGGGTCGGGTCCCGGGTTCTCTCTGAAGACATCTACTACATACTAAATTTCATCCAAATCGGACGAAAGCTCTAGGAGGAGTTCGAAAGAGTGTATTTGACATACAATTCAAAATGGTGGGGAAATGTTCATGACGGAAATTGACTTCATAGGTGCATTCAAGTCGTCATGAGCAAAGGATTTACAGGGAAAAAAACAGCTTTTACCAGCTAAGGACCAGCACATGGCCATCTTAAACCAGCACATGACCTTAAACCACCACATGACTGTCAAACCAGCATCAAAACATACCAAATCAGCATATGCTGTTTTTTTCAACAGGGACATGTTTTTTAAAAATTTATTTTAAGTTATATTGTATTATACAGAAAAGCAACACAAAATAAAAAAATCCCGCCAATTTTTCCGTTTTTATTCAGCCTCGGTCAAGAATTTTCATTTCCGCGCATCCCTAGTCCAAAGAGGTCATATGCTAAAGTTTTCCTTGTATTTAATCATTGAGAATTTGATTTTTTACACCCGGTTGTTAAACAACATGGTTGGTGGATAAAGAGTTGGAACCATGGCTGAGGGCCATCTCTGGGAATAACCGTGAGGTGTACTGCTCTGTGTGTCGGAAGGCGTTTGGCTATTAGCTATTACATTATTAAGTGTTTGAAACACAGACACACAGAGGCAGAGTGAGATTAGCCAGTATTAGTTCAGTTGGATACTGTTTACCAGTTGAGCCAGCAGATTCAGCAACATTGAAAAAATATATATTTATCTGGAAGTTTGGCCTCTTTGCGCCATCTCAGTTTGAAACATAAAACTGCACTTATATGCAGAGTTATATGCAAAGAAAATGTTTTTTTTTTTTTTGTAGGGTTGTGGTTTGGCACTGCTGCTCTGCACAGATTTGTCCGAGCTTTGTGTTCACCGCATTGGAGCGCATTGGTACATCAGCGTGACAGTAACATATGACTATGTCTTTACCAGACGCAAGACATTTAGTAAAACATTACTAACATAGATTCAATCGAAGCTTGTTAGTTATCGTGTCAGGCCTGGAGGAAAAGATCACCTACCTTTCTTCCTTCAAGTCATATATGAACAAGTTATATATCTTCCTCTTTTGGTTTAGACTAAATGAAAACAGATTAAAAAAAAAAATCAGGACATTGACCTCCTACCTGTTTAGAGGATAAAGTCATCACTGCCTTCCATTTAGATGCTGGAGTTTACTCTCAAAATCCCTGTTGATATGAACTTTTGCTTTAGCATGGAGCTGTCACTGTTAACTAGTGGCTTGGGCCCTAATAATAAGAATAATCTCAAAGTGATCAATAGGGCCATTCGGGCCAATAGGGCCATTTCATTTATTGTTTCATTCTTAATACCATTCCAGCATCTAAGGCTACATTCATGGTGAGAACTAGTCAATCTATACACATGTCTGTTCTATACACAAGTTGATCCATACACAAGTCAGGGAAGGGGCAATTTGGAATCCTCAATCAACCTATCCTGCATGTGTTTGGGCTATGGAAGGAAACGGGAGTACCAAGAGTATACCCATTCTGACACAGGGAGAACATGCCAACTCCACACAGAATGGCCTCCCATCCCAGCCAGGGTTTGAACCAGGGACCTTTTTGCTATGATGCAACAGTGCCAAGCCACTCTGCCGCACGCCCCTGTGCCTCTTCAATCTACAGCAGACCTTGGTGTTTGGTGGACATTTTGTCTTTGATATGTAATTTTTGCTCTGTGTTTTTATTCTAGCAAGTAAACATCGTGTCTCAGGGATTACTAATCCTTATGCTGATGAGTTGAAGCTGGCAGTAACTTGGAACAGAGTGGATATTGCCAAGAGTGAACTCTTCAAAGGAAACATCCTGTGGAAGGTAGAAGATTGTGACAGAAAATAATTTGTCATACATTCAAACATTTAAAAACTATTTGTACACTGATGCCTTATAATCTACATGAGTGATTGATAAGTAATTGTTTGTTAATGATATTTATTATACAGTGTTAAACTATGGTTAACTGGGTACTTTTAATTTTCTATACAGTATGAAGACCTAGAGGACTCAATAACTGATGCACTGAAAAACAATAAACCGCAGTTTCTACGTCTCTTTATTGATAACGGTCTGAATATTTTGGAATACCTAACTTATGGCAGATTGGAGGACCTTTACGACTCCATCTCTGAAAACTGTCTGGCCTACTCACAGCTTCAGAATCTCCTAGGATTCCGTCTGAATGAGGCCAACCCCAATCAACAATGCAAAATTAGTCTTTATGAGGTAAGGATTTATGAATGAAGGGTAGGTTTTGTAGAGAATTTTTCCTTGCCAAAACCCCTTTTCTACTGCAAATCTTCCTATTCTGACACCCTTTTTATTCCGAAGGCAGTACAACACTTCAATGCTACCAGAAGGGCCACGACAGAAAAAAATAAAAAACACAAATAGTGTTCACTTTGCAATCAAAATAATTGGATTTCTTGGTCAGCCTTGAAATACTGTCGATTGCCCCTCTTATTGGCAGGTACAATGGTGTTACCTGTCCTTACAAAAAAGTCCAATGACGATACTGTCTCATTGTAGAAGAAGTTAACACTTCTCCTTTGTCCTCATATCAAAAGTTGTGACCTTAAAATAGTGCAGTAAACGCCAAACAATTTAGATTATTTTTACTTTTTTCTTTCCCAATTCAAGTTATGTTTTTTTTTTTGCAATATTGAGCAGGAAGATTGCACCCACGAGGATAACATGGATGAATTCCTTGGTCTGGCACTCCAGATATCCTTCCCTGAAAGTTCTCAAATAATCAAGACATCAACTCAAGTTTATTTATATAGTGCTTTTTACAATTTTCATTGTTACAAACCAGATGTACATGAAACATATTGACTATAAACAAAACATGAAATTTATAAAAGTCGTGGCGACAGCTGGAGGTTGGCATAATAGCAGGTTGTCAGTAGGGACTTTATGTGGCGTTATAAAGTGAGGCGCATCTTCTTTATTCAATGCCGGGCTCACAGACTTGTGTCTTACTTAAACAATGCGGGCTGCGCAAACACGTATCGTCCTTATACAGTTATAAAATCAGCGCAAACTGCTCGTCATCTTTATATAGTGCAAGCTACATAGTTATAAAGTCAGGCTAGTCTGATCTGTATAGTGCAAGGTTTTATGCCCCTTAGCCTTGCTTATATTTGTTTACAACGCGATTTGCAGCCTGCAGCACAGAGCAGTGAGGCCAAGCAGAGGACAAGCTTAACACTTGACTGGCTAGATGAAAAGCAGGAAGCATGCTCTAAGAGTAAGCTGGATGAGCGCTTCCTGCAGAAGTGGCTGTAACCTCCGCATTGGGGCTTTCGTTTTGTCTGTCCTGCACACTGAGATGGTTAGATCATGGAATAAGCCGTTGTCTTACATAATATCATTATATTATATCAATTAACTCAATCTCTAGTTTATCGTCTGTCTTTGTTTACAAAGAGAATGGCATATGCAGTGATGCCACAGGTGGAAGGTACACTAGCGTCGTTCACACATCGCTGCATCACTTAAGAACCCATCGCTGCCCAACAAACTATGTCAGTTAACATCTAGTCTGGTGGGCAGAGCAAACATGGCAGTGTCTAGGGCCAGGGTATGGCTGCACACATACTGCAGACATTTTCCAGATATACCATGCCGACCTGCTGGGGGAGACTGTTGAGTCCGAGGTTGTGTATCAAAGAGCTTCACCAAGGAGATGGCCCATGTCATCGGTTGTTTTATGGCTGCCACGGTGGCTACGGAAAGATATCTGTGGCTAAATCTGTCAGGCATCAAGGAAAGAGATAAAGTGGTTTTCCTTGACGTCTGGTTGTCACCGGCCAGCCTCTCCGGTAACGCAGTTAACACTACAGTAGAGAGGTTCTAAGAAGAAAGCAACAGGTGACAGAATTTGAGTCTATGTACGCTTACATTCTCAGGGGCTTGCTGACAGGAGGCAGCCCCCACCATCAGCCACCTCCTTATACAAGCAGCCGAGTGTGGCTGCCCATGCCCATCAGAGAGCTTGGGGCACGAGGCAACAGACCCAATCAAAGCCTTAGAGCAATTCAGTGGATCTGAGGGCAGGCATTATTGCTTGTAAGGCTTCCTGATGCCATGTTAGGGCTTCAGAAGGGTGATGCCCTTTTGGGAGTGGCTTTGAATTTGCAATTTACATTTTGGCAGGCAAGACGAGGCCTCAGGATATCGATTGGTTATCCCCACTGCTATAACACTTGGGGGAACCTGATTTTCAGTGTACAACTTCCCTGAGATCATTGTGGGTATGTTGTAGTTCAATCATCTAAAATACTCCCTGCCATTCAGTCACTTCAGGGGATAGAGAGTATTCAAAGTTCACTTGTCAATGAATAAGTACAAAACAGCGCTTCCAAGCACTTGTCAATGTAAGCTCAAGTTTTGTGAGGCAATGTTAGATGTACAGTAAATAAACAGAAAATGCAATGATTTGCAAATCCTTCTGCACCTTTATTCGACGCTATATAGTACTTAGAGTATTGTGTTCCGACTGAACTTTATTATTTTTGCAAATATGGTATAGTATGGCATGTTAAGGCATGGCATGGCATGACATGTACAACAGCTCAATGTAAGCTGCCTCATTCTTTCCTTCCAGCCTCCATGGTAGGTCATGTGACACGTGAAAATCATGAAAACACAGTAAAATAAAAATAGTGCAGCATAAAAACAAAAACAAAAGCTTTTCGTCTCTCCTACACTATGGGTCTCCGTCAGTAATTTTTTTTGTCTCTCTCACTGATGACTACTTACTGTATATTTTTGGCCACCCTTCACACTATGTATAGGGATATATTAAGCCGCAGTAATCCACACGCAAATAACAATAAAACATTGAAAGGAAATGGAAATTAATTATAAATTAAGAATTACATATAAGAAAATAAAATTGAGACCGTTAAACACAAATCTGTTGTATCTGAATCCTTTCCCCAGGTGTCTCAGCTGCTGGAGAATCTGTTAGGGGAGGTTTGCTTGCCCTTTTATACATCAGTACTTGATCTGGACACAACATCTTCCAAAAGAAAATCTTTCAAGGTACCAGACCTCACTTGTAGTTCATAGATACTTTTGCATGCTTTCATATTTCAACTCTAGCTTACCACATGCAAATGCCATTTATAAATGTATCTTAAATTTGTACCCTATTGTTTTTAACTTCTACCATTTAGAAAGCATGCAAGTTCTTGCAGGGCTCTTGCAATTATCGATTGATGTTGTGCAGGCACCCCTGGTCAAGTTTGTTTATTTGGGCAGTGCTGCAAAACCGCAGTGAGATGGCTATCTTTTTCTGGGAAATGGTAATATGACCTACTAAAGTTTTGTCATTAAACAAATGTATTATATGGCTTTTCAGTACAATATAACCTGCTTTATCTCCTCCTGTTAGTGTGGAGAGTCAGTTCTGACTGCACTGGGAGGTTGCAAACTCTTGAGAGAGCTGTCTAAATTGGAGACTGAGACAGAAGCCAAGCTTTCCATTAAGGATTTGGCACTGAAGTTTGAGTATATGGCTCATGGTAAGTTATATTTTGACACATCTTATGGAACCTGTAATTAAAGCAATGGTTGACCCTAAAGTGAAAATTATTTGCACACCCTCCTTTTGTTTCACCCACCAACATGTTGTCATTGTGTCAATGCAAAACAACGAATACAAACTCTGCCAATTTTAAAACAAACTAGACAACTCCCTTATTCAACACTGATTTAAACATTACCTGTGAACAACAACTTCAAGTTTGGGTTTGTTTTCCATACAAAGTTACTACAAGATACTGTCATTATGCATTATGTCATTAACACTATTCGGACTGGATTAGTTTTACATGGCCAGGTGGGGTACAATCATTTTACCACAGGATGTCTGTAATATTGATGGCCAGTTTGCATGGGACCAAAAAACGTAGAACTACCAGAGGTGGGAGGGGTAACTCGATTTATGCACCGCTGTCACCTCCCTGTATTACGTGGTTTACTGAAATCGTGGATATCAGGATATTTTGTGACCCTGGACCACAAAACCAGTCATAAGTAGCACGGGTATATACACTCACCTAAACGATTATTAGGAAATCAATTTCTCATTAATGCAATTATGGTGGTGGTGTAATGGTGTGGGGGATGTTTTCTTGGCACACTTTAGGCCCACCTTGATAAAACAGCTACAGAGATTAAACAGAGATAATTAGCATTTTTTGTCAAATACCCCGCCAAGATTAGATTTGCAACAATGATTAAAAATATATCAAAAATATACTTGTAGGTTCAGAGATTCTGTACTTTTTCCAAAGGTGTGTATCAACGCCACCTGCTGTACAACAGTACAAACACCGATTGCCGTAATAACTCGTCTTTGGCAGGGAACGGTTGATTTTTAAATCATGAGATAACTCTTCAATGGTGGGGAAACAGTTAAGTAAAGACCATGTTCAGCTTTCCTGTAGCTCAGTGGTAAGAGCATTGCATTAACAACGCAAGATTGTGGGTTAGATCCCAGGGGATTGCAAATACCTATCTATAAATGTATAGGATAATGCAATGTAAGTCGCTTTGGATAAAAGCGTCTGCCAAATGCGTAAATGTAAATGTTCTATGAAGATATTTAGTAAATTTCCTAACATAAATAGTCAAACCAAAATTTATTCTGACACCTTCAACATTTGTCACATTATCAGTTTATTCGCTATACTTTTGAAAATGGTAATAAAATATGATAAGAGTTTAACTGTAGCTGTAACCCAATTCAAAGGCTGCAACCCTCTAAGGTTGCAGACTAAAAACGAGGACTCTATCTTTGAAGGACGCAGCCTCCAAAGTCCATGAGCGAACTGAAAAGAGATGGTCTAGGCTGGCGGAGGATTTCCTAATTGCGTCACCTGCTGCTCCTTTTGCCTGGTGACAGCAGAGGGACACAGCAGAGATGTTTCTGACTTTTTGAAACAAATATGGCGCCACATTTTTTATTATAATTTGAAGGAATATAACGAGAATATGACGCGTTTATGTAGATTAAAACAGCCCAACAGTATATTAAACTTTAGGAATGTAAAACACAACAATGCACCAAAAATATTAAATAACATATATTTAAAATACTGACAGGGACTTTTTTTTTGCAAATGACATACTTTTATTTAAATCCTTACATTATTTACATACTATATTTATTAGCCTAGGCTGTGAACAATACATTTGTTTTATCCTTAAAAACCAGCGGAAATAAAGTCACATTTTGAGGCTGCATTTGAAGCGCTGCTGTGAGGCAATCGGTCTTAAAATGAAGCTTTCAAAGCACGCAGCCCCCGAATTGGTTGTGTCAGAACAAATTCATCATGATAATGTCATATAATTTTTAAAGATAGGTATGTAAAAAATTAGGTTGAATAATTGTTAAGTGTCAGTTAAATTTAAGTGCACAGTTAGATAATACCAATTTAGGGCAACCAATTACCAAGCAATGCTTAATTTTGTTCAGTCTGTGGTGTAAAAAGGTTGCATTAGCAATTTAAGTAAAAAACAAGCATAACATGGTCAGGTCTGACTAATTTGGTCCCAATTTGTACTGGTAGCCCACTGTATGAAGAGTTTTTGTCTGTCTGTCACGTGTTAGGTTTAGTTTTCTGTGTTCTGTTCTCCTGCCATTGTTCGTTTCCATAGTAGTTAATTAGTTCACACCTTTTTCAGTTTAAATTGATTACATTTCCTATGTTATTAAAATCAAAACTTTAGATCTTTTGCTCATGGGTCCCACCATGCGGTTGATAAGCGCAATTGTCTGTTACCAGTCTTGTAAATATTATTGCATTATAAGCTTTCCCGTGGGCAGTGCAATTCACGTGAATTTGTTTACTAAGCTGATGGAGCTGGCAAATGGAGAAACATTGTTTGGAAACCATGTTTCAATGACGAGCCAACGCAAGAATGTCCGATCCGGTCTTCCGGACCCCTGCCTATGCCTCAATCGCCTGAGAGGCCAGCTCCACCTTGGCCCTCCTGATCCTCGCTGTCACCCTGGCTCTGCAGCTCTCTGTCTCCATCTTGGGCTCCTCCTCCACCGGCTCCGTCAGTCAGCCCCCTGGTGTCGTTGGCCCCATCTCCACCATGGCTCCTCCCTCCATCAACTCCACCGTGGGCTGCCACCCTGTCTGATCTCTGGACCTCCCCCTGGCTCCTCCTGCTCCAGGCTCCTCCCTTTGTTATTTCAGCTCTGTTTTTTGAGTGTGAAGTCTGGTATTGCTTGTTTACGTTGTGTGATGCTGTTTGCTCATGATTCTCCTGTCATTCCTTGTGGATACTTTATCAAGTATTTTTGGATCCTTTGTCGTGTTCCTTCTTCACCGCACCGTGACAATGTCACAGTTTACTTTATTTTGCTATCCTCACTTACATAAATGAACTACAGTGCACCTACAAGTAAAAAAATTGTATATACCTTATGGTGTCCGAATAATTTTTGGTTTGACTGTATATCAAAACTTTATTTTTGTGAGTGGATGCAGCAAGATCGCAAACAAAAATGGCCAGAAACGCCTAAAACATCGCTTGCTGCTGCCAGCTCTTTTTCTTAAGTGTGGTATCTATGTAAAGCTTTGAATTTCCGCCTTTGGGTTCATCTAATAATTAAAGCTTTTATTACCTCAATTGTAACCAATGCAAACCTTCCTTAAGGAAAAACCAGTGAGGTAATATTTGATTTATTAATTTAACTAACCTACCTTCAGCTTGTAGTCTCTAACAAGGGCATTCTCCCACCATATAGACCAATTTGGAGTCGACGTCACTGTTACGTCACTGCCAGCTGCGTGCGCATACTGGTTGCAGAAAAACAGTGGAAACAAAGCAGCAATGAGTGAAACGGAGGAGACAATTCCTTCAAAAACTTGTTTTTGTGTTGTGGAATGTCAGAATAGGAATGGCAAAAATTATGGTATTATTTCCTATAAAATACCGTGGTAAAAGTCACCATAATTTTTACTGACATTGTCTGTAATTATTACTGAGATGTCACATTAAGATGGGACAGAAATTACTGAGAAGCTCTAATAATAATCATTTTACACCACGTCCCCATGTAAAACTAATCCCGTCCGAATGTTTTTTCCTGTTGCTTTTCATGACCAAAAATAACAGCATACAGGGAAAAAGTAAAACAATAAGGACAAATAAAGAAATAAAATAATATTTTTTCTTGGGTGAAATTTTTACGGGTAGTTGACAAATAAATATGTAAATGTATCCTATAGTGTGACAGCAAAAATAGAAAAAACGCATAAGAGAGATTTATCTTCATGTTATTTTATAATGTAAAAAGATATAGACAAGTATGTCTGTCAACTACCCTTACATGCCTAAAGGTATTTAACCATGTTACGGTTTTAATCTATCTTCTGTTCTTTCATTATTGACAGATGTGTTTAGCATATGCTATCAAACCAAAGCAAGCAATTCCTTTAAGCTATTGATCCGGAAGTCTCATCTGTGGGGTGATGCCACCTGTCTGAGGATGGCCATGGCTGCTGATGCCCGACTTTTCTTCAGCCATGATGGAGTGCAGGTCTGTCAGCATGGATTTTGTTTCTCTATTTGGTACAAGGTCAATATCTATTTTTTAATTGTGTTGTCCTTAGTCCCTGCTATCTCAGATCTGGTGGGGTGACATGGACAGATTCACTGCGGCGTGGAAAGTCATCCTGACTATGATCTTTCCTCCGCTTTGCTGCACAAACCTCATCGAATTCAGGTCAGCGTTTACCATGTGTGCATTTACTAAAAGTTCCCATATGCTCTCAAAGTCACTTTGGATAAAAGAATCTGCCAAATATATATTGTACTGTACGTGTATGTCCCACAGGAAAGTGGAGAATGAAGAAGAGAAGAAATCATCACTGGTGGCACATCCAATTTCTGAAGCAGACTGCCACTATGGAGAGACCGTCTTTTCTTTCTCTGACTTAAAACACAAGTACATTACCTTTTATTTGATATGTAACATAATATAAGGTTTTGTAAATAACATGCCTTTATATGTTACCATTTTACTGTATTTTGCAGTGATGCTGAGCAAGATGACTCAAATAATATCAGACATCCAACAAAAGGTTTGACTTTTTATATGTTTTTGACAGTTGATTTTCATTGTTTATATCACCGTTCTTCAAAAGATATATTTACTATATGCAAATACCTTCTAGTTTTAAAGTCTGTGTAAAGTGACACTTAAATATGTGTTCTGAATCTGTCACACAACAAAAAAGTGTGTTATTAACCACTTTGCCAAATTTGAATGGAGAAAAAAACATCCAAGTAAATAAAATAAGTTATCAATAACTTAATAAAAAAAATAAGCAAGACTCTCTGCTCTCAAAGGCTGGGGGCGTGTCCGCTGTTGGGGCTGAAGCAACGCCCACTAGTCCCCGGTAGGCTATACAGTATGTGAAGATTTTTATTTGAGGATTTGAATTCAAACACACGCAAGTCAATGTGTGCTATATTCATCAATAGATAATCACTGAAGCACGTCGCAATCAGAGTATGTGAGCGGAGTGGAGCAGCATCAATTTCCGCTCTGCGCTCATAAAAAATATACTCGCTCCAATCCAGCTCTGCTCTGGGTTCATTGTTCGCTCCTCGTTCACTCCAGGCTCCTTCCTGGCTCACTGTTGGCTCCGAGGTGAAAATATATGTCCAAGTTCAGTGTAATTTGTATTATTCTTAGTTAAAAATATTCTTAGCAACCCTGAGCTCATGACTGAGCAGAAACCTGATGCTAGGCGCTCTAGTGATAGGGGAGGGGGCATGCATCCTCGGACGCTCTATTGCGTCATCGATCCCCTGTTTTAGCCCCATCAAAAAAGAATTGGTGAAAAACTGTCTAACGTTTTAACTCCACAATTCAGTACTACTTACTTCTGATTCTTTAGCCACGTTCACACAGCCACCAAAATCAGATTTTTTGCTCATATGCGACCCAGATCTGTTTACTGCATGATCATGTATACAGGACATACCAGATGGAAACACAATCTTTTTTAATCTGATCGTAGCCTCTTTCATATGTAGTCCTAAATCAGATACAGGTCTGATGTTTTGCAATGCGACCTCAGTCTGACCGGTCATATCGGAATTCATGCGACTTTTGCCTCATTGTAAATCGACTTTCGTCATAATTCTGTGCTAATTTAAAGCTTCCCTTGCTATTCTGTTGACGGAAGTGCACTTTACAGCTCCGTTACCAAACATTAAGCATCAGATTATAAACATAAAACCTTGCACTGTCTACCGCACGTGAGCCGCAAGATGCGATGTAGCAAATGACTATAGAATCCATTATATTAAGAAATTTTGCCACTGGATACGGCGCAATGCAATATGACAAACACACTATTGGTAATATTGTCTTTTATCTTAATTCTGTATCAAAGCGTGCTGCCTCTTACGTGCTATTGTTATTTTGCGCATGTGATTCAGTTTATAACCATCACAAGTTCACTCCGGAATCTGATATTGGTCACATTTAAAAAATAGTGTGAATAGCCAATAAAAAAAATCTGACCTGAGCAAAAAATCTGAATTGAGCATTAAGGCTTGCAGTGTGAACATGGCTTTTGTAATGTGTTTTAGCAATACATTTCTAAGATCTATAATGTGTTTAGAAACAATTCCCAGAATTATCTTTACCCGGACTTTAACCATGAACATTCTGGGGACAAAATCTTATATCATCTTAAATACATAAGTTTCTCTTTAAATTAATTTATAAACCACTTTAGTATTATACTTAACATATTATATAGGTGTATATTATATGTGGTGTCTGCCCCAAACTATATCAGCACCCACAGGACATAGGAGGAATAATAATAAAACAGATACAATAAGGGTCTTTGCCGCAATCACCAATTGTCCCATTGTATTTTTTAAGACTGTCCTCCAAAGAAATAGCTCTATAGTTTGTTTGTACATGCAGCGACCAAAAGTTATGTTTCAAGAATAAATGCCCTCTAACGGCATCAGCGTATAACAATCTTTGGTAATGTGTATTGACATGCAGGGTCCTCTGTTGCTTTAGGTTGTTCGCTTTATGCATTTAATTCTTTGCAATCCCAACCCAAACCTCACCCTTAACCTAATCACTTCTCAACCAAACAAAACACAACAAATTAGTAAAAATACAGAAATGAGTATTTATTGCATAAATTGACCAAAAGATGAGTTTTGACTTGAGAACCTATCATCTTCTGACTAGATTTGAAAAGGCGAATTAAATTTGCATGCCGGACTCCGTCCCCGGATATCCAGGTATAAAAGGGAGACGGCATGCTGCATTCATTCACCTTCGGGCTGAGGAGCCTGAGAGCATCTCTCGACTGCTGCAGCGGGCAGCACGCATTGTGGCATGAAGGACACAATGTCTCGTTCCCTCCATCAGGGAACTGAGGTTACATCCTTAACAAAGACGTTCCCTTTCTGTCGGTCTCTCGACGTTGTGTCGAACCTTAGGCAAGGATCACCCCCGTCGAGGATGCCATGTGTCCCAGGAAATTGTTTCAGGGGGACCGCTGACTGTTTGAAAAGGTTCAAGCAGTTAAACACTGACTGTGCGCTCAGTAGTCAGTCGCGCTGTCATGGAGACAGAGTCGAGTTCCATACAGAGGAAGAAGCCAGACTCAAACCCGAGGTACGACATATCCTGCCGCAAGCGCAGGAGGCAGGATAAAAGCGTCTGCTAAATGACCAAATGTCAATGTAAATGTCTTTCCCGTTTTGAATTCCAGAAACTCAGGCTGTTGGCACCAGATGCAGAACAAAAGCCGACAACTGTCTCTCCCTATTCAGAACTAATCTTGCCCTAAACCGCCCTCTAAAAACCCTACTAGAAGCTTCCCTCATTTCCATCATACAAGCCGCTTGGAGGAACTTCAAAACCTTCCATCGCTCATACTGTACAACATCCTCTTATCCGATTGTTCTCTACTCATTATCACCTCGTTCATCTCCTTCCTCAATAACATCAAAAACCTAAAAGCCAGTTCAATTAATGGATACGCAGGGGCCTGTGCTTCCAAATCGTGCTTTTTCGAGAATTAATAGGATCGATCACAAACATGAACCGTGCACGATCTAATGTGTTGTGTCTTACTCACTGTCATTCAATTCAATGTAATTTATTTTATAGTGCGTTTACATTGGCATTGCATCAAAGCAGCTATACAAGAAAACCAAAACATAGATAAACAAAAGTTGAACAATAATAAACTATAAAAAAAACCTCATAAACGTTAAAAATAATGGAATTTGTCATGCATTGCAACATTTCTCACTTTTCGTTTTTCGTCCATTTTCTCTGCTGCAAAACACACTTTTAAGTCTCTTAAAAGTCCTCCTCACTACTCCTAAAATGTTGGCCCTTAAGAGCTCTTTTAAGGGTTAAGATGCTTTATGAATTACTTTTTTCTGTACTAGGATCTTTTCTGTAATTTGAAGGAGAAACGCCCAAAAATTGATTTTGTCACTAGAGCAACTCTTTACACTAAGATTTTTCATGAATACGGGCCCAGGTTGATCATATGTTTTCCTGTTTCTTCCTATCTGTAATCAGGTACACCTTTTGTCAATATGAATGGCAAGAAGCAACCCTTTGTGATTACACGCTGGAAGCAGTTCTGGTACGCCCCTGTCACCTCCTTTGTCGGCAATGTTCTGATGTACTTCCTCTTTCTGTTCCTGTACGCCTATGTGTTATTGGTTGACTTCAAGCCTCCTCCCCCTGATGGTCCTGCGGTTTCAGAGTATATACTGTATTTCTGGGTGTTCACTATCGTGTGTGAGGAGATTCGAGAGGTAAATCATATTTTGTGTTTAAACAAAATTTAATAAAACAAATATTTTCTATGAATTTTCTTTAGACAATAACTAAAGTGATCAACACAAGGCTACTTAAATATTAAAATATGTATAATAAGTGTAATAGAGTGCATGAGTGTTCATCTCTTAAAATAATACAACATTTGATAAATTCAGGATTAATTCCATAACCTTTTATTTGAATTTGTCTTGTCCTTCACTACTAGACGCTCATTAATGGAAGCAAGACAGTTGGCCACAGGCTGACGCTGTATGTTCAGGATGTGTGGAATAAATTTGATGTCCTTGCCATCTCCCTCTTTATTGCTGGTTTGTGCTGCAGGTAATATCAATTTAAAGTAATTTCTGCCTCTAGACTAGAGATTAATTGCGCATTGCCCAACACATAGGCCTGATTTCACAGACAGGTTTTGTCTTAAACCAGGACTAAGCCTAGGTTAAATTAGAAAAGTAAAGTCGTTTATAAAAATGCTTTAGGAAAACATTACTGGTGTGTATCTTGAGACAAAACAAAGGCACCGACATATTTTCAGATAACAAGAACATTTTAATTAAAATAGCTCAAGCTAAATTTCTGGGACCAGCCTTAATGTTTGTGAAACTGGGATATATTGTTTGGTACTAAATCACATCGAATCAACAATTTGATTTAACATATAAATCAACATGTAGCAAGTCAAATCAAACATGTAGCAAGTAAAACATATTGGGGCAGTTTCCTGGACATGGCTTAAACCTAGTCCTAGACTAATTTAAATGTTAGAGGTGTCTTGAGCGAAAACAACTTGCACTGACATTAATTAAAATATATGAGTGCGATTGTTTTGTATTGAGATGCGGGCCTGTAAAGTTGTTTGTAAAATATGCTTTTTAAATTGATTTAAATATCCTAATTTAACTAAGGTCTAGTTGTGATTTAAAATAAATGATGTTAATGGATGACTATAGATTAACAAAGTTCGGGAGAAGCCAGAGCATATAATTAAGACCGGCTGGTTCGCAATCAGCAATCATAGACTCTACCCTATCAGCTCAAGCGAACCAGCACATAAGTAGAGAAAGATTCTTACCCGAAGCCATCTCTCAAGGATTACACATGATCTCCGGAAGGAATATCTTTGCCATCCTTAGAAAATGTCAGACACCGAATCTTCAGATTCTAGCGCGAGTGCCATCGAACTGGATGAGCCAGCGATTTCAAGCGCCGTCGGGCTTCCTGAAGCTGAAACTACTTCGCGAGGCCGCCAGCAACATCGGGCCGGGAAAAGCACTTCAAAACGCCCCCACTCTTCTTCACAGCAGTCTATGAGACACCCTCCGCCTTCGCCTGCATCTTCCTACTCCTCGACGCGTCCTCTCATCCCAGCCATCGAGAAGTGGAACATCTCAGGACTCGCACAGCGCTGTCCGAACGGGACATCTATTTCAGCAAGCGGATGACCAAAGCCGAGCTATACGGTCTTTTTTCCTCTCTCCCGCCTGCAATCTCCAAGCAGGAGCCACGAGTGCTGATGGATCCGCACCGGGCGCAAAGCCTACGCCGAGACCATCCTGAACCAAACACCTCAGGCCACCGTAACAGGCGATCGGCTAGGCTAGGCTACGCTCCAGGTGAGCCATCATCGATGCCAGCCATTCTCCAGTCGGGGGGGGCAGACGGGACATTTCCTGCTCCCTCGCACGCAACCACCAGCACAGCTCGAGCTGGCCTACTACAGCACTGTCCGGTCACATGTACCCGCCAAGCACCACGCCTCCACCTAACCAAGCACCCGCCTCATGGCCAGCGGATCCGCTACTAGCAGCCATCGCTGGCCAGGATGACGTCACCGGCATGAGAAAGCACCAATTGGCCGCTCCAGCGGAAGCCACGACAACCCTCTTCTCTACGACTCAGGCAACGCCTCAGCATTCTTTGGCGACTGCTGTCCCCATGCCGAGCCTCCAACGCTCCGGTCCTGGAACCTCCTCCGGTCTCCACTAACATCAGGGCGCAGATTTTAGCAGAAATTCAGGCTGCTTGCGCCAGAGGCAGACCAATCACCAACGCCGGTTCCTCCCTATTCGGCCTTAATATTCAACTAAATCACCCTCTAAACACCTTGCTCACCGCTTCCAGAAATTCAATCATCAATGCCGTTTCTCACAGGACCCAACAGTCATACCTCACGGCTTGGAAGAACTTCAAATCGTTCCACCTCTCATATAACATCCCCTTCCCGGATTTTTCCCTTCTCTCCATCACGTCATTCATCTCCTTCCTCAATAACACGAAACATCTCAAAGCCAGCTCAATCAAAGGTTACTTGAGCGGGATCCAATTTTTTCACAAATTGATCTACAATTCACCTTCCCCAGCCATAGAAAGTCCTCAGACATCCCTGCTCCTCAAGGGCATCCAAAGAACCCAACCTCCTCCTCGAGACGCCAGGCAACCCATCACCTTAGAGATCCTAACAAAATGCATCTCTACTCTTCGCAGAGGCTACCACACGAAGCACACCGCACGCACCCTCGATGCCATGTTCATTCTGGCGTTCTTCGGTTTTCTCAGAGGTTCAGAATTTACCACTACATCTCACTTCGATCCTTCAGCTCACCCTTCCATTGCTGATTTGTCCACACTCGATCAGGAAACCATCTCATATTTCATTAAGCAGAGCAAGACAGACCAGGCCAGACGTGGTCATTTAATTTACATCTTCAAACTCCCTTCACCGATCCAGCCGTTCCAAACATTAGCAGCATACCTCCACTCCAGGACATCACAGGCCTCATCTCCATCTGACCCTCTCTTTGTGGACGATTCAAATCACCCTGCATCACGTTTTTGGTTCAAAACACCTTAAATTGGTCTTACTACAATCGGGCATTCCGGCGGATCTATTTTCCACCCATTCTTTCCGCATCGGCACTGCAACTACGGCCGCCCAAATAGGCCTCACAAAATCTCAGATCCAAACACTCGGCCGTTGGTCGTCCGATGCTTTCAAGAGCTACATCAGGACCGACTGTACCCTCATCAGGAAAGCACACCGGACTCTCCTCACCCACCTCGTTCAATATCAGCCTCCACCCACCCCCAAGCAGCTCTTCCCAGATGAAGCATCATCACTGCGCCTCCCCTCACCAGAGGCACCTTCACTCCATGCCACTTGCTCGTGCATGTTCTGCCGCAGCAGAGCTTACCCTCCCCCCCCCCCCAGTAAATCATTCCCGCATGCTCCCCTTCCCCCATCCCATTCCCCAGAAGCAGACTGCTTCATCCCTCACTCTGCCGCAGCAGAATGTCTTTCCTCCCCCTAGATGAATCCCTGTTTGTCTCCCTTACCTCTTCCCGGAAGTACTGTGCTTCCTCCCTCACTCTGCCGCAGCAGAACGTCTTCCCTTCCCCCTTCCTCTTCCCCAGAAGCCAGCATCGCACCACGCGACAGCCTCCGCAGGGACCCGTGCTTCATCCCTCACTCTGCCGCTGCATAACGTCTTTCCTACCCCCAGCTGACCCCTCCCTGCATGTTTCCTTCCCCTTGTCCCCTTCCCCCGAAGCCAGTATCATATTGTGCGACCGCCCCCGCAGGGGCCCGTGCTTCATCCCTCACTCTGCCGCCGCAGAACGTCTTTCCTTCCCTCTGACAGAATCCCTCGCATGTTTCCCCTTACCCTCTCCCGGAAGTATTGTGCTTCCTCCCTCACTCTGCCGCAGCAGAATGTCTTCCCTTCCCCAAAATTCCCTCGCATGCTTCCCTTACCCCTTCCTCTTCCCCAGAAGCCAGCATCGCACCACGCGACAGCCCCCGCAGGGGCCCGTGCTTCATCCCTCACTCTGCCGCTGCAGAACGTCTTTCCTACCCCCAGCCCTCCTTCCCCTTGTCCCCTTCCCCCGAAGCCAGTATCGTATTGTGCGACTGCCCCCGCAGGGGCCCGTGCTTCATCCCTCACTCTGCCGCCGCAGAATGTCTTTCCTCTGATAGAATCCCTCGCATGCTTCCCTTCCCCCGAAGTATTGTGCTTCTCCCCTCCCCTACCATGCCCGAAGCCAGTATCACCGCAGCGACCGCTCCACCAGGGGCCCGAGCTTCATACTTCTCTCTGCCGCAGCAGAACGTGCTCCCCCCCCCCCCCACCCCCCCAATACTAGAAGGGGACCATGGCTTCAAACTTCTCTCTGCCGCAGCAGAACGTGTTCCACACCCCCACCCAAGCTACAAGCCAGTGTCACCGCAGTGATCACTCCCGGGTTTCGAACAATGGCTCTACAGCAGTTAACGTCAAGCAGCACGTAGACAGCATCGCGTCAGCGAACACCCCCACAGGGGCACATTGATGTATACTTCTCTCTGCCGCAGCAGAACGTGTTCCAAACCCCCACCCATGCTAGAAGCCGGAGTCACCACAGTGACCACCCCAGGGCTCCCAATCTTTACTCTGCCGCAGCAGATGTCACGCATCTTGAAGCTAACATTGCAACAGCAATGCCCCGCAGGGGACCACTGCTTCCTACCCACGCTCTGCCTCAGCAAAACGCCTTTCATCCTCAAAGCCAGTGTCGCCAGAGCGACCGCCCAGCAGAAGCCCGTGCTTCCAACTAATGCTCTGCCACAGCAGACAGGCAAAGTCAGCCTGCCTAAGCTAGCCAACCTTCCAGCTCTGCTGCCCCCCAGGAACATGATCCTAATTCACGATCACAGAAGAACTCCCTCAAAAATCTACATCCAGAGGCCATGACAACATCTACTACATCAGGACCTGCACGACCCCCCAGCCCATGGCGACTGCAAGCCACCATCCAGGAAGCCTTCCTCTCAGCAGTTGTTTTGGGGAGTATGCGCTACCTGGCTGCTGTCCAACTCATATCCTTGCACTTTTGGGGGGTGAGTTCTGGGTTCGGCCGTTTCCGAGTTCGGCGCACTCGCCCCTACTGGGGGGCGGGAGCGTTCCGGGATCAGATGGAATCGGCGAGCTCGGAACCTGCTCCCCGGACAGCACGCCAAACACGCATACTTTTACTACCCCTGCTATCTTCATTATCTGCTCAGGTGAACTCGTGAATCCTTGTCTGGGAAACCGCCCCATTGTCCCGGTTTCATGACGAAGCTTAGCCTAAATCAGGACTTTGCCTTAGTTAATTTAGGCTATTAAAGTCGCTTTTATAAAAATGCCTTGGAAAAAACATTACCGATGTGCATCTTGAGACAAAACAATGGAACTGACATATTTTAAGATATGTCAGGGCAAGTTATTTTCAGTTAAAACGGCTCAAAATTCGTTTTAGTCTGGGACTAGCCTTAAGCCTTGTCTGTGAAACCGGGGCATACTCTTTTTAGCATCCATAATAAATATTAGAATCCATAAGTAAATTAGTAGTTAAAAATGTTACTAAATGTTTTATTTGTTTGTGCGTGACATTTTCTCTCTCAGGATGTCTAAATGGTCAATTAACATTGGACGTGGCATATTGTGTGTGGACTACATGGTGTTCACGCTCAGACTCATTCACATTTTCACCATTCACAGACAGCTCGGCCCCAAAATCATCATACTGGGCAAAATGGTGAGAGAAAGTGTTGTCAGTCTTAAACTACAATGTAAATGTTAGATTACATGTTAAGGTCCATAGTTGGTAACAAGTAATCAATATGCAACTTGATTTGGGATCATGGTTAAAGGGGACATAAAATGTTTTTTTTTTACTTTTTTGGTTTCCAATGTGTATGCCAGCTCAGAAAAGCTGAAAGAGAAAACATAGCCAGTTCGTTATAGATGGAGTCTAAAGCTGTGTCATCCAGAAAGCTTTTTCAGGTTTTAGTCGTGTTCTACGGAGATAGCTAGCTAAGTAACCACAGTGGTAGTAAGACCACTTATGAACCATAGACAGTTTCTCTAGAGAGGGTATGCAGGTGATGTCACTGCACATGAAAGCCAAGTGAGTTAGGCCCACTGAGTGGCAAAAAAAGACTGAATGCAGCAGTGTTTACCGCTATTTGTACTCTATTTAAAATGGGAAAAAGTTGTTGTTCCATTGATTGTGCTAAACAGTTAGAGCACGAAATTTGAGATTTCTTTATATAGGTTGCCAAAAGATGAAAAAATAAGTAAATTCATCACTGTAGTTTGCAGAAATAAATGGATTACTGAAACATGGATCTGCGCTAACCATTTTATCTTAGAACCATTAAGTTGTTTTTGTTAATAAGAGTAAACCTAAATTAAAACCAAAATACACTATAATGGGGTTCTCAACTCAAGACCTCTCGATCCACTTTTCTAAGTTTAGCTCCAACACTTATCAAACACACCTGAACAAACTCTTCAAGATCTTCAGGATTACTACAAAGTTGCAGACAGCCCTGATAGCAAGAGAGCAGATGAAAACCATTGTTATAAATTGTTGATGTCAATATCACTTTTGCACCTGCAGTTAATGTTGAAAAAATTTTGACATTTCAAAAAATCACCATTATTGTGTTGTAACGTTACATGTTAATTGCCAAATTACCCATAATGTCTATTTATGCTAGTTTTGATTCATAATAAGAAATATGATTTATAATAAGAAATACATTATTTTGCAGTCAGGGACAAGTTATGAGAAACAGGAATTTAATTCATTATTTCCTGACAGCCAAATAAGCTCTGCAATCTGTACAAGAAACATCAATGATCATAGCTCACCTATGAAGTCATTCGTTCTTTTGTCGCATGTCAGCCCCATATATCGGCTGTGTTTACAGAAAAACATAAATTATTAGTTCATCTAGCGAGACTACGAGTCGTTGTTGTCGGGGGTTTTTTTGTCACGTGATGTGACAGCTGCGTATATTATGTATTGGATGCAAAATGTATGCATGTAGTTAGTTTTTAACTCCTGGTTTTGATGCATTTCTGTGGTGTTATGTATTTATGATTTATGTGCAATTTTGAGTCACTCAAGTTTGCAAAACAGTTTAAAAATGTGTTTTTTACTGAAAAGTCTCATGCAGTTAGTATACAGTTGGTAGTCAACCAGAATGATTACGGCCTATTACCGCCGATGGGGAAGGGGGGCAGTTAAAAACATTTACTTCTGGAACTAGTATGCATAGATGCTGATAATCCAACAATATTTACAGAGCACATTCGGGTTCAAATAAAATAAAGCTAAATCAGGTTGTTAGAGTTGGGTTTTACTATTTTTTATGCATGATGCGCAGCGCAAATACACATGAGCAAACTCGAGTTTTCCACTTGCACTCTTTACTTATCTCACTCACTGTAGTTCTCAATTTGCACAAAACACAGAACGAATACAAACATTAAGCTCTGTAAGCAACCCACCGATAATAAAAAAGAGCAATAACTGTCCCAAAACTTTATTTATATATGGAAAACTGTTTAAACTGAATAAAGTTGATGAATGCATGGGACAAACATAAATGCATTCCTTGTTAAATGCCATTCAAGCATATAATTATGACTATTAAAGGCCCACGGAAATGCCTTGGAAGGTGCAGCATTATTTGATGTGTTGATGTAATTTAAAAAAAAAATGTAGAGACCTCGAGACATATCAAGCGGCCTCTAACCAATAGCGTTTCGTTTTACACCACAGTGAGTTTTTTTCAATGGATTTGCACATAAGATGTCATGATGATGTCATGAAATTTCTCTCTTTTTTTTATTGCACGTACCAGACTGTCAGTTTCGACAGTATTGACTACACGCACAAGTGCTACTCTACACGCGCGCAAGCTGGGATTCTTCACGCGTGCAAGTCATTTTGACTTTTGGCACTTAGGGGGCGGGACACTGCGATTTTGTGACAACAAGTGCCATAGGCTCTGCTTCTTTCTGGAACTCCCGTTGTGATTGGCTGTTGCTGCCGCCCTCAGGTCGATGATAGAACTGGATTCAGAGGCATTCACAATAAGTAATATGTTGGCCCAAATGTAGGAAAATGAATGTGTGCAGTAAGGAGATTTATTAGAAACACTGGATTGATATAAAAAAATCAGTTTATATGAAGCACTTCCGCACTTTATTAAGCCATAGCAAATGTGCATTACCAGTGGTCACCGTTTTAAAATAGGCCAGTAAAAAAAAAAATCATAAACATGATGATGCACTCAGCATTTAAGATTTGCATGTTTCGAAGAACAAAAGGTGAATAATGGGCACGCCATTTCTTTAATACCTGTATGTACGAGGCAGAGACTGCCATGCCATGCCATTAGCCAACTTCATTGGCATTTTAAAAGTACAATCAGAGATGATAGGTTATAAAGTCAAACCCCATTCTGTCAACACAACGTTGAGAGACCGACAGAAAGGGAACACTGTAAACATTTAGAACATCAGTTTAAGTCTCGTAAGACTCAATTTGTTGAAACACTAAACGTGTTTTAATCTTGTAGAAAATGTTTATTTAAAGCTTTCTTTGTGTATTTTCCCTGTTGAAATCAGGTACAAAATAAATATCAGGAAGTCCAATTCTTTGCTAAATTTTCAAGGACAGCTGGTTCATAGGCAAGTCGTAAGAGTGACTCGAGGTACTTAAAATACAAAGAAACTTAAGTATTTACATTTAGTCATTTTGCAGAGAATTTTTTCCAAAGCGACTTAGAGTTCAGGGGCAATAAAGTGATATGTTATACAGGAGCAATAATTCAAAAGGGGCTAATACAAAGTTTACAAATGACTCCTTACTTAAAAAAGTAATCTGTTTATGTAACACGCATTACTTCTAACACATTACCCCCATCACTGGAAATGGTGTCAATGCATACCCTCTATATCAGGGGTTCTCAACCTTTATTAACTCATGGCCCACCAAGGACTGTTTAAAAAGAATCCGAGGACCACATTTCCAATTATGATAGTATGAACACAAAATATTCAAAAAGTACAATTATATACTCTGCTGTTAATCTGTTATGCCACAGTAGCAGATTTAGTCAAATCAGCTATATAGATGAAAACTGTCCTTGTATAATCATAGAAAAGACTTGGCAGGTTTACTCCGTAACCATTTATTCCTATAAAAATAACAGGGCAGGTCAGACCAATGACTGTGTCAGACACACAAGGGGGAATCATCTCTTCCACGTCCTATCCCAGATATCCAAAATTGAGTTATTCCTCTCTTATACCAACAAAACAAATACACCATACATTGTTTTACAAAACATGAAAAAGAATAAAAACATAAATCAATAACAAATTAAAAATACAAAACCACATAAAGGCTTATATACAGTACCTGTAACAGGTCAGACACACAAGAGGGGAACATTTTATTCATTAGCAGAAATGTTCATTCACACCTAGTACATACTGTAAAAATGATCAAATACAATTGATGTTATGAGCATTATGAACTGTTTAAAGCATCTGAAACTTTTTAAAATCGTACTTATTAAACAAACTTAAAGCATGTCATACATGTTATATGTATCTTGTTATTTTTTTACAATACAACTACAGATAAACTGGACACGTTAGACTCCTTTCCACACATCCAAAATTGAGGAAGCCTAACTGGTGTGTCAAAGATCAACAACATCGTTTTCATCAACAACATCTTTAGGACCATTAATACATCCCAACACATTAACATATTTACATGAACTGGTTTTGGAGTAACTCGGATGAGAAAAACAATATAAACTGAGACAAACCTTTATTCGTTCAACAAGTTGGCATTCAATGTCATCGCTCATGTCAACAATTCTTCTAGCCACGTTGTCATCGGAAAGTGGTAATGACTGAATTATGGTTACAGCTGCGTTACCCGGTTACTCTCGACACATATCCATAGTACTTGGCAAATGAGTTCCTTGGCGATTGTAAAAAGCTTTCTTACTAAGAGCAACACGAGCGGCATATATAGCTAGCTTTCAATGTGACTTTTTGTTGAGTTGTTAACGATGTTATGGCTTTTTGTTGAGCCTGAAAAGAGTCTTTTTTCCTTAGAAAATATTATTTTGGCTTCTCAACACAGCGCGGGTGCTTTGTGTTTCTGTAACAGTAAGCTATGATGGTTTTAGCGCCTCGTTTGACAAAATTTCTCCACATTCAACACACTGCAATCTGCTCAGTCTCAGTACCTGTCCTTATAAAACTAAATTTAATGTACTCTGCATCGTATTTTCTTACAACACACTGAGACGCTTTTGCTTGCACAGGACTTTTCTTTATAGAAAACAATCCATTTTACAGTAAAATTATTTACTGTAATGTCATTTATATTTGAATGTCGCAAAACAAATCACGTCACAACGTCAGATTGAAGTTCAAGCACGTGATTGACGTGATTGGTGTTGCGACATTCAAATATAAATAGATTTTTAGATAATGCATCTTGACTTGACTTTAGTGTTACTTTAACATGTAAATTCATAAGACTTTTAAATCATTAGAAAATAACACAATGTGTCAACTTAAATATAAATGCAAATTAATTTGCCGGTAGTCTACCACTGCCTATACGGCCCACCAGATGGCGTCCTATTACCAGGTTTAGCAGTAGAATATAATTAAGACCCTAAAAAATAATACCCACTTTTCAGATGTTCCCTTTAAAATCTGTTTGGTCAGTCTACTACCTGAAAAGTTAATGGTTTGTTTTCTTGAATCTCAATAAACGTTGCTCATCTGACATTTTTATTTATATACTGTATAACTGGTGACCAAGAACATTTGATTAATAATCCTGTTTAAAATATTCATTATTATTAGTGATTCTTATTTTTGTTTTCAAAATAAAACAACCTATTTCAAAGTAGTTAAACCCACTGATTTGTATTTTTGTGCTCTTTGTTTTGGATACAATTTCACAAACCACAGATAAAGGATGCATTCTTCTTCTTATTCTTTCTGGGAGTGTGGCTGAGTGCATATGGGGTGGCCAATCAAGCTCTACTCTATACATTTGACCCAAACCCTGATAGGGTATTCCGACGAGTATTGTACAGACCATATTTGCATATATTTGGACAGATTCCTGTGGAGGAGATAGACAGTATGTTTACTTATGATACATTAATATTCTGACCAAATAAAATTCTGTATTTTTTGTTGGCATGCACTGACTTGATTGTATATTTGTTTGTGTTTGTCAAGCTGGCAAGTCTTGGGACAGAGACTGTACTGATAACCATACATTGATCAATGGAGGGGAAGAGCCATGTCGAGATACCAGCCACAACTGGCTTGTGGTTATTTTACTGGTTGTATTTCTACTTGTTACCAACATCCTACTTGTCAATCTACTCATCGCCACATTTAGGTATGCAAGTCTTCATCACTTTTTAGTCATTGTATGGCATGTGCTTTTAGCATTTAAAAATGTAAGTTTACTGGTATCTATTTTTATGCTACTAGTTCTTTAATTAACTATTCCATTAGATACTTGTACCTAAAATTAGACACTAGTGCTTATTCATTAGATACTAGCAATTAATTATACTTCACTTGTTAAAAAAAAGAGAACTAAGACTTATTTTTAGATACTAGTGTTTTTTTAGATCACATATATCTTCAACTTAATAGACACTAGTACCTTTTGAATTTAGGTTCATGCTTAGTATGCAAATAAAATGTTAAATATTAAACATAGCTGCAAGCAGCGATGACGGTCCAAAGCCATCGGCGTAACCACCACCCCGATGGCATCAGGAAAACAGTGCACAGGGACACATACATTTATAGTAACCCTATGGCAGGCTCGTTTTAAAGGGAAAGTTCACCCAAAAATTATCATTTTGTTCCAAACTTGTATAAATTTCTTTGTTCAAAGGAATATATTTGGAAGAAAATCAGTAACCAAACTCCTCAGTTCTCATCCCCCATTTACTTCCGATTGTAGAGAAAATAAATACTACGTGAGTCCATGGGGGATCTGTTTGTTTTAAGGGTTAGGATTTAACCCTCCTGTTATGTTAAATTTTTAGCAACACTTTAAATGTTTTGAACTCAAACATTTAAATATTAAAAAAAGGCTCAAAATTAAGAATTATGCTTTTCTTTTTTTTGTTATAAACCTACCTATTAATTTATATGAGATATTAAGACAAAACATAACTTTTTCATAACTACTGAATTTTTATATATATATGTTTTTTTTCTACATTTTACTTGTTTCATTTACATAGAAAAACAGCATTTTGCACCACACAAATGTATTGAATATTTAGGAAAATATTAACATTTATTACATTTGAGGCAAGTTTTTTCCAAAGGGTAAATGCATTTAAGCTATACATTACTTTATACTGTATCTACATATACATTGGTTCAAAAGCCAGGGAACACATACTGTATATAAAACAATGACCTTTGCACTGCTAATGCTTTACCAACTGAGCTGCAGAAACACTTCTGTGTATAGGATATACATACGTACACGTACAAAAAACTGCATTCAACAGCTTCAAAAGTTTTCATGTGACTGTGTGAGTTGATATTGTTCAATGGTTCTGACACCCATGGTATTGAGTGCATTTTCATTGACTTTAGGGTTTGAGTGGGGGATGAGGTTGTGTTAAAAAAGGACAGCTTTACAATGTTATTAGCGTTTGCTTACATCACTTAATTTTCTCCACTAAAACATGTTCAATTGTTGTTAACAAGTGAATGCACTTGAAAATGTCTCAATTTTATACAATAAAATAATTCAAGAAGTAATACTAACCTGTTTGTTCAGTCTTTCCTCCGCTGTCTGCCATTCCCACCAAATGATAAAAAAACCTGAGAAGAATTCTCCCTTGTCATTGGTCCGTTTTCACAGGCATTTGCACTACTGTAAATTGATTTACAGTAAGAAAAAAATACAGTAGAGAGCATATGTTTTCCCACAATCCTTTGCTATTAAAATTAAGTACTGATGGCACACTTAACATATATTACAGTAAAATACTGTTCAAATTACAAAAATCTGTTACAGTGTACCTTATGAATAACTACTAGTACCCTATAAATTAGTGACTAAATGTCAGAATTCCATAGAAGTCAATAGCAAAAACATTACATTTATCACTAGTAACACTGAAATAATTACTAGTCATCCAGTAGTATCACATGTTTAGGTATTAGTATCAATGGAAAAGTTTCTAGTAAAAAAGTTGTACTAGTAGCCTAAAAATAGATACCAGTAAACTAAAATGATTGAATGCTAAAAGGGCTTGCCATAGTCTTTGACCTATTCATTCTGTCCGTCTGCCTGTAAGGATGTAATGTCTTTCTCTCCTTTGTATCTGTCTCTGCAGCTATACCTTCTCTAAGGTTCAGGAGCGCAGTGACATATACTGGAAGTTTCAACGTTATAATCTTATAGTGGAGTATCATTCTCGTCCAACTCTCGCTCCACCCTTTATCATCCTGTCCCACATCAATCTCTTCATCAAGAGACACCTCCGCAAAGTGCCTTCTGTCAAAATCCACCATTTTGGTAAAGTTTAAAAAGTCAGATGATATTTGCATCCTGGTGTATATAGAAGTATGTGACCAGGTGTTGGGATGGTTGGATAGGACAATTTTGAGGATTTTTTATTATGTAAGATTGGCAGCAGAGATGTTATGGAGAAAGAAGAAAGATTATTGGTAATTGATGTCAGCAGCGTTTTTGACCTGTGCCATTCCCTCTATGCAGTCCTGAGCGCCGTTGAAGGCCAGGAGCTGAAAGGTGTAATTTGTAGGTGACATGGCAGACTCTTTTACCAGAAATTAATAGATGTTTACCAGGGTAAAAGACAGTATACGGTTAATGTTGAACAAACTGTATCACATGCTTCTTGGGTAAAAGACAGTATAGGTAGTGACAGAAAGACACCTGGCACAAACTTACAACGGGTCATATGGGCTTGTTGCACAAGGTGGCACCGGTGAGTTTTTGCGATGCCAGGTTCGGCTTCAAGTCGTCTAGTTGTTTTGGCTTAGCAATGTAAAGAGGATCTGTTATATCGCTAATATACTGTACTACTTTCAAATGTTTTATCTAAAAAATAAAATAAAAATCCAGCCAAATTCCTCCTTTTCCCATTCAGTGTTGTAGGACGGGAAACGAGTCTGCCGACTCTGGCATCCCAAAAGCTCACCGGCGCCATCTTGTGCAACTAGCGAATTGTGATGTGGTTATTACTCCATAAATCTATTTTTGTAGTTCCATTATATAATAAGAAATGTTTACACGGACTGAAAGTTTGTGCTTTTATTTTCCTTTTTAACAGCTCTGGACATACATGGTAAACCTGCTAACAAGTTGGTAAAATGGGAGACTATGCAGAAGGAGTGCTTCCTCTCTGCTGAGAGTAAAAAGCTAAGAGGGACCGACACTGAAAGACTGAAGCGCTTGAATACTAAGTGAGTACATTACCAATGCTGTCTTGAAGGCACAATATGTAAGGCTGTTGTATTAAAATATCTAAAATCAGTTGCGTAGCAATATGTTGGGCCCCTCCACACCATATATTACATACTGTATTGTTTTTCAAATAATACTCTACAGCTGTACACATAGCACTGCGAATTACTGCTGTATATTTAAACAGTATCTAACCGGTAAATAGATCACATCAGGATCCCCTTAAACATGAATTGACAGTTTAACTATATTTATATATATATATAAAAAATATATTATGAAGTGTGTTTCATTAACAGAGACATTGTATTAATGTAGTCCAAAACATCAGAATCAGAAGAGCTTTATTGCCAAGTGTTCTTTCAAAACACAAGGAATTGTCCATGGTGTTGGAAGCTTCTAGTACACACATTCAACACAATGAAAAGCCAAATTTTAATAAAGATTTAAAGTGTAAAATGACTATACAAATGCGCATATATATTTTTTTTTTTATAAAAACATAAATGGGAATAATAACATAAGATACATTGTACAGGGTAGTAAATTGTTGAATTTACATATTTACAGATGGTATGTAGACTTGTGCAAATGGATAATGTTGTGTGGTTATGTACATGTAGAAATAAATGTACATATAATAAGGCATTATAATGTACACTATAGGAGTAGTAAGTGGAATATTGCTCTGTGGGACCAGTTCAAGTGATACTTCACCAAAAAATGTTAAAACGTTTACTAATCTTCGAGTTGTTCCAGATCTGTATACATTTCTTGGTTCTGATGAACACAGAAAAAGATATTTGGAAGAATGCTTATAACCAGACAGATTTTGCCCCCATTGCCTACCATAGTAGGAAAATTACTTTATCATTTTTTTTGTTCAGTTGAAGTCAAGTCAACTTTATTTATATAGCGCTTTTTACAATCTTCATTGTTACAAAGCAGCTGTAAATGAAAGATATTAACTATAAGAGAAACATTCAAATTGATACTAGTAAAAACAAAAAAGGGGAAAACACAGAAGACAGACACACCGGTTCAAACACACCCCACACCGGTTCAAACACACCCACACAACTCCACACACACAATATACACACAGACGCGCACACACATTGGTTATCTCAGAGAAGCACACATTTAAAGGGGTCAAATGACAGCGCTAAAACAAATATTATCGTTTGATTTAGATGTAATGGAATGTGTATCCAAATTTAAGGTTAAAAACGCTGTATTTTCCACATAACGTGCATGTTTGTATCTCCTCTTTGCCCCGCCTCTCTGAAACGCGCTGATTTTTTTACAATGCTCATTGCTCTGAAAAACGAGGTGTGCTATGATTGGCCAATTCACCAGTGCGTAGTGATTGGTCGAATACTGCAAGCGTGTCGCGGAAATGTAACGCCTCTTACCATATTCGTAACATCTGTTTCCTAAGCAATTGTACTGACAGGTAAAAAAAGTAATTGGTACTTCCTTATATCAATTCGAGCCAGAATCTGTTCCGGAAAATGAAAATGATCAAGGCAATACATCAACTTTGCCAGCGCGACTCGAGCAGGATGTAAAGGATTGGTAAGGTTTTATTAAAAACCTGTGTTAAATAGTTTAAAACTATAGCTAACTGTTTTATCTTTTATATACGACGTTATAAAGACAATTAACTAACAACCATATACATCATACAGAGTTTGTGTGAGATAGAAACAAGCTCGCATTCACAGGTGTCAAAAGTATTCACATTCATTACTCAAGTAGAAGTATAGATACAAGGGTTTAAAAAGACTTCTGTAGAAGTTGAAGTATCAACTCAAGCTTTTTACTCAAGTAAAAGTGTAAAAGTACTGGTTTCAAAACAACTTAAAGTATAAAAGTTAAAGTAATGTAAGGAAAAAAATGTCATTAAGGACAAAAGCTTAGGCCGCGCCACAGGGGCCTATTGTGCACTACCCCACCTCCTCAAAAAAAAAAATTCTAAAGGCCATAATGACTAAAATGTTATATTAAAATGTTAATGTTGAAAAATTTGGGATGCACTAGGCTACCTGTTTCAGCCGCATATATGGCCATTGAAAATTAAACCATTTTAGTACAATGCAAATACATTAAAGATCCATATGTATGTACTACCTTAGCATTCATTAACATGTGTTTCATCAGGCATGTGATCAGCCCAGGACAAAAAAAGAAGGAAGACTGCACGCACCCACGCCCAACCCCAATCCCCCCAAAATAGTCTTTAATGTTACTAATTAAATGTTACATGATTAAAAACAGGCAACTGTTTGCCAAAAATATATATTTTTTACTTAGCAACACAACACAACACAAAACCAAACTATTATAATTACCAAATTCTAACTGGCAATTTTGGAAATATCAGTTCAAATGTTTATTAGTTTAACAGTCACCTAAACAATATTGAATAAAATAGGTTGATGCTTTGCGCAAATATCTTATGCTAATGTCAAATAAAATGGCATTAACAAATGGCAACCCTTGAATAGTTTATATAAGGCATACTATAAATTACATTGTAATCAGCAATAATTCATCAAACAATAATTGAACACAAAATGTAAAGAATACAGTGCCCTCAAGAGACTACCATACACAGCCACTAGATGGCGCATCTACGTCATTTGTTTGTCCGCACTAATCCGCATGTTATAAAATGTATTTGCAAACGCTTCATGTTGCGGTTTTTGTAAATTTAAATGTACGCATTCAGTAGAGAATTTGACGCGTTTATATTAAACAGTGACTAGATCGGCCATTTGTTTAGTTTTAAACCATTAAATCGAGGAATGGCTTATTTTTGTTAAGATAATATTAAGCATATCACATAGACGTCTCAACTTCTTGACTCGGGATTTTCTGTATACGTTACAAAACCCTGTTCAGTTCCCCAATTAATTAAAAATGACACCACGCACTTCTTTGAGTACCAAGACAGCTGTGTTTGGCGTTGATTTTTCACCGACTCTCTCGATACATAAAGATAGCTCGCAAAAGTATGTTCTGAATGAAGATATCGCTCTGGATTTAAATCAAGCGTGTGCATGACGCAGAGATCGTAGAAAGGATCCTTATGGCAATAATATAATCTCAGATAAAATTTGGCTAAATTTAAAATTTGTCAATAATCGACTGATAATAACAAAATTTCAGTTTACCTCAACATACTTTTTAAAATAAGACGGCGAGTTTTTGAAAGCCATTAGCTAGTGGTACTTAGGTGCGCAGAGCTTGCAGCGAGTTGTTTTTTGCGTACAAACCAATAGGATGTCGGAATGGTATATGTTTATACTTCTCATCCAACCACAATCAAATTCACTCGATCCGGATGGTGCAAGTTTTTTTTTTTTTAACGATGACAAGCAGGAATGAAAATAAGCCAAAATGAAATAGGAGTAACAAGGCTGTTTTTAAAATGTAAGGAGTAGAAAGTACAGATAATTGCGTGACAATGTAAGGAGCAGAAGTAAAAAGTCGGGTGAAAAATAATTACTCCAGTAAAGTTTAGATACCCAAAATTTCTACTTAAGTAAGGTAACGAAGTATTTGTACTTTGTTACTTGACACCTCTGCTCGCATTATAGCAGGCAATGGTAACATAATTAATAACGCAAGCGCTTTGAGCCTTCTTGATCAACCAGTGCTACGACACGTCTTGTCTCGACTCAACAAAGACAATTAACCCCATTATAAACACAACATTTGTTGCCTCTAGGTGGAACATTATTACTGATTATTAGGACTTATGTTGTCTTATTTCACGTTGCGCCCATGTCTGCATTTGCAGATCACAAACACACAACAAACTCAACCCGCGTTAGTCCGTAGCGAAGTCTTTTACAATGAAAATATACTTACGGGCTGTGAATCTGAAGCGCCAGACTGTCACCGCAAAGTTTTAACGGTTGGATTGGCCCTACTTTTTAACCAAAGCTTTCGTGCATAGCCGGTCTTAATCTCTCTCCTACGTTCATGAAGCAATTGTCGGTGAAATGCACTGCACAAACTTGAACATTGGGATTGTACATTTCTGGAACAGTGTTGTAAATAAAATGTAACCATTCGTTTTTAAAATGTAACCACAGCGTCTCCGCGACATGGCTGCGGCGGTGACTATGCAATGAGTGCGCCCACTGTACTTGCCTTTAGATTTGGGTGGTCTTAGTCAAATCATGTTACGAAGTGACGTGCATTCGCCAGGGTGTGGTTACAGGAGGCGTTTCAGGCAGGTCTGGGTGAGCATTTGCTTTTAGATAGAATGCATCTTTTGTTCCTACACTTTAATTTTAGCAATTTTACATGTCTAATACATGCATAAGCACCTTATAGCACACCAAAGACACAGAAAAACATGTATTCGCGCCGAATGACCCCTTTTAGATAAAGGAAAGCGAAACACAGGTGAAATATTAAACAGACTATAAATTCCTAGATGTAAAACTATAAAGTTCTAATTGTTATTCTAAAACTGCCCCCCCGGCCAGGCAAACAGTGCAAAACAGTATGCAAATGTGGCGAGGAACCCAAAACTCTAAAAAAAAAATTACTCTGGAGAACCCAGGGCCAACCAGGGGATTCCAAAAGCTGCAGCCTCTGCACAAGCTAGACAGTGCTTGCACAACTAGTCTAAATAAAAATACAATAAAAGCAGTAATAAGGAAGATTATACGTTTAAGATTATCATTAATAATCTAATAGCAGTTGAAATTTTGGAGTGAAGACTTGTCAAGTCACCGCGTACTTCTTTATCCAGCTCTATCATCTCAGCTCTTGTCAGGTCGTCGCTTCCCACACTCAGCTCTACCGTCAGGTCTGGGCATGAACTGCATCCTGCTCGCTGTGGTAACCTCTGAACAATGAAAAAAGACAGCTGAGAGTAGAGTACTGTTCTACACTCTTTGATGTTTTTGGAAGTGTTCCTGGTTCCGGTTGATCTAACTAATGCAGCCTAAACCCTTTTTTTCCTACAAATTTGTCCATTTGGATGAAATTTTGTTCATATCATCTAGAGATACTCCTGACGATATTAAAAGCTTTTCGATGGGTAAAACGGTTCTCATATACCCTGTCAACGAATTTGAAGATGAACATGCCAAAGGGTCATAAGCATTTATCTCTGCAAACATTTGTGTATTGACATAAAACTTGAAATGCATAATCACTGGCACATCTTGTTACCATCACACAAGTTTGGTGAGATGGTTGTAATAACTTTTATAGTGATTTATATTGTGTTTTAAATGCTTTTACTTATATTTTAAAATCTGCTTTTTCATCAGAAATGTCCACATGTATTTATCTTTGTGCCTTTGTTGGGCTCGACCCCGTATTCGCTGCTTGCAACTATATTTATTATTTTATTTTGTGTGAACAAATAATGAAAAACCTAGAAATATATTTAATATGCTTTATTTTCAATACAATAAGTTTTGGTTGCAGTTATTTTATGTACTTCCTTTAATCTTAAAGTTACCTTTAAGTATTCAGTATCAATTTACAAGAATTAAATAAATAATCAGAACAGAGGCTAGTCTAGCTTATACAAATATAAACTACCTAGGCAAAAGCTACCAAACAGCACCGCCACCAGGCTTGGCATACTCCAAAATGTGAAAAAATATCATGTATCAACTGTGTCCCACAATAAGGAAGACTTAAGAAAAATTGGTTTATCCCCAAGCTGCAGAACATAAAGGAATTGTCTTCCACTGCTCCTCCTGATATTAAATTTGATTGTTCCAACCTATAAAGAGATATTCCTATATTTGTACAAATACAGAGCATTATTGAGTATTGAAACTGTATTGTCAAAAATAATGTACAGTCATGTGAATAAATTACAGGAACACTTTGATATGATGCAGAATTCATCTATACATCTTCGCCTGATGAACAAAAATAACCCAACGTTTTTTTGTAATTTTTGTCAAAGCTCTTTCAATTCTTCTTAAAGGTGCGCTTCAGTTTATACTGCATCTACAACATGCATACAGAATTTTGCAAGCTACTTAAATAAATTATTTAATTTTACAATGAGAAACATCACTACTATACTATTCTTCGGCAGAACATAAAAAGATGTTTTGAAGAATGTTGTTAACAGCCCCCCATTCACTTGCATTGGTTACAATAGAAATGAATGTGGGGCTGTGCTGTTCTGTTACCAACATTTTTCTAACTATATTCTTTTATGTTCTGCAGAAGATTGAAAGTCATACAGGTTTGAAAAGACAAGAGGGCATGTTAATGATGACAGAATTTTCATTTTGAAGGTGAACTACTTTTTTAAGGGACAATGAAATTCAGTATAAAAACCTACGACAGCATTACTGCAAAAAAAGATGTAAAAAGATTCAATGTTGCGAAGGAAGGAGACCGTGTCGGCGTGGCGGGAACTCGTAGATTTTATTTTAAACTTCAAAATATAGGGATGCTCACACCGTCACAATATACGGTCGTCGTTTCGAACAGCTTCTTAACGTAGTCAACGACTTCCCAGCCAGTCTCTCTCTCTCGACCATTCCTCTGGTTGTGGTGGCTTTATCTGTCTCCCCACCAATTACTGGAACGAGACACGGGTGTCTATCATAAGCACTTGATCTACTTACGCATCGCTCTTCTCCTGCCTCCCTCTCTCGTTGCAGACTTGGCTGAGCCACGCCCCCCTCGCCACAAAGTCATACTTGAATAAGCACTAGTACTTTAGGAAAAGGACGGAAACTTTGAACTTTGAACAAATATACACTACATGTTAAAATAATTGTAAACCTTATTATGCATTATTACATTGATGTTGTCTTTGTGCTTGTTGCAGAGTGGATGGTGTTCTTAAACATGTTACTGAGATCAGAGATGTTGATCATAGATTAAGAGCTCTAGAAACAGAGGTAAGGGCACATGTTGTCATACAGTATGTACAGAACATTTGCTTATTTGTTGCTCAGATCTCATCTCTAATTACTAATACGCAGATGGAGTTTTGCACAACATCTCTTCAATGGATTATGGAAGCTCTGTCTCAAAGCAATTTGGTAAAGACCGGCAAAGTCCACCCTACTCGCAAAGGTAGTTATGCAGGCAATCCTATAAACTAACTGATTACAATGGTTTCAAGCATGGCTTAAGTACTTTAACACAGGCACTTTAGTGAATCTACCTATACTAGACATTTCACTGACAATTAGATTGTGTTTCAATGTGAGTTGATGCAGTTGTAATTTATCTTTTTGTGTCTCCATGCAGCCATTACTTCAGCCCCTCTTGAGAAATGAACTGAATTTTGATTTCCTGGATTCGGACACATAAATCAACGAAACCAATGACTTGTATGCTTGCATTTTTCTGCTTTCTGTTTTTAAACAAATCTTCTTGGGTTTTTCACGGTGCGTGAACTTGCATTGTATATGTTCAATGTGTCATGTTACATTCAATAATAAATGAAGTACATAGTTTTTATAGTTACATTTTTTGTGGTAAGCTTAATTTTTTGTTTTTTAAAGATATTCTTAAAAACATTTTTTTCATATTCATAACATTTTTCCTTTATTTTGATTTAAGGCTTTCAAAAAATATAAAGCAGCAATGTTTAGAAATGGCAGAAGGCCAGGGATGTCACTGACCTTTTATACACTGAACACAAATTAAAATGTCAAGATAAAAGCCTAAATGGTAAGGGATGAGTTTCAAAAAGCACATATATGAATCCTTCATTTTTTATTTACAGTAAATGTATTTTAAATGTATTTTGGGAAATCTATTCATTAATAGTATTTTGCACAATTCTTCACTTTTCTATGACATTTTGTAGTATCTACACCAGACACAACGCAAGAAAAGTTATCATGTTTTGTTTACACTAAGTTCCAGAAAGGATACATGCCTCCCAAGTACCTGTACGATGCACTTATTCAGCCATACAATTAGGAACATTTTGTGCATCCAAAGGCTGACGTTTCTTCTCATGTTTGCATTACATTTGGGATGACATTGGGATAGAAAAACATTTTCACTATTTAATTTTTTATTCCATTTCATAAACATTCTCTGTAGTTGCAAACTTGGATTTCAGATATTTAAGTTTTTAGTATGTTTTTTTTAGTTTTGGGGTATCTTAACATTACTTCTTTTTTTCTGTTCCTTGTTGTCTTTTTATTTTGCCTTCAATATATGTGTCTTGCTGCCAATTGCTGCCTTCAATGTGTCTTAAGTAGCATGAGAACATTTGATACCCTGGAAATATGTGTGGCAATAGCCAACAAAACATTGTATGGTCAAAATAATTTATTTTTCTTTTATGCCAAAATCTTAAGGATAATAAAGGTGGAATGAACTGTGGTTGTTTATTGTTTTATACTGTTGTATGAGGACTACTCATGATGTTAGCATGGTTTTTACGTTTAAAAACATCAAAATCAATAAGTAATAAGCTATTTTCAACCCTGGTTTTGAGACCAGCTCTACAAACGCTCGGTTTTAATGGGAGTGCCGAATTGAAGACTTTATGAGTAAACGTCCACCGCTTTGATTGGATAGCAGTTTGCGTGTGAATTTGGTTAGAGACGTAACGTTAAGTTACACATTAGCACCATTCACAGTTTTCGCACGACATTAGTTTTATCTGACATCTTGTGATTTATAAATGACCTTTTGTATTTCATGTGATGCATTCGCACAGGATGATTTTACTCAAATTTACTGACTTATTTCCCGGATGTGATGGAAAGGTTTTGCGTATAGTTTCTATAGCCTATACTTGTATTGCGTTTAATGATATATGACCATACCTGTCAGCATTTGAGACCAGTGATCGCGAACCGGTCAAGAGATTGCAGGTCTCAAATGTTACGAGAGTTTCCATGATAAATAAACAAACGGGAGACTCCCGGTAACTTATGGATATCACCCAGCACCCGAAATAATACCAAATCACTTCAAAACAGCCTGCATTATTTGCAAACGGTGGATAAAACCTTGAAAATGATATATGAGCCTGCCAAATCACAGAGATCCCTATTCGCACTGTCTTAAGATCACAGACAACCTCTGCAATTAATACAAATGACTAGAGGTCCCCGGGTAATACTAATCTTGTGCGAATAGTGCTCAGGGCACATCAAGCGATCTCTAACAAAGCAATAGTGACGCATAGCACAAAAATGTTTTACTCACATAAGATTGCTGCGCCATTCCTATCGCATCCAATATTGCACAGCACTGCTTTTTCATTTTAGTCTCTGTCGACCTGTGCCTCGTTCACGAAGGAATCCTCGGATAAATAAAACGAACTAACGCTCCAAGTTTTTCCCACATGAGCTGGAACGTCTTTAAACTTTAAAGTTTAAAATAAACTTTAACCACGCATTCCTAATATCGGAATCCGAAGGAAGGTTATGGAGCGACAGTATTCTTCCACAACCAGGGCTGGCACAATATTTAGCTATCTTTAACGGCATGTTTGTTTATTGCTTGCTCTCTCTCTATCTGGTTCCACACCAATAGTGGTACTTCAGTTCTGTTATGCGCAAACCTGTGGGCGGGGCTAGAGAAGTAGTCATTGATATTCTTTCTGAGAAGACGGTGTTCAACCTATCAAGATAGGTGCATTCCAGAACCTGGTGCCTGGTGTCAATAACAGATGTAATCTAAGTAACAAGGGCGTTTTCAGTTCTGACACTTACACGATGTTCTCGTGAATACGATTCCCTCTCATATAACAAAAGCTTGGGTTAAAATTGTGATTTTAATTCATGCCTCCTTTAAGTAATGATCATGTTCCATGAAGATATTTTGTACATTTCCTACTGTAAATATATAAAAACTTTATTTTTGTTAGGTTGCAGCAAAATTGCTAACAACAAGGGCTGGAAACCATGACTACAAACTTCACTGCTGCTGCCTGGTTCACTTGCTGCTGCCTGCTCTTTGGGAATTTTTCAAAAAATCTTGGCAAAATATTGTCCTATCCTAACAAACCATATATCAATAGAAAGCTTATTTATTCATCTTTCAGAAGATGCAAAAATCTCAATTTTGAAAAATTTACCCTGAATACTGGCTTTGTTGTCCAGGGTCACATATTTGAATAGAATTTTATTCTTAAATTCGAATTTACTGTCCACACACACACAGAGAAATGAAATGGAATGGTAAGCAAATTTTTTGAATATGTTACATAAATGAAATAAAAATACAAGAGGTTCTCTCTCTCACACATAATTATTGCAAAAATACAAATTAGGAGCATAAAAATCTCTCAAAATGTAAAATAAAAATAATCTGAACAAAATTATATATAAATTTTACTGAAAAAAACCCTTGGCGAAAAGGCCCAGTAAATTGAATGAAATACCAAGTAATTGCAAAATGTTTGTATAAAGTGTTTGAATCACTGTCCATTATTTTGTTATATTTTTCTAATGAAAAAAAGAAATTAGTGACATAAAAGGCTTTCCGTGTGTTCCCTTTCTAACAACATTTTTATGTTTGATTGTAATCATAATGCAAAACTTGGAACCGAAAAGTTGAATGTTAAATGTATATTCAAAAAGTATGTTCCAAGTTTTGCATTATGATTACAACCAAACGTTAAAATTCTGTTAGAAAGGGATACATTTTTCTTGTGAAAATTTATGAAACTGCCTCTAAGATATTAGAAATAAAACAATGTCATTTATTCAAATTGCTAGATTTGTTGGCTCGAGAAAAAAAATGTGATACCAAATCTGTCATATTCCATATGACATATGCATTTTATTTATATTTATAATATCGTATATATTTTTCGAGCTCCTGCAGGAAATTTGGTAGATAGCATCTTGAGACATTCCTGACTAAAAATGTATTAAAAACTTGATCAAATGGTTCTTGTATACACCTCAACAAAATAACGGCGAGCAAACCAATGGGTCAAATGGCTGTATCTTTGCAACACTTGTGTATTGATACAACATTTGGTATGTCTCCTCAATGGCACATCTTGTCTGCCTTATTAATATTTGGTCACAGCACCACCAAGTGGTAAAAGTTTACAAGCAATTTTATTGTGTTATTAATGCCTTTCCTGGTTTTTAAACTTCGTTTTCAAACTCTGGTAATCTGACATGTCCAAAAGAATTCCATTTGTGCTTGACCCCATAATTGCTGCTTTCAGCTATATTTCGGGGCTTGACCCCTTTTGTATCTACTAGTGTTCTTCCCTACTATTAGGGTCAAGCCCCAAAGGGGTGTAGAAATTGTTGGTTTTCTTATTATTATTCTGCAACTAAAGTCTATGTGTCAGGGATATCAACAAGGAGAAGGCTCAATTGCAGAGTAAAGGGGTAATTTATTTAAGGGAGATCTTGACCCGTCAATGACACAGTCCACAGGAACCCCGGGCTCGACCTGACGGGACTCACAGGAGAGAGAACAGGACCACTCCGGAGGAATTCCACCCACGGAGGGAAAGCAGGAAGCGGGGACGTACCTCGACCCGACTAAAGACTAGACTTTGGTAGCCAAGCAAAGGCTGTAACACGTACTAGCTATCACAAACAAACACAACGATCTGACACAGTACAGTAGAACAGAAGGGAATGTAAAGGGAAGGAAATCAGAAGCCAAACGAGAAACAGGAGGGGAGAGAGAGAAGATAACAAGTAAACCAGGTGAGAAGAATTAAACAATAGCGAGGAGATAAACAGGGTAACGAGGGGCGGGGTTACACCACAATTATAGGAAAGCACATTGCAGGCTGTAGACCACACCATGGCTGAATTCGAAATCGCATACTGCCATACTATATAGTAGGCGAAAAGCAGTAGGCGGACGAACAGTATGTCTGAAACCTCGGTCTTCATAAAACAGTAGGTGAGAATTTCCCGGTTGGTCACTATTTATCGCAAGATTTGTGCGTGCGTATACTACTGTTGCATTCGAATACGCCTACTTTCTTACTATATGGTATGAGAAAACAGAGTAGTATGTCCAAATCCTCAGTATTCATAAAAGAGTAGGTGAGAAATTCCTGGGTGGCTTACTGGTTACGCCCACATTCTGAAGCACCCAGCGATACTTGGGATACTTATCTATCCCATGAGCCCTCGGGGACAGGATAAGTTCATACAGGAGCATGGCGGAGAACTGGGAGGGCAGGCGTTTTCAAATATGAGAATAACTAGCCAACAACGTGTTTCTTTGCGTTGCAGTCGCATTTGTTGTAGAGTAAAGTTAACCTGTAAGATGCTACATAGTAAAGTATATTTGTGATTTTGCTGTGAAAATGCAGTGTTTTAATATAGCTTAAAGGGGCGTTCCACGCACACACACGTCTTCGAAGTAGACTTAACGTGTTACATATATTAAAACCATACGCATGTTAAAGAGGCATTTTAATGTTTGTGTAACATGTGACCCGTCATTTGCTTGAAGTACCTACTCGTTGAGTATGCAATTTCGGACTCAGCCACTGTGCTCAACAAGAGACAACACATGAACAAGAGTGAAGACAAAGACACACTAGACAGGAACACTGACACTATGGCAGCCCATAGAACCGTATGGTTAAAAGTTATAAAATTTGACACACAGATAGAGGACAGTAGCAGCATTAAGCCAATTTGGAGTCTCCAACTCATACTCTATAGCACCACCAAAGTTCAAATTTTCACAAACGTTTTTGCTCATAAATTTTGAACAGTAAGTCCTAGAAACAAAATTATTCTTACACATGAACCCTTGGCTGATGCCGATTTGATAGTATGTTAAGACATAGTCATATAACGTCACAATAATTTCCTGCCATTTTGTATTTCTTTTCAATACATACATATTTTTTATTCGTCCTAGTTGTTTGTCCAATTTACACCAAATTTGGTTTGCAGCATAGAGACAGTGATGAAAAGTTATTAAAATATTTTTGATCGCCCAATCCGTTCTGGTATAGCGTATCCATGAATTTGACGAAGAGAACGGCAAAATGGTTTTAAGGCTATATCTTTCGACAAAATTTCATTTATCGATACGAAACCTGGTATACGTCATCAAGGTCTTAAGAAAATTGCTATTTTTGCTTATAACTTGAAAACTTTGGGTTTGGTTTCAACTAGCCATACCTCAAGGAATCAAACAAAACAACTCTTAGGATTTTTATATTCGTCCATTGTGGGCATCACCCATTTTGAATTTTGTTATAAAATGCTGTATTTTTACACACACAATAAGAGTATGGTTCTCGTATTCAGCGTTAATGAATTCAAAGGTGAGCACGCCAAAGGGTCATGTGGCTGTATATTCGCAACACTTTTTTGTATTGACACAAAACTTGGTATGTATCATCACTGGCACATCTTGACTGCCTCAAGGCACTCGTTAGACACAGAGAGTGTATACAGATCCCCTACACTCTTGATGGAAGCGAGTGCCACTAGGACAACCATCTTCATCGTGAGATTAGCCCAGCTTGCATGATGGGCGCATCGAGAAATCTTACTTTCTCTGTGTCTCGCATCTGCCCAAGGTTGGGCCAAAGGTGTCGCTCTTGGACCACCAGAGTAGAGATCGTTCGACCCAGCGCGTGCACCGCCACCTTGGACGCCTCGTCAGGTCTCAACTGTTCATCCAGAGTTACATCATGTCACAGCTGATCGTCCAGACGCACATCATGTCACAGCTGATCGTCCAGAGGCACGTCATGTCACAGCTGATCCTCCCGAGTCATGTCACATCCAGTCTGTTTCACCCAGACTATCAAGGTCAGTCCTACGTTTTTCCTGTCTGGTATGCAGTGTGAGGGATGCACCGCTGGTGTCTGCACGCGCAGGTGGTATCCCCAAACCCACTCACTGTGGCCTTCCTGTTCCTCAACTGATTCCCCTGTCTGAAGCACTTCCCTGGATGAGGACAGCTTTATGGTGTGTTTGGGCTGCATACACAACCACAGAATCTCCCAAAGCGGAGACACTCGCTTCAGCTCCTTGTGTGGCGGTGGCGCCCAGCAATGCACTCTCAGCCTGCCGTGTTGCGGTCAAAGAAACCGTTACTGAACTCTCCCTGTTTCCTGATGTTACTGCTATAGAACATGAACATAGAACACTGTCTGTCTTGCCAGTCCTATTCTGTGAGCCTGTGTATGAACTGTCTGCCTGTCCAGTTTCAGTAAGGGAGCCAGTTCATGATGAACCTGTTATGTGCCCCAATAGTTCAGTTACAACCACAGAAACTTTACCTGAGCTTCCAGTAGGCTTAAGTGGCCATGTCACAGCCTGAAGACCCGCCTTTGAACTCTTAACCTTGCCTGTCAGAAACTAATGTACTCCTTGTCTCTCCCGTTACCCCTGTCAGTGCCAAAGAAACCACTAATGAACTGTCAATCTATTCTGTCTCAGTCAATAAGTATAATTTTGAACCATATGTGTTTTCCATTTCAATCAAAGAGCCTGAGTTAGAATTGTCTGCTTCCAGTCTACGTCGGGTTGATGTTTTTGAAGACATGGGCGTCCCAGGATGACGATGGACATTGGCGGTGGAACCCTCCAAGACCCAAAACGAGATGTCCTCTCTATGGAAGGAGCTGATTTGTAGCTTGACAGTGGGAGAATGATAGCTGACCCCGGCAACAACCCAGCGGTTTTCCCAGTATGTTGTGAATGCGAAGGGGTTGATGATTTCTCTTTTGGGGTAAATGGAGTAGATTCAGAAGTGCGTGAGATATGAAGTTTCCTGCCGCGCCTGAATCTATGAGGGCTTGAGCTGAAACAGATCGAGAAGAAGGAATCACCAAAACATTGAGGAGAGACAATTCCACAGCTCCCACTGGAGGGCAGATGAAACTCACCGCGGGTCGTTGTGGCTTTGGTAGGGCAGGTGGCTATCATGTTTCCAGAACCTCTGCAATACAGGCAGAGTCTTTGTGATATTCGGCTGCTTTTTCCTCCCGTGAGAGATGAGATGTATCGATTCGCATGGCATTCGGGTCTGGAGGGTTTGAGAATGGTCTGTTCGGAGGTTGTGGAGGAGATACAGCAGGTTCAACATTAGGACAGGCAGCTCTTCGTTGCGCAATCCTTACAGAGTATTTAATGAGTTTCTCCAGACCGACAGATTCGTCGTGAGTGACCAGATGCGTGCGAATGTTGGTGTTTAGTCCCTGCTGAAACGCAGCAAGTAAGGAAGATTCATTCTATCCACTATTTGCAGGAAGTGTTCGGAATTGTATGGCGTATTCAACCACGGAAGACTGGCCTTGCCTCAACTGCAACAATTGGTCCTTTACAGAAAGTAGATTAGTAGTCTGACCAAATACTTCCAGAAAATGCAAGATGAAAGTATCTAAGCCCAATCCAGGGCCTTACAGGTCAGAAGAGAGATGATATAAGCCACCTTAGCAGAGTCGGAGGGGAACAGGCTGGGTTGCATCTCAAAAAAGAGCTTGCACTGAAGAATAAACCCGCTGCATTCCTCCGCGGTGCCGGAATTCCGGGTAGGTGCGGCCATGGGATTGGGCATATGTACCGAAGAACTGGGGTTTACTGGTTGTGAAAGTTGTTGCTGAAGCAGTTGAACAAGGGCCGTGAAGGGATCCGGTGCAGGTGGTGGTGTTGACATCGTGAGATTTGGTCAGATCTTCTGTAACGACAGACACGATAAACACCAAAGGTAGCTCAAATCCGGTTTATAGAATCAAAGGGTATCTGAGAAACATCCAATGTAACATAAAACAGGTAAACATCCAGATGAACTAAGAACAGGTAAACATCCACAGGAACTAATAACCGGTAACATCCATAGAGCAGTCAGAGATACGTAAACATGAACCATGAAACAACTAGATATGAAAGTGAAAGTGACCTATTAGTCAGATAAGGGGATATAATTGGTGTTCATGAGTGAGTACAGGTGTGAGTCTAATCAGTAACGAGTGAGTGCAAGGGGTTCTGGGTAATGAAGTATATGGGCAATTCCGTGAAAATGTCTACCTTACCACGAAAAAAAAACGCTTTACCAGCGGTTTTTACTATGGTAACAGCACAGATTCTAACATTTGGTGGTTCAGATACCCATGTGAGATCTCTCTTCAAATTTGTAAAGCATTTGTTTTATTTTTAGTACATGATTTTACATAGTCAGGTAAGTAGCATTTTCCGGATTGTCACATCCATAACGCTACATATTCCTCATAAATGGACACATGAAAATGAATATAAAGTAACTATTTTATGTTCTATAAAGAAGCATCCCTTCTCCATTCATTTGGTATTATTGCTTCAGGATCGTGCATTTTATTTTACAGAAATCCTACAAAGTTTATCGTCTCCCAAAAAACGCGTCCTTTTTTTGTCACATCCATAACGCATGTTTATTTCCCTTTCTTTAAATATAATTTTTTTAAATAGACTGACATTTTTTGATGTTTAGACTCTATCAACAAGGGTTCAGTAAAAAATAAACAGATGGTTCAATATAATCGTAACAAATTTATTATCTGAACATTTTAATGTCACGTCCATAACGCAAAATGTCACGTCCATAATGCTGGAACTGCCCATATAACTAAAAGTCCAGTGAAAGTAAATGGGAAAGTATGTGAAAGTATGTGATGCGGCACTGGTGTGGAAGATCTGGTCGGTGTTGGTACTGCGGGTGTCACAGTCTGATTTTTCCAATATTTCTCTGGTCCAAAGACCATTTAACTCCACATTGGCAACAGGATTATTGTAATTATTACCTGGTACTGTGTATATTACCATCTGATATTAATTAATATCATTATATTCAGCCAAATGCACAGTAGTAAAATAATCTGTAACAGTACACACATTACCATCAACAACAAGTTGCTCATTTTTGCATAAACATATTTCTTAATCCTGTACCAATTAAAAGTCTCTGATTCAACCCCCTTTTTTTCTCAAAGTACCAGATAGCAAAGTGATATTGTATTCCTTTGTACATGATTCCGGTTCATGTCTGCCTTGCTGCCGGCGGTTTGTTTGTATCCTTGCGCTTGGTTTGAATATTAGTTCCCCTGGGCTTTTTTTTGACATTCTGTTATTATTCTTTAGTGTGAACTTTATGTTAACATTTCTTTAGTGAAATAACTTGCTCAGGGCAGGACTAAATTAAAAATAAACTTTAATTTTCAAAATTCCTAGTATTTTTCCAAAAGTTTCAGCTTTTTCCAGATTCTGCAAGGGGTGTGTACACTTTTGAGCACACCTGTATTGGATTGAATGTGCAGCTTCTGCCGTTTATTCAACACACGTTTATTTAACAAATGTTGGCCAACGCAAAGAATTGTGGGTTATCTCTTGCAACTAAGGATACACATCATGTGTCCTTCGAATTCTCATGAAAGTAGGTCGCATTAGAAAGGTGCCTACAGAGCTTCCTACCTAGTTTTATGAAATGAGACAGCCTCGATGAAGTAACAGGCTTCAAATGAGACCTCCGGAGGACGCAGCCTTCCGAAACGAGACACAGCCAATGACACAAACTCTCTTTAACAGGGCCTTTAACAACACATACCACCATTGACCTCTGCTGGTTATTCTTAGTTATAGCATTACCTAATTGTCGACAGAGACTGCCCGTTTAATCTTAGAAAAAATGAAGATGTTAATAAGAAAATATCTCAGCATTGCATTTAAGAATATTCTTAAGAACGTCCTTTTATGTTTTAAAAAAAGTTATTATATTTTCTCTTAAGAGCAGGTTTGTGAATCCGGCATGTTTGTTTGTGAATTGTGGAAGAATCTGATAGAACTGAATTGGTAGATGTGTGGTAGTGTGTGCTGCTTGCACATGCCAGTGAGTTACAGTATGCTGGGAAATGTCTTAATATTGTTGCTGCTTGTGCAGCAAAGCATTGTTGCTATCATGTGGTGTAAATCCTGTATGATGGAGGATGTGTACAAGGCTTGATATTGTCCTTCAAGGTTGTGATCATAGTTTGTAACTTGTCAATGTAATCCTGTATAAAACAGAGGTGTTTCCTACGCAAAGTACCCTATAACTTTACTGTGAGCATGTGTGTGTATGGTAGGAGGGTGGGGGTCCAAAAGACACTTGTGCCTAGGGGCCTTTGAATTCTTAATCCGGGCCTGCATGCGGCCCACAAGGCAGTTTTCTATTCAATATATTTGGGGTTGAAATAGAAATCTGATCAAAATGACTCATTTGATGCAGTACAAAGAAAATACAAATGATGGCACTAGGGGGAAGCTATAAGCAATAATACTTTCAAAAGTGTACAAGCTCGTCCGAATTTTAAAATACCATAAAACATGGTTTATTTTCTGAACGTTTACATTTATGGATGTGAGATTTATCCATTAAAATAGTTAATAAAGTATATAGTAGCCAATATGCATGAGCAAGCAAAGACACATCTATGATAACATTGGCCCCAAGTGAACTTTACTTTGAACTCTATTTGAATTTCTACAAATGCACATTGCACATTCATTATTTGTCCGCCATTGCACAGGCCCATTAGTAAGATATTCTAAACCAGCTAAACCTGTTTTCTGAGAGCTGAATTCCCATTGAAAGCCGTTTCTGTCATTAAACACTACGTGGGTTAAAGGTCGTCCCTTCAACACAGTGCTAGATATTGAGAACACTTGATTTAAAACACATTAAAATTCTAGTAAATCATTAGTAGGCCTATATATTATTAGTTTTATTTTAATGTTTTGAAAGTTTTTAATTTTGTTTGCTTGCCCTGCAACATACTTCAACACATTCCCGAAACCAAAGAGAGAAACCGAACTGCCTCACGTGAGCAGCGGGGCAGGGTTCTCGTCTGTGGACAAGGTGAGCGGAATCGAACGGACGCTGCTGATTGGTTGTAGTTAGGCAGGTAGGTACTTCCAATAACAATAACTCGGGAATGTTTTTTCAGGAACGAAAATGCTAGACAGTCTATCCGGATTGCTTCGAGCTACGCAGTAGAGATTTCCGCCAAAATAATCATTTCGGAGATCGTTGCCTCCATTGTTATTGTTTTATTCGATCAATACATTTAAACTTTTCTGAATAAACCGGAAGCAAGCAGTTTGTACGATGTTGTACATTTCAAATTGGGTTGTCTTCCTGGTGTTGATCGGTATGTTCTCAGCTTCGTTACCTTCGTTATTGATTTATTTAAAAGAAACGGCTTTTAGCAATAAGGTAATCATTAATATTGTATTGTAACCTCGTTCTGTGTGTTTCAGGAGTATGGAAGGGCGAGGCTCAAGGTAAACCTAGTTTTTGTACGGGTGTTTGTTGTTTAACCGGAATACTTCATAAGTTTATAGATAAACATTATTGCGATAAAGTAAAAAAACCTAAAAGGCTGCTTTATGTGTCGTATTGTTTTGTTAGATGACAAGAAATCGAATAAAAGCAAGTGATAGCGTTTGTATTTTATTTGTTTCAGAATGTGGTCGGACACCAATGCTCAACAGGATAGTTGGTGGTTCTGATGCATCGCAAGGTGCTTGGCCTTGGCAGGTGGATATACAGGTGGGATGATGAAACTTTGTGAAAATTGAGTTTTGAAACACGGTAGGTGTAGAAGCGTATGGGATACACCTTAATAAATATCTAAATGTGAATGATCGATTATTAGGGGTCAAGCCACGAAAAAAGGTAGACGCCTATTGCTTCCGTTCGTATTATTCTGCTTGTTCTTGAACTGCCATGGAAGTCTATGGCAGCCCATAGAAGCGTTAATGGGAAAGTTGTGAAATTCGGAATTGTCACCATGTCAAAAATGGAGTCTCTAACCCAAAGTCCATAGCTAATCCAAACTCCATAACTTTTGAACCGTACATCCTGGAAACAAAATTATTGCTTTCTACTGATTTTTAAAGCAAATTTAATCAATACCTTACAATGCTTTCTGTATCGAATAATACCAAAGCAAGGGAGACTTTATTGTGCTCTGTTTTTTTTAATCCCCTTTAGCTTTAGTCCTGATTTTATTTGTGTTTGTTTGTTTCACTTTTGTAGCTTAATTGTGGGTTAATTATAGGTTTTATAATTTCTTTCCTTATTTTACTTCATTTTCTTTCTTTTTTATCTTTGTCAATTTTTTAATCTTCCCTGGCTGTTGTTCTTGTTTTCTCGTTTGTTCTATTCTATCTTTTGATGTAATACAATTTTACATTTGCATGTGCATTTTTGTTGTACATTGTACTTAATATTATAATGATAATATACGGTAGGTGCTTCCTTCGAGCCATTTATCAAATGTGACCCTGGACCACAAAACCAGTCATAAGGGTACCTGTTCATAAAGGTAACTGTCGAAATAGAGATTTATACATCTGAGGGTGCAATAAAAATACACATATGTATACATACAGTATATATAGAGAAAACCACCTTTAAAGTTGTCCATCAGAGGCACTATAGTAGGCAGTTGTTAGAAGAAACAGGTTTTTTTATGCTCTCTATTGTTTAAGCGCTGTAATGACGTTGTGGAGAGTAGATGTAACACAAAAGCTGGAATTCCAAGGTTTACATAGATGCCAAACTTGAGTGGGTAATTCCCAAGGAGCAGGCAGCAGTGGGCAATTTTTTATATGCTTTTCCGGCCAGTTTTGTTCGCGATTTTGCTGCATCCACTCACACAAATAAAGTTTGTAAATTTCCAACCGTAAATATATAAAAAATGTCTTCATGGAATGTGATCTTTACTTAATATCCTAATGATTGTTGACATAAAAATGTGATCATTTTGACCCGTACAATGTATTGTTGGCTATTGCTACAAATAAACCTGTGCTACTTATGACTGGTTTTGTGGTCCAGGGTCACAAATGATCTTTACCTAATTGTTGACTAATGTTTTAGACCGACAAAGGCCATGTTTGTGGAGGAACAATCATTACAGAGAACTGGGTTCTGTCTGCTGCACATTGCTTCCCCAAGTGAGTTTGAATACCTATCTTTTCCACACCTTTAAAACTGTAATATGTTTAAGAATTATACATTATTCATCAATTTCTCTGCTCTGTTCAGCTCTCATGACATCTCCTCGTACTTGATTTATGCGGGTCGGCAGCAGATGCAGGGTTGGAACGCGGACATGACCAGCCATAGCATTCTTCGTGTAGTGGTTCCATATGGTTACACAGACCCTCAGCTGGGCCAGGATATTGCCCTTGTGGAGCTAGCAACACCTGTTGTATGGGCTGACCGCATTCAGCCTGTCTGCTTGCCTAAGGCCAATGCTGAGTTCAGTGGTGATATGAACTGTATGATTACTGGATGGGGCGACATCAGAGATGGAGGTGAGACTAAGCGTTATAACCTTAACATTTTCAATTCACATTCAATTCATCAAAACCCTATTTATCTTTTAATGCATGTCAATTTCTCTAAAATGTTTTATCAACACGTATTACATAATATTCTCTGTCTGGGTTTCATGTTTTTAAAAATAGCTTTTTGTTTTAAACTAAATCAAAGTGGTGCATATACGATGCACTTATTTTGAAATAATAATCATTTGTGTGGGGTTCGTATTTACAGTAAATGATGATAATGAGTATTAAACCCTAAGACCAAAAAACTGATCTTAACTACAGCCCTATAAAAAACACAACACATTTTATGCAATTTGCAGTTGCTTCCCCTATCTGACACACTCCTTGCATACAAAATCATGCACTGTGACAGTACAGAATGACAGGACGCAGTACTACTATACATACATCCTCTGTTTTTTGTTTTCTTTGTCATGTGACCCATGTACTTTAGATAAACATGATTAACTTGATCAAGTTAAAGGAAAAGTTTACCCCAAAACTTAAAATTATATCCGTTTTTACTCATTCTTTGTCATTTCAAACCTGTGAGACTTTCTTTTTCTGCAGATCACAGAAGATATTTTGAAGAATGTTGGTAACCAAACCAAGGGCACCCTTTGACTTACATTGTTTGACACAATACCAATTAAATCCAATGGGAACCATTGGTCCTCTGTTACAACATTCTTCAAAATATCTATCTCTTATGTTCTGCAAAAGAAAGTAATACAGGTTTGAAATTAAAAAAGGGTAAGTAAATGACAGAATCTCTAAGTTGACTGATCAAGTAAGTTGACTGAAGAACAGTAATCTGTATGTATTGAGACAATTTTTTTTCTAAATGCAGTACATCTGTTATAGCTATTTTAATCGCACAAAAATAACTTTTTTTTTGTAAATCTCTTGTTCAGTTTCTTTGCCTGGGGTTGGCCCTTTGCAGGAAGTGCAGGTGCCAATCATTGACTCAAGCATGTGCCAGGATATGTTTTTAATAAACCCCACTGAGAGCATTGACATTCGTCCTGACATGATGTGTGCTGGCTTCCAAGAAGGGGGCAAGGACTCTTGCCAGGTGAGGGCATTATTGGATGTTAGTTTGAATGTTGTGTCTTGAAATACCGTATCTATTGAATTCTTTTCACAATTATGCATTTTGAATTAGCACATTTATTGGATATCAGGTAAAGTGGGGCATCAGATAAAATGCGCTATTTTAAGGCGCTGTGAGTAGTGTTTTAGCAGCATCTAGCAGTTAGGTCGCAAATGCAATTAACCGTTCACTTCACTCCTCCCTTTCGAAACACTATGGAGGCTGAGAGAGGTTTATGTTGTTGTGACGTTTTCCATTCTTTCCCGAATGATATAACATATTAGGGCTGCTGTAGAAACAACATGGTGAAATATCAACAACACACCATGCTAGGGTACCCGCGCCTTATGAACACAGAAATAGCTCATTCTCAAATTATACTCTTCATTGTGTACGGTCTTTATACACCTCTGGACACATAGTTATGTGTATCATATTGCATTTCTGTCAATAGATCCTCTAAAAATATGACACAATGGTCCTTTTAAGGTTAGAGCATAACTGTTCTGTCATATATCCCACATAAAAATATAAATGGTTGGAATCCTTTACCACAACGGTACTTGATCTGTTTAAAGTGATTTCACTGGCATATGTCTGTCAAGGTAAGTTCACAAAGCATCACACTTTCGCCTCTGTATGAAAATATATGGTCAGTATTTTTAGAATTGGAAAAACTGATAAAAATCCAGGTCATCACATAAAAATAGTTTTTGAAATTTCTAAATACATGTAGAAATATTACTGTTGTATTGTTAAAAAGTGAACATGAACTTGTTTTCTTTTTAGTATTTGAGGTAGAGAGGTACCGGTACAAATACAGAGCAGCTTATAATTTTTTTTACCTGTTTCTCTAAGGTTCATTTTCTGCCAATGAATGCAGCAAAGGAAGAATATTTTTATTCGAAATTTGGGAGAAATGTTTTTAGTTGTTCACAGAATGAAACAAAAATTATCATTTTAGCTAAATGCGTAACCTATAAATAATACATTTTAAAATCAGAAAAACTGTCTCTGAAATGGTCTCATAATTATTCGCATGGCTCTGTATATCTGTGTACTGTGCTTACATAATACATGTCTGTGTGCTGTGCATATTAATTTTGTAATAATGAAAACATGTACTAGCATATATTTAAGAAAAATTAAAGAATACAATTTAAGTGATTGGTAAATATAAATAAATACATGTAAATATTTCCTGTATACATGTATATGTTTGTTTATAAATACAACAGTAATATGCACAGTACACAGACATGTATTATGTAAACACAAACTTTTATTCTGGATGCAATTAATTGTTTGACAGCCCTAGTTTTTTTTTTTTGCTTTGTTATAAAAGAACACAAGAATCCTGCAGAATGTACAGCGCGTGCGCCCATTCCCTTCATAATGCACGTTCCATTGTGGATAAAACAGGTTCTTGTGGTGAGTTTCGTGTGGTTTTCAAAACCTCCACGTAAACATAAGGGGACAGATTCCTGAACAGGACTTAAGCTTTGTCCCAGAAAATACATATTTGAGCTGTCTAAACTGAAAACAGCTTGCATTGAGACATCTTAACATACAGTATATCACTGCCATTGTTTTCTCTCAAGATTTACACCAGTAATATTTTTTGTTTGGCATGTTTGAAAAGACTACTAAAATGTCCTAATTTAACTAAGGGCTAGTCCTGGTTTATGCTTATCCTTGTCCGACAAACTTCCCCAAGATGTACAAGACAAACGCAGCACTGCACTGCGCATGTGCACAAGGTATTTTTATATCAGATTTTTGTTGTTTAATTGCTCAGAAGTTACTCTTTTATAGCTCAGATGATCTGATTATTCTCTGTGTTTAAATATAGTTTAAACATTCTTTCGACAGAAACCAAACTTTAAATATTAGCCTAGTTTCAGATATTTTCCTTAAAATTGCTTATCAAATATTTTTTTTAAGAGATTTCCAGGCCTCCTCATAGACATCATGGTTATAGTAGTTGTCAAGGTCCAAAAAAGTACTAAAGACATCGTTACATTGGTCCATCCGTTCATAGTGGCGTAATTTGACTGCTTTCAATGTAATAGTAAAAGCTCTAATTTTAATTACTTGATGGACTATTGTTTGGTGCTGTCACTGCCTGCAAGAAGCCTGACAAATCTTAAAATCCCACGTAAATGCATTTTTTAGTATTTTTGATAGATATCTGCTTATTCTGTGCATGTAAACGCATTCATTGTTGAGATTTCTTCTAAAACTCTCAGAAGAAATATCTGCGATGCAGGATACTTAAGCATAAGTTTCCATTTGCGCTCCATTTAATCTCATTCATGTCTAGGGAAAAATAATTGAATTATAGTAAAAAGCTCTCATCTATTTTTGTTCTTTCTTATGGGTAAATACTTAATTTATTTTATTAAACAACTTTTAATGTAACTTCTTATTACAATGTTCTCATATTTCTTACAGAAGATCTATAAAGTAGTCCAATTCAAATATATTACTGTAAAACATTTGAAAAATAGAGTTTAAATACGTTGTTTATATATACAGTACACAGACATTCATTGTCCTAGTATACCTTTTTGTAATTTTGTTTTATAGTGTAATAAGTTGTTCACTGATTTATTGGTATGTTCTAGGGATGTGCCCCCAATCCGATCATTTTATTTTGAGTATCTGCCGAACCGAGTTGCCATCCGATACTTGTATTTTCCTAGCGCAAGGTATATTAAGGGTAATTAAAATATTACTCTTTAAAAGTTCAGCTTAATCCTGCATTATACTAAAACTAATAGCCTAACATATTGTAGGATGAATTAGTTTTTTTTTAAACATTCAATTAAATGTTAAATTAAATAAAAAAAAAGGTTTACATTAAAATGGCACAATGTGCATCTGTCGTGTTAGTGGACTGCCTCTAATACTTCTCATCTGTGTCATAAGTTTGTTGTAAAGCTCTGGTAGAGTGCTGTATGAATGATGAAATCAGATGCTAACCTGTATTCTCTATATCACATGGCACAGCGGAGAGCTGTGAGAGAGAAGTAAAATCGTTGTAATCCGTCCACTTTTTGGAGGATTTGGTATTAAATTGTTCTTATTGAACGATGCATCATTGCTGATGCCTTGAGGAATGCTGGCGATGCAGACATTACAAGCGTCTGTTCCGGTGCTCTTGTATTTCTCACACTCTAGTTTACGCAGTGTTGGCGATAACGCATTGGAAATAACTAACAAGTTACCTAAGCAGATTACTTTTTATAGTAACAAGTAAAGTCACAGTTACTTTATACATTTACATATCAATATTTAAGTTTATTTTTTTTGTTAAGTAATGCGAGTTACTTTGTCTAGTCAGTTGAATTAACATTTTTTAAACTACTGAATTGAAATTCTTAAATAAAAGTAGTGTAGATAAGACCGCTCATGCTTGTGCAGGAACAGATGCTAGTCAGACATCAGCAGTGTGGCCATGTCTGCAGTGCTGCAGTGTTTTGAATGGTCATTGGTATTTTACTTTCCAAATCTGGCAACCCTTAACACAGCGATGCAAGGCCAGAGCTTTACATTCAGGGGTGAACCCAGAGTGTTGCCACAGCCACCATGTTCAAAATGCCTGCAACTGCCGGTCATGTTTGGAAGATCACTTTAAGATCACGAAATTAGGGAGTCACGACATGCAGCAGAAATCAATGGTCTAAATTCACACCCACATGCACAAAACACACACACACACACACACAGCAGTGTTATTACAGAGAGGCACCCCCCACCCATCGGGAAAACAGTGCAACACAGTTTGCAAACAGTGGCGAAGAAACCAAAATTCCAGCGGAGAAAAAAATCTCGGTAGAACTCAGGCCCAACCAGGGGAACCTCTGGCAAAAAACTGCAGCCCTATACAAGCTTGACGGTGCTTGCACAACAAGCTAAATAAAAATAAAAGAAACAAAGTAAAAAGGAAGATGGGTTTAAGATTTTTATTCATATTCTTTACATTTATCCATTTGGCAGACGGTTTTATCCGAAGCGACTTACATTGCATTATCCTATACATTTATACATAGGAATTTGCCATCAGCTGGGATCGAACCCACAAGCTTGCATTGTTAATGCAATGCTCTTACCACTGAGCTACAGGAAACCTATTCTAATTTCAGTTGCAGTTTTGTAGTGAGGACTTGAAGGGTGCTTCCCTCTTTTAGTTCTACCATCTGATCTGGGTACAGACTGCATCCTGCTCGCTATGGTAACCTCAGAACATTGAGAAAAGAAGACAGCTGAGAGCAGAATACCGTTTTACACACTTTGATGCAACAAGTGCATCAGTTGTTATGGGAAGTGTTCCTGGTTCTCTTTGATCTAATTGATGCAGCCTAACACTCCCTTAGAGGAATTGTATTGTAGTAGTGTTGTGTATGCAATTTAATTTGACTTGAAGGTTGAAGAGATGCATCTTTAATCTAGATTTACACTGACAATGTATGTCTGCCTTCTGCACACCATTCGGAAGACTGTTCCAAAGTTTAGGCGCTAGATAGGGTAAGGATATCCCACCTGCACTTGATTTAAAATTTTTGTTATTACCAACTGACCGGAGCCATGAGAGTATAGTGAACGTGAAGAACTGTAATTCAATAGAAGCATGATTTCAGTCTCTGAGCTAAAGCTCCGACTCCGAGGCTATTGGCCCTGCCCGGTTCGCCTTAAGCCCTAAGGGTCGCGGTTTTCCCACACAATCACACTATTTTTAAAATGCAGTTGCGGGAAAAATTATGGAGCCGCGGGTTATGGGCTTTTGTGCTACTTTCATAATGTACCGCCAAAATGTTTATTTATATTCTAATGATAAATGTTAAGATTCTTAATGCGTATTCATACTCGGATGAATACCTGGCAACTCCAGGACCGGCCCGTTCTCAAGTGTGGGGAACGAACGTCTGACAGGCAAGCTACAGTACAAGGAAAATATAGCGGTGGTTTTAGACAATGCATCCGAATTACGCTTTTTACCAATGTTTCGTAAGGTGCATGTCATGTTGCACAATGAAAGAAATCACCCGTGAGTGTACAACAGTTGATTCTTCCGGCTGCCAAATATCACGTTTTAGCAGCGCTATACGCAGTCTAGAACAACTAAAACATTGACGTGCTTCTATATATGCAATACATTTAACCATGCTTATTTTCCTTATGAAGAGAAAACACGTTTCTCGTCCATTTCCGTGCGTGGCCTCTGACACATGGGATCTTTTTTAAAGGGACACTCCACCCAAAAATGAAAATTCTGTTATGGATTACTCACCCTCCGGTTCAGTCATTTTCAAACTTGTTTCTGGTGACCCACTGCTCTGCACATTTTGCATGTCCCCTTTATCTAACACACCTCACTTAAATCATCAGATCGTTAAGGGAGAGATCCATGAACTGAAGTAAGCATGTAAGTTTAGGGAGACGTACAAAATGTGCAGAGCAGTGGGTTCCCAGGACCAGGATTGAAAACCACTGCTCTAGTTGTTCCAAACCTGGATAATTTTGAACACAAAGATATTTGGTAGAATGTTAGCAACTGAAAATCATTTCATCATTTTTGCTCTCCTATATCCCCCAATTCATCTTTTGAGTTCCACAGAACAAAAAAGATATACAAAACCTATGAAACCATTCAGATAAGTAGGTAAAGCAATACAACTTTTGGCAGTTGTTACCTTTTATTTGGCACTGGAAAATGATTGGGCTAGTTTTCATTCCTTTTGGGGCGGGTTATGATGGATCATTGGGCTGCTTTCAGGAAGCTAGTTAGCAAGATCCCTGTGACCAGCAGCAATGACAAAGTAAGCTGACGTTTACATGATGACTAGCAAGAATTCTATATAAGCTTGTTCAATGATGGGATGGGACTATTTTGTATTTAAATATCTTTGAAAAAAATTAATTGTATTTTGTATTTAGATGTGATTAATATGACAATTTTTTTATATTTTCAAACTAAAATACTTTTTGCCAATCAACCTCATTATTATACTGCATGGATGGGCAGTGTTTCAAATACATCCATTTGAAATACAAAATACTATTTTTTTGTAATAGTATTTTGTATTTAAATGCATTTAATCTTAGTATTTTTTTGTATTTATTTTTGTATAGACTAGTTAATGTTAGAAATCAGCAGTCTAATAAAGAGGTTGATTGGCAAAAAGTATTTTGTATTTTGAAAATACAAAAATACAAAGACATTTTTTAGAATGTTAAGTTCTACTTCTGTAGTTATTTTGGTGAAAGTAACTCAAAAGTAATACAGGAGTCATGTAACGTATTACAATTCTGAGACAGTAATATTGTAAGGTAAGGGATTACTTTTAAATAACATAACTTTTAATGATAATTTGTGTGAAAATCGGGAGAAGAGCTCCCGTGTAATGAAAAGTTTTTAGGACACTGTATAAAGATTCCCAACTTTAAAGTTGTTTAAATGACAAAATGACAAATTTTTATTTTTATGCTATTGTAAACTTTATTTAAAAACTAATGTAAGAATATTTATTCATTACTTCTATTAACGTTTAGTCATTTTCTTTCATTTATTAACAAAGGTGTGAGATTGTTTGCCGCCTTTCTAGGAGTGTTTCACTGATTTATCTTTTGGAATGTAGCAGAACAGAGGCCTATGTGAGGTTTTGGTAGAACACATTCTTCTAGAATGAATGATATCTTGTGTTATTGAGAAGGGAAGATTTGCCTTGGCCTAGGAGCTGTGGATAAGACTGAAACATAGCATGGGAAAATGTAAAATGACACTTGATTGGTGTAGAAAAGAGCAGTAAGGGTATAAAAATGGTATGCAGATAACAGAGCGTGTTCCACTCCCTGCAGACTGATGAATGTCACTCTGTTTTGAGTTAATCCTGCTTGCAAGCAATTCAGTATTTTCAAAGACAAATCTTGTTCTCCACTCTAAGAAAAGTTTCCACAGCAACTTCATGTTTTGTCCGAGTACACCAATAAAAGTTGCTACTCAATGCTGTGTTTCGTGAGGCTTTGAGTAACTATAGAGTTGAGTATCAACAGTATAGCAGTGAAAGCTAACTTGTGTCTCTTAATAACTGTATACCTCCAAGAGCTAGCATGTACAGTGTGAAGAGCAGAGGCCCCAAAACTATGGTAGTCCATACTGGACTTGTTTTTTGCATGACAACTCATAGTTTATTGCTACAATAACGATCTGGGCTGCGTTTCCCAAAAGCATCATAAGCCTACGTTGAGCGTAGCTCCATTGGTGACAATGGTTCTAAGATCAAATTAAGGTTACAATACTTTTAGGAAATGCAGCCCAGATAAGTAAGATGTAAACGACTTCAAAATGATTCCACTAACGGCAACATCATTTCCAAGTCTATGTAAGAGGGTGCTGTGGTCAATGGTGTTGAATGCCGCACTAAGATCTAACAGCACAAGTAAGCGATACAACCACCATCAGATGCCAAAAGCTTTTGTTTTGATGATTTGATGAAATTATTTGTAACTCTGATCAGAGCAGTCTCTGTACTGTGATGTGCTCTAAATCCTGATTGGAATTCTTCGTTCATGTCATTCCTTTGGAGTAAGAAACAAAATTGTGTTGAAACTATCTTAAAAATGAATTAGTCGTTAACTAATTCCCTAGTCGAGTGTGTTTTTTTTGACAAGGGGCCTAATATCAGCCACCTTATCTCTGACACCATATGTACCTAAAGTATATGATTTAATAATGCTAAGAAGAGGATCTATAATTTCTGGGAGCATCTCTTTCAATAGATTTGTAGGTATAGGGTCTAACATGCACGTTGTTGATTTAGATGGTCTAATGATTTTAAACAGTTCCTAATGATCTGCAGTAGAAAATCATTGCAATTGCTCCTTAGGGCAGGGGTTGCCTTTTCAGTCCACGACCCACAAAATAACAGTGCCAGTGACTCTAGACCCCCACTATCCTCGGAGGTGTTTAAAGTATACAAACGTCGCGAGCAAATGTGCACATGCAACCGCACAATGAGCGCAGTCTAACATAATATTGTTTTTATTTATTTACTCATTACTTTACTTGTTGTTATACATAAATTATGATCTATTACTACAAATGGCCAAATTTCATCAAACTGATTCAGTGCTGATGGATGTGCCTCTCTTCCTACCTGAGGACGATGGCCCCTCTGAGTATGGCACTTCTACGCCCTCCTCCGCTGGCCTCCCTGCTTCTTTGGCCGATATAAATCCGCGTTTAGTTTCGACAAATAAGAATGGCAATCTGTGGCTCTCGAGCCGTGTGTGGCTCTTCTGTCCCCCTGCTGCAGCTCATTGTAGTCTTTATAAGACTTCAGGTTTATGCCTGGTATTAAGATGCGTTTAAGAGGAACATACCTGTTTACACCTGCTGCTGTAATCCGTCTATTTTGTCCACTTTTGACCACTTCTGTCCTTCAAGAAACATCTGAAAAAGTATACACATAGTGTGTATGGCTGGGTAAATTGCTTTTCAGACTTTTGAATAGACGAAATAAGTGCATGCAATGTATGTACATATGAGCGCTACCGGAGTTGACAGAAAAACATACAGAGCAGCAGTTTTATTTCTGCTTTGACAGATGTGAGAATGCGCCGAACACTGTATGTGTGTGTTAGAAATGGAATGGTGAGAAAACATTCTGCTTGGTAAGTTTTTCATCTTTAAACCAAAATTTAGCCAGCATAGTTTAAATCCTGTCTGGCTAGCTTGCATGATGTCCGTATGCGGAGAGTAGGCGGTCTCTTGTGGCTGTTCATCAAACGCCACAAAAACAAAAGCCAAAACAAAAGTTGACAGAAAAAAGCCTAACTAAAGCAGCGCGTGCAACGCTACTCTCCTATTGCCACACTCCCACTTCTTGCCATTGACAAAATTTAATAAATTGTTAACATCTAAATACTATAAAAAATGGCACTATATTGCAATTGGGTAACTACTACCTTACTGTGTTATAGTAATTTAAAGGTTACATATATTTTGCGGCTCCAGACAAATTTTATTTGGTGGGAGAGGGTCCAAAATGGCTATTTGGTCACAAATCCCCCTGACCTAACCTAATGCAGTTGCCCATGTCGTTAATGTGATCACCTCGGGGTCGATTGAGGGGGAGGATAATTCCTAAGGCTGATGTATTTTTATTTGCCTGGTTCAATCATCGCCCTCGCGTCCTTGAGACAACCACTTTAGGAACCCCTGCCTTAGGGGAGCTGTAGTTAGTTATTTGATCAGCTAGTGTAGCCTCTGGTTGCATAGTTGTACAACCCGAATTCCGGAAAAGTTGGGACGTTTTTTAAATTAACTAAATGAATTTCAAATCACATGAGCCAATATTTTATTCACAATAGAACATAGATAACATAGCAAATGTTTAAATTGAGAAATTTTACACTTTTATCCACTAAATTAGCTCATTTAAAATGTAATGCCTGCTACAGTTCTCAAAAAGGTTGGGACGGGGGCAACAAATGGCTAGAAAAGCAAGCAGTTTTGAATAGATTCAGCTGGAAGAACATCTCGTGACTAATTAAGTTAATTGGGATGTCTTAGAGAAGCAGAGTCTCTCAGAAGTAAAGATGGGCGGAGGCTCTCCAATCTGTGATAGACTGCGTAAAAAGATTGTGGAATACTTTGCAATTTGACGTTGAGGAACATTGTTCTTAAAGGCTTTGCAAATCTCATCATCTACAGTGCATAACATCATCAGAATATTTAGAGAAACTGGAGAAATCTCTGTGCATAATTGACAAGGCCGGAGACCTTTATTGGATGCCCTTGGTCTTCGGGCCCTCAGACGACAATGTATCACTCATTGCCAGGATTGTGTCAATGACAATACTAAATGGGCCGAGGAATACTTCCAGAAACCACTGTCGGTAAACACAATCCACCCTGCCATCAGCAGATGCCAACTAAAGCTCTATTATGCAAAAAGGAAGCCATATGTGAACATGGTCCAGAAGCGCCGTCGTGTCCTGTGGGCCAAGGCTCATTTAAACTATTTTTAAAGTGGAATAGTGTTCGATGATCAGACGAGTCCAAATTTGAAATTTTTGAAATCACGGACGCCATGTCCTCCGGGCTAAAGAGGAGGGAGACCTTCCAGTGTGTTATCAGCGTTCAGTTCAAAAGCCAACTTCTCTGATGGTATGGGGGTGCTAAGTGCATACGGTATGGGCAGCTTGCATGTTTTGGAAGGCTCTGTGAATGCTGAAAGGTATATAAGGGTTTTAGAGCAACATATGCTTCCCTCCAAACGACGTCTATTTCAGGGAAGGCCTTGTATACTTCACCAGGACAATGCAAAACCACATACTGCAGCTATTACAACAGCATGGTTTAGTCGTAGAAAAGTCCGGGTACTGATTTGGCCTGCCTGCAGTCCAGATCTTTCACCTATAGAGAACATTTGTCGCATCATTAAACGAAAAATACATCAAAGACGACCACGAACTCTTCAGCAGCTGGAAACCTATATAAGGCAAGAATGGGACCAATTTCCAAAACCAAAACTCCAGCAACTCAATAGCCTCAATGTCCAGACGTCTTCAAGCTGTTTTGAAAAGAAAAGGAGATGCTACACCATGGTAAACATGCCCCCGTCCCAACTATTTTAAGACCTGTAGCAGGCATTACAAGTAATATCAGTTTACTTGTAAAGTGACTCCAAATTAAGGCATTTACCTCTTTAATGGGGTTATTTGTGCCAATAAAGTCTGTAGAACTCAGTTCTTGAAGGAATTTTTATATGAGCTAATTTAGTGGATAAAAGTATAAAATTTCTCAGTTTAAACATTTGCTATTTTATCTATGTTCTGTTGTGAATAAAATATTGGCTCATGTGATTTGAAATTCCTTAAGTTTTGGAAAATTTTATTCAAATTTAAAAAACATCCCAACTTTTCTGGAATTCGTGTTGTAGTTTTTTCTCTAATATCATCAATGTTATTTGTGAAATAGTTCATACATTCATCACTGCTATGATGATATCCAACATTTAAAGTCACTGAAGATTTTTTTTTGTTCATTTAGCCATTGTGTTAAATGAAAACCTAGGATTGTGCTGGTTTCCTTTGTTAGTGAGGAATGGTAGGCGGATCTAGACTTTTTTGGGGCTTTCCTATATGTTTAAATACTGTCCTTCCATGCTATAAGAAAACCACATTACAGGTATTTCACAAAGCGGTGTTCCATTTTCCGAGTTGCTCTCTTTAGAGCAGGGGTGTGTTCATTACATCACTGTATTGGTCTGCTATATTACATTTTATTTGGCCGCAAAGGAGCAACTGTGTTTAGCGTTTTCAGAGAAGGCGGAGTCAATCGTTACCAGGCATGCTTGGGAATTGAGACAATTCGGGCAGATTATCAAGAAGAGATTCTTTGGTAGTAGAAGTTATCGCTCTAACATACAGACATGGACAAAATGGTTGGTACCCTTGGTAAATATGAGCAAAGCATGCTGTGAAAATATAACTGCATTGTTTCTTATTTTGTATTTTTTTTTTAAATCTGCAAAATTCCAACATTTCATTAAAATAAAACAATTGGGAGTGGGGAAATAACACCATGAGAAAAAAGTATTTTTCTCTAATACACCTTGGCCAAGTTAATTGGCACCATTGTATTCAATACTTTCTGCAATCTCTATTTGCATGAAAAAAACTTTAGGGCTCGGCATAGTCCAGGCGAATTGCGCTTTCGTTCTGCGTTTTGGGGTAAAACGTTGGTTAAAAGCTTGAAAACGTTGAGACACGGTATAGTGTTTTCAAACAATCCAACACCCCTTTGTTTCTGGAGGGGGGGTTTACAGGACGTATGCAAATAGCCTCTGCGTACGTGGCCACACATAGATGTCTGCAATGACGAACGAGCGCTATTGCTAGCGCATAGCTGTATTTTTTGTTTTACTAAAGGAAAGAGACATGTTATCTTTTTATTTTTTAATGTAGACCTTATCTGACCTCACCTCAGCTAAATATAATGACGGGTTATTTCCCAAAGGCGCTATATCACACCCACCTATTACGTATTGGCCATGGACCAATGGTGGTTCGAGGGTGTTTACCGGCCAACACAAACTTTTCCAGAGAGTTCTGTTTGGTGTGATACGGCAAACTATTGAAACGAATTGTTGTTTGGACCAGATTTTGTTTGAAATCATGTCACAGATGGTCGTTTTTCGGCCATGGAACCCAGTCCTGGTTGAAGTTCCAGTATGGCAAATTAATATGGTGGAGTTTGTTTTTGCACAAGATCAGAATATATCTTCTTTAACAGTTCCCAACAACTTGTGGTGATGGAGGTGCAGTTTTCCTTTGTTTCTTTTTAAAAAGTTTTTTTCTGACACTAAAATTCAACTGATTTGTGCATTTTCCATCTGTGATCTTTGAAGAATCATTGACCCTGCAAATGATTGTCTTTGCTGTGCATTAAGACTATATAGACACACATTCTTATTCAGGCAAATGTCAAACATTTCCAGTCCATTAAAACTTCTTCATTATTGCCCTGATGTTGGAAATGGGAATTTTTGTTTGTTTTAACCATTTCCATTTCCTTTTACATCCACTTTCTATTTTGTGTAGCTCAACAATCTTTTGCTGCGAAACAAAAATATATTCTTTGGTTTTACCCATTGTGATGTATAATTAAGGGGGTTTGGGCTTTGTGTTACTAATATTTATTCTCCTGTGCAACAAGAAGTCATGACTGGGCAACATCATTTTTCTAGTCACCTTGGTGTGCTAAGAAAATGTAAATATTAATGGGAATATACTTGGGAGATATAAACATTTTTTGGGTGCCAATAATTGTAGCCAGGGTGTTTTAGATTAAAAAAAAATTCACAATGTGATATTCCCCCAACTTCCAATTGTTTTAAATTCATGAAATGTGAGAATTTTGTAGATTTTTTAAATAAAAGATCAAAACGAGAAAGATTTATACCATAAGACAGTATTAAATCTAAAGTATGATTATGAAGGTGAGTGGCTCCTGACACATGTTGTCTAACACCTATCAAGTTGAGAGTGTCTTTAACATCCATGTACGATACAGATGTTTTCGGAATGGCTTTTAAAGTCACCAACGACAAGGACTCTATCTTGTCTGTCTGTCGGTACTTATGGTGGAAAGTCACCAAATTCTTTGATAAAGTCCGTGTGGTGCCCTGGTGGCCTATATACAATAGCCAGAAGAAATAAATAAAAATCCTTAACATTTGGTGTTGTTATATAAATTACCTGGCTTCCAAATAATTATATTTAATATTAGACTGCTGGGTAGTGCTAATGCTTTGTTTCTTATACACTGGATGTAATCAATTCTGTGGCTTCTTCATAAAGGAATTCGGAAGGGTGTGTTGACAGTTGATAATTATTATAATTTGATGAATGTCAATTTTGTAAACGTGCATTATATTTAATAAAAAATAGGCATAGATAAGTGCCTTGTTTGTTTGTACAAGTTTATTGATATTTTCTGTGCCATTCATTTAGGTCAACCCTATGATACATTTCTACAGGGATATAGGCTTTATGAATTTTTTACAAAACCCTATTTTGCCCTATTCCCTTAAGTATAACTTTATTAAATGTCTTTAGTTGTGCTGATAATTCTGCTTGAAAAAACTACAATATTATTTTGCATGGCATACACAGCTACTGGTCAGGAATTATTTGAAATGTGTCTTTTAAAAGAAATTGAAGGTGTTAAGTATGTTATAGGCTATAGATGTTGAATGCATTAGTGTTAAACACTAAAAAACAGTCTGGAAAAGTGACGTTTAGTCAGGTGAGATGAAGTTATGTAAAAGTAAAGCAAAAGTACCACAAAAAGTAACTAAAAAAGAAACTAAGTAACAAAATTGTATAATTGTACAACTCAATATTGTAACCGCAGATGTGATCGGAAGTGACCGGGCAAAATATAGCCGATCCTGATAACAAATAACATGTTACATGTAAAGAGTGATACAGCAGACCAGAAGAAACAAAAGACTATTTGGATCTTGTACTCATTTAATTTTTCATATGATTTACCAAAAAGTGGCCCATTTTAGATAACTTCACCTTATCATTAATGTATGGAAGATCTTTCAGTTTCTAACATCTCACATATCTGTTCTTTTTAGGGTGATTCTGGTGGCCCCCTGGTGTGCCAGATTAGTGACGGTAGCTGGGTACAAGCTGGTATTGTGAGCTTTAGTCTTGGCTGTGCTAAAGCAAATCGACCAGGAGTCTATGCCAAGGTGTCCAGCTTTACTAACTACATCCAGTCCCACGTTGCCGGGGTCCAGCTCAAGAGCGCATCTAGTCACAATTGGATTGACCATGTCAAGGTGCTTGTCCGGACTGTTATTCTGATGGTGTTGGTACAATTGCTTAGATAGACACACCTTTATTAAAAAATCCAACCCAAAAATCTTGAAATGTACAACTTGGAAATATTTCAAGATTGCCTGAAGCTTTTATTCATTTTATTAAACGTGTAGTTTCATAATTTGTTTGTACCAACAATCACAAATATGTTTAATCATTCAGTGTTTACAAAATTGATGTTTTCTAAGTGATTCTTATGATAATGCATTAATTTTCTGAATTCTACGAAAGCATGTAATGAATTTAATAATGCATACTAAAATACTACACAGAGCCATGCTTGCATTTTTTTGGAAATATGAAACAAATACGGCATACCTCTGTTTAGGGACATGTCAAACTTTTTAATTTTTTTAATTGATTTATTAGAATAAATTTACAATTTTAATCAGCTGTATTTTTGAAGCTCTTTGTCACTTTATGTAAATAAAACTTTCTTTTCACAAAAATTATTTTTGAATTTTATTTTGTGAATGCATGTTTTAAGATGAAAACACAGACTGAGTAGTCTATATACAATAGTTATACAGTATGAACAAATAATATGAACACATTGTTATGGGTTGTTTTTGTAGTGTAGTGTAAAAAACAAATGTTGCATTTTTGACCAACAATCTTCACAATTATGAGAATAGTAAGAAACCATTTCCATGCTGTAATCTCTGAAATAACGGAGGATGTTCTGATAGACAAATACCACAATTTCTACTATTGCTAGAAGGTTTGAAGCTGTATTAAAGGCAAACAGTCCAACGCCCTATAAACAAGAAGACGTTGCCTATATTCACATTTTGTCCACTACTTGTATATTGTCAATCAGAAGGTCACAAAAATACAAAAATTGACATCTCTCTATTTTATTGCTAATGTGAATGTTTTTTAATAATGTGCTATGCTGCCATTGTTGTATTTTGTGCCCAATACTGCTGGCCTGGTGTTGACTACTACTTTGTCACTTTATAAAGACACATTTTGGGATCTATGCAAGACAGTTGGTACTTCAATGTTGTCTACTACAACATTCCTTTAAAATTCATGAACATTGTATAGTATAATGCAATGTAAGTCGCTTTGGATAAAAGCAATGAATAAATGGAAATGAATGGAATATCAAAACTTACCAGTGTCATTAATGATTACACTAGGACAGCAGTACAACTACACTGAACTCCTTCTTGGTTTGTTTCTAATTGAGGATGACTCTGAAATTCTTTGAATAAAAATTCCTTCAAGAACTGTATGGTTCTACATACTTTATTGGCCCAAATAGTCACCCCATTAAAGAGGTAAATGCCTTAATTTTGAGTCACTACAAGTAGACTGATATTTCACCTTTCTGTTCTTGCCATCATAGGTTTTGTAGGGAATGCACAAAAAGTCAAACAAAGAATCAAGTATCAGTAAGTGTCGAGTTGTCAGAAAGGATCATTGGTGATCCAAGCTGCAGTTCTTGTTGAAGTGACTCCATGTCAGCAGGCGTCATGCTGTGTACCTCCAGCCAATCAGAAAGCAGGGATGCAGAGAGGGGGGCCATATCATTGTGACTACAAAACACATATAAGACATTTAAATTGGTGCACAACAGTAAGCAGACAGAATTGCAGAAACACTATGAATTATCTGTTGAATGGAAGTGACATTAATAATGATTTACTCTGTATTCATTGCAGTTTCTGGTCACCTTGATATTGACTGTGATGATGTAATATTGTGCTGATACTTCACAAATTATAATATAAAAAAAACCCAGCATCACTATCTGTCATATTATTAACTGTAATGACTAATATCATGTAAATAATATGAACATTATAATACAAAGAACCCATTGAAAGGGATCATAATATTAAGGATGATAACTGATGCTATTTTAATACTACGCATGTTGTGATACTGCAAATAAACAATTTGACAGCTGGTTGACAACTCAACATAGTATTTAAAAAAAAAAAATGGACCAGTAACACAATTTGATATATACAGCGCTTGTACTAAATGTCTGATTACAAAATTCAGTTCAGTTATGTTTCGTCAGTGTACATCGCATTATGAAAAGAATGCAATAATACCATGTATCATAATACCTTGTATTCTTTATTTTTCATATTTATATCTGTTTACTACAGTAACTATTGCATAAAGGTTTTTAAAACTGCTTTGCAACAATGCAAAATTCAAAATTGTAAAAACTGCTAAATAAATAAAAGAGTATTACATTTAATTATATGTGTTTTGTGGGATTTCAAACCCATGCCTTTGGAATTTCAAGAGCCATGTCCAGCCAGTTGAGCTGCAGGACATACACTGGCATGAGCATTTGTAGTGTGCAGCTAGTAATGAGATTTTTGACAGACCTTTCTCTGAGATCAGAGGGCTGCAGCTCTGTAAAAGACTGATTGAGAAGTTCGTCGAGGTCAAAGCCTACACCATATCCTGCTCCACTGCCTTTGGGAGTGACTGAAAAAACTGGGGGCAAAATGTCCTCAACCTGTCAGGGAAAAAGGCAAATTGGTTATTAAAGACAAGGAAAGAAACCGGAAAGAAAGACAAAAATGAGAGTCCATCTGATTTCAAATGATTATTGATGATTTATTGGAAGGTGTGTTATTGCTGTGTCACTAAAATTATTTATGACAGCACAGGGACATAAACATGATGTGTGAACTAATATAAAACAGAAATATAATGCATGGCCATTGTAGACTAGAGACTTTTGGGCATAAATGTTAAAGGGGTCATATGGCGCAAACACGTGTTTGTCTGTGTCTTTGGTGTGTTATAAGTTGCCCATGCATGTATTAGCATGCATTATTGCGAAAATGTAAGTGTCGGAAAAAAAGATGCATTCCATCGAAAGCGAATGATCACCCAGACCTGCCTGAAACGCCTCGTGTAAAACAACAACAAATCTACGTCGGCTCGTGGTATGATTTGACCAAGACCGCCCAAATGTATACGCAAGTAAGGTGGGCGTACCTGTCAGTACAATTGATTTGGAACCTGATGTTCCAAATATGGAAAGAGGCGTTACATTTCCGTCACACGCTTGCAGTATTCGACCAATTGGTTAACTGGCCAATCATAGCACACCTCGCTTTTCAGAGCGATGAGCTTTGTATAAAATCTGCACATTTCAGAGAGGCGGGGCAAAGAGGAGATACAAAAATGCACGGTATTTGGAAAATAATTCGTTTTTGAACCCTAAATCGTGTATAAATTGTTTTGCATTACATCTAAAACAAAGGATAATATTCGTTTTAGCAGTGTCATATGACCATCAGGCAAAATCTCATCGGCAAAAATCAGGCAACTTATACCTGTTTAAAAGCATACACACATGCTGTAAGCAGGGCTATTTTGTAATGTTAGAACAAAGTCATAGACGTGAGTATAGCCATAGAAGTATAGGAGTGATGTTTAAGCTGTTTTACACAGTTACCATATGACCCAGCGATGTTAAAGAACACAAATTATGCTTTTATTTTTTTTTCACTGCAACTGTAGCATAAATGATCTGTTCACCTCAACGCCATCACAGATGTACAGTATATGACTTTCTTTTGTTAATGTTTAGATTGGTTAAGGTCTTAGTTAAATTAGGACATTTAGTAAAAAACTAAACAACACTATATTATACACCCTGTTGAAAAATAACTGCATTTGCTGGTTTGGTATGTTTACAAAGAGAATGAAACGTGAATAGGGTCCTGTAAACTATTTCAAGTTATACAAACTATACGTTGAACATAATAAGGTTATTAAATAGGTTTTGCTCCTACATATATTTAAAATTAAAATAACATAATGCAATTTTGTGCAGCTTCCTGCTACAAATACAGCAAGAAGCAAGCATGTAGCGATGACCTAGCAAACATTTAGAAGAATGCTTCACTTCACTAAAACACTTTACCTGCGATTTTGAGAGCTGCTGTGTAACAGTATGAATATCAGGGATACTGTTTGTTGGCTGTCCAGTGTCCGTGAGGCTAAGGCAGGGTTGAGCTGTAACCCCTTGAGGCCGTTTTGAAGGGCTCTGTAAATGAGAGCCATTTTGTTGTTCTCCTATACCGGACAGTTTGTCAAAGGCTTGAGTTCTATTGACAGTGTCTGGATTTGGAAGTGATTTGCTGGTGTCTGAGACCCCAGCGATGGCAATAATGCTGTGGTTTAAATTCTTAGTGATGAAGTTTTCCATCTGCAACAACTGAAGGTGTGGACCCGACTGTGACTGGGTGTGTGTGACAGCTTGAGACTGAGGGAAGCCTGTGTGAGTGTGGTTATTGAGTTCAGGTAGAGGTTGGAGATTTTTCTGGGGTTGATGTGGTATTTGTTGCTGGTGCTGAATTGTCCCCACATTCGGCTGTGTTCCTATCCAGTACTCTACTCCAGAAAACATTGTTCCAATACTCATAAACTGTGTTTGGGATTTTAGCATGTGGTTTTTGGGAAAGGCACATGGTGTGGTTACCACCCCTTCATCAACTACACTTACTTCACCCCCAACCACACCAATTCCTTCTCCAACTATTCTCACATCTCCATTCTGAGATGGGCCTAAAGAGACCGTATTACTGGCAGTAGGTGGATGGAACGCTCTTGCTTTTACACACTGCCCCATCTGAGGCAATATTTGGGGTTGCTTGAAATCCTGCACTTCGTTCGGTTGTGTCTGTGTTACTGAATCTTCCTCGTCTGAGATTAGCTTTTGAAGGTTTTTCTCTGTTGCTGGCTGGATTTCACAGGAGGCTGTGTTTTTCTGACTGATTTTGCCACTACTGCTTTCAGTAATCTGTGATTTTTCTACTCGGTTGTCCATCATTCGTCCCCAGCGTTCTAATAGTTTCTTGTCATTATCACTGAGTACAACCCCACCTAAAGATTCTGATTTTCCCTCCTTTTTCTCCTTCTCTTTTAGCTTCCTCTTCCGCTCCATTGCGCGCTCTTGCCTCTTTTTTCGCTTTTCCTCCCGCTCTCTTTGTCTCTCCTGGGCAGTAATTGGCTTTCTCTGCTCTGGACCAGAGGTGGTGGAGGAAGGGAAAAAAAATCCAACGGATCCTCTAACTAGATCTACACCAACCACTGCAGAGACTCCATCTAGGGACAAAAGAACCAGCATTTACTTATCCAGACAGATCTTGTTTTTTTACTACCAGATAGAAGACAACATCCTATCTTCAGCTGAACACAAAATTATTTTATCTGTCATCCCTTTAAGTGTGTGTACAGGACTGATCAGTTGAACATGTTGAATATACAAAAATCACTTGCATAACAGTAATCCAAATGGGTTGTTAATAAATGTAATCTGAAGTGAAATAATAGCCCAGTCAGTGTGAACCAATAAAATAAGTGTAAACCAATATTAAATATATGTTCTGAGTGTGTCACACCATTGAAAAATGTGTTATTAACCGAACCAACAAAATGTAAATGATAAAAAAACCTGGCTAGTAAATGAAAAAAGTGATCAAAATCGTGAAAAAATGAGCTGTACTCTCTGCTCTCCAACGCTGGGGGGGAGTGTCCGCTGTCGGCGCTAAAGCCACGCCCACTCGCGGCTCTCAACCTGTCCCTGGCAACCCTCAGCTCATGATTGAGCAGACCACTCATGTTTGATGCTAAAGCACTCTAGTGTTAGGGGAGGGGCCATTGCATCATTAAAGGGGAACTCCGCCCAAAGATAAAAATTCTGCCATTAATCACTCACCCTCAAGTAGTTTAACATCCCTAGCAGCTCCGTGACTTTTATTCATCCAAACAGACTTTTTTTATCTAATAAAGCTTTTTTTTATCATTTTCAACTAACTTTTCAGCCCTGAATTAACCAGTCTTACTAAATGAGCAAAGCTCATTCACATCTTGCATTCTCTGTGGTTCACTTTAAATGATTCAATGATCTCTTATATTTGCTAGTGACTGAAAAGTTCAATAGTTTAAATGAATCGGTTCAAATGAGTCATTCGTGTGTATGAACGCAATGTGCGTTCATACTGGCGAACTCGCTGTGTAGAGTATACGCTGATTTAACGATCCGACTTAATTTCAAGAAATTAAATGTACTTGGATGCAAAACAAACAGCCGTGAAACACAGGCTGGCTCTTGTTCTGCAACTCTTTTTAGCGCCTCAGTGTGCTTATAACGAAACAGCGCCTCCACGGTGGAGTAATATCGCAACTGCAGTTACAAATGACAAATGTCTTTTAAATGCACGCAGCATTTCTTGTGAAGACTGAAGACATAAGTTTGGCGAGAGCCTGAGACGACACGACATTTGATGGAGCCTGGCGCCTCCAATTTCTCTATGCAGGAAAAACCCTAGAAATAAGCTGAACACCAAGGTGAAGGCACGTCAGTTTCTGATCGCCCAGGAGGACTCCACATTTGAAAGAAAAACATTAAAAAGCCAGACTGGAATTTGCTAAAATTCATATACTCAGAATGGTTAAGAACAAAACCATGGACAATTCTGAAGATCTGAATCCTATTGAACATCTATGGAGAGAGCTGAAACTTGCAGTCTAGAGAAGGCAACAATCAACCCTGAAACAGCTGGAGCCGTTTGCTCAGGAAGAGTGAGCCATACTACCTGTTAACAGGTGCAGAAGTCTCATTGAGAGCTACAGAAAACACCTGCTTGCAGTGAATGCCTCTAAAGGTTGTTCAACAAAATATTAGGTTAGGGGTCCCATCATTTTTGTTCATGACATTTTCATTTGTTTGATTATTTTATTATTTATGTGTTTATATGTTGAATAAAAAAATCAAAAGCAAAGTCTGATTTCTATTAAATATGAAATAAACAAAGCTGGATACCAATTAGACTTCAGTGCTTGGGATTTGAATAGCTTGCAAGTCATTGCACTTGGTTTTCATTTACAGTCTGCATTGCAAGATTTTTGTGAGTAGTACTGTAAATATGAATGTATTGTTTTATTATATTTATTAGTACTAAATACTGACAATTTACATATCATAGAAACATTGCTAAAACAGTTTCCAATTTTTCTCATTGTAAGCTTAGTGACAAAGCTTTAAAACTAGAGACATGAGTGTTTAACTTATTTGACTTTTTGTGCAGAAACTATCCAAATGAAAGACTAGTTGGACAATGCAACTGTTTTCAGTATTGTTTTGTGTATTAATGTTAAGTGTTTTAATATGCTAAATAAATGAAAGATGGATCAACAGATAAAGCTTTGAATACATCTATTTACTATAATGTCCAAATGTATAATGCATGTGAATATTTTTAAGTAATCATTTTCTATATACTTTTACAACGGGTCAATAGCGGCACGGATCGGTTTTTCTCATCTCAACCAGTAATGGGCAAGCTCCGGGCCAGCTCCAGACCAGCTTTGTTCCGCATCTGGGCCAGATCTGTCCCACATTTGGACTGAAACACTGTAGAAAATCCAGAGCTGGTCCTGAGTTGGCTCAGTGCTGGCCCTGATGAGAAAAAACTATCTTTGCCTATGATGATGCCGGATGATTCTTTCTATATGGGCGATTATATAAATTTGAGCAAGCTGACAAAATCACGGACACGAGCACACCTTCATCCTTTAGAGAGAGCATCCAGCCTTTGCTGTCATGTTTTAGAGAAAAGATGTTTGGGAATGAAAACAAAAGAATCAGCAGCATGTCATCTACATTCATTTTAGTAACTGGGAACAGGGCTCTACTGTAGACTGCGACCATAATGCTCGAAAATGTGATCGTTTTTTTATAACGTGCGAGGTAACATTTCACAGGGTTGAGTGTAAGTTTTTGCCCCGCCAAAGATTTATTTTAACATTTCATGTGATTTATGATTGGTGGATTTTGCCAATAACGATTACTAAGGTGGTCAGTACCTACCAATAACGATTAATTTCCGATTTTTATGGTTTATTTAAAATAAAAAAAACACAAATTAAATTAGCAATGAAGTGTATTACATCAATGAACACGTTGCTTGAACCACTAAACTGTATTGTACTTTTAATTAAAACACATAAATATTAACTAACTTACATTAATAAAAATTAAACTCCAGTGTATGATTTTAAACAAAACTTAAAAAGTAGGTACATTCAAAAATTTTATAATTTAAAACATTCTTGGCACGGAACTAACAGAATGACGGATCCATTGTAATATTTTACAATATATACTGTTGTGTTCTCATGCGTGTTTGTTTACATTAAAACGAATGTCATTAACATTAGCCATTCGTGCTGTCTCTGTCATCTGTTTTCTATTTCGAAGGCAGATCTCGCGCGCACACGCACACACACGCAATCCTGACAAATGCCTATCCATATAGTTACAATAATAACATGTTAACATTTCTGCGTGTATTTTTGTCACCATGTTATAACTTCTTAAGCTAACGTTACTGGGCTACTAATTTTAGCACAACTCAGCCCTGTCGGCAAAAATACTGCTGTTCCCCATTAAATGCAGCATATAGTTAATAAATTAATTACTTTTTAACATCATGTCTACTGCAACTGGCTCTACCTTGTCATTGTGAAACTTTTAAACCCCCATCTGATGTATTCCGCTCCGTGCAGACTGTGGTCTCTTGCGTCTCCAAACCAAACAGGCTTTCAGTTTTATTTACACCTCAAGAGGTCACTGTTTTACACTATACTCGGAACTCTCCACCTACGTATAACAGTAGAGCATTCCCTGCTGCGTCTGGATCAAACGCAACCAGGAAAACTATCGATGGGGATTATTGCCGATAGTTCAAATTATCGTTATCGGTGCCGATTAATCGGCAAAATCCAATTAATCGACCTCTAGTCCTAACAGCTGTGAAAAACCAACAGCGCGCCAATGTCCGCTAATGTCCGATTCGTGACTTAATGACTCATTTGAACCGATTAATTTTGTTGAAACAACTCATATGTCAAACACTGAACTCAGGAGACTCACTGTCTGAACCCATCAAATCAGTCACTCAAAACACATCAGAACACAAGCTTGCTTAGACCATTTAACAAGAGAAGTTTATTTATGACAATGTGTAGCAAAGTACATATATAATAATTTAGTTCTGAGTTACTTTCTGAGTTTTGAGCTAGCTAATTTAATGAAATTTTATGTAGTAAACATAAATAAGGCCAGTGGCAAAAATTACAGCTCTTTGCAAAGAGGACTATAAAGGAGGATAGTGAAGAGTGACAGGTTATATTGTGTCAGATCATTTCATAGCCAATATATTACTTGAATATAAAACTAAATAATAACAACTGTATAAAATAACAAATACAAAGAAACAAACCCAATCAAGTCTTTAAAATTGCATGGAAAGAGAGTGCGAACTGTTATAAAAAGGCACTAAAAGCAGCAAAAGCTGAGCACCTCCGAAACCTCATAGAAACTAACAAAAACAATCCAAGGTAGCAATGAATTCATGAATTTTCTTTCAGAGAAAATGGAAAACATACGAGAAAGCATAGTTAAAACCCAATCTCCAAGTGTGTCCGATGAATTAGTATCAACCACTGCCCCAAAAGATAGGCTACAGTGTTTTTCACCAATAAAACAGGACGAACAACATCCAAACCTACTAGCTCAGTGGCTTTCCTGTAGCTCAGTGGTAAGAGCAACGCAAGGTTGTGGGTTCGATTCCCAGGGGATTGCAAATACCTAAGTATAAATGTATAGGATTATGCAATGTAAATTGCTTTGGATTAAAGCATACATAAATGTAAATGTACTACATGCTTATTAGACCCCATTCCAACTAAATTTTTTAAAGAGTTACTACCTGTTGCAATTGAGCCCATTTATAACATTATCAACTCGTCAATTAATCTAGGCCATGTCCCAGGACCCTTTAAACTGGCTATCATTAAGCCTATTTTCAAAAAAACTAACTTAGATCCCAATGAATTTGGAATGCTATAGACCGATTTCAAATCTCCCTTACTTGTCTAAAATACTAGAAAAAGTAGTGTCCACTCAGTTGTGCTCTTTCCTACAAAATAATGACATACACGAAAAATTTCAGTCTGGCTTTAGACTGCATCATAGCACTGAAACTGCGCTCGTTAAAATTACAAACGACCTGCTTATATATGAATATCTCGGATTATAACCTGCAAATTGAAGGCTGCACTGTTACTCCAACAAATACAGTTAAAGACATAGGCGTTATATTAGACAGCAACCTGTCATTTAAAAATCACATCTCAAATTTCACAAAAACAGCCTTCTTCCATAACAAATATTTTATTTGTTGCTGACACCTAAAAGCTTATTCATGCATTTGTGACCTCAAGACTTGACTTTTGTAATCCTCTACTTAGTGGTTGTCCTGTATCATCAATAAACAAACTACAGTTAGTTCAGAATGCAGCTGCCAGAGTTCTAACCAGGTCAAGAAAATACGATCACATAACCCACATTTTACCATCCCTTCACTGGCTACCCATAAGTATCGTATTGAATTTCAAGTTCTTTTAATCACTTATAAAGCCTTAAACGGTTTAGCCCCTACCTACTTAACAGAGCTTTTATCACATTACAACCCATCATGCTCTCATACGTCTCATTTCTCATACGTAGCACCAAAATTCCATCAGCACCCAAGAGAAAGGCGACCATCTGACCATCCCAGCTCAGGAAATTCCATCCCCAACCAAGAGCAAAGACGGACTACTTGTCACATTAATGCTAAAGTTACAATAGTTGGAATTTAAAGCTTAAACATGACAGCAGTTTGAAGTTATAGCTGCATTCAGTGGCCCTGATTGGAGGTTGCTGGGTGGGTGTTTGTGGGGAGTGGGGTGGCTTGTTTGGTTGTGGTTGGGGGAATTTTATTTGCTGGGGCTGTTTGGGTCTGGTTTGGTCTTGTTTTGTGGTCGATGTCGGACAACAGAGGAATAAAGTTACATTATGCCATTGCAATTTTTTCCTGGTTGTTCCTCTGTTTTCTGGTGTTGATCGCGGAGTGGGATCGGGTTGGACCTGTACGGTTTCGGCGAGTGATACTTCCTGGGTCGCGGGTGGTGGGCTCTCCCTCTTTTTCATGGATGTTTGCTCGGTGGCTTCTGGTCGGGGTCACTGAGTACAGCTGTGACACGTCAGAGGAGATCTTGCCCTCCCGGCTGAGCCTGGTTTCTCCCAAGGTTTATTTTTCTCCATTAATCAATCATTGGAGTCAATCACAGTAGTATTGCAACAATGGGGACAATACACTTCTCTAGCGGCTCTTCTCTAAGGAAGGCCTTGCCCCTTTTTTGACGTATTCTTGTGGGTGGAGGTTATTCAAAAACTTGTAAAGTGACATCATGTACCCGGGAAGTAGAAGGCTGTAGTCCAATTCCAGCCGTCCTCTGTAGTCCCAGAAAATGACAATTCTTATTTTTTCCATGAATACTACTCTATAGATACTAAAGATTAATATGAGATTGGCAGAAACCCTGTGTGTTATGGCCGCTTTAAGATATGAACTGAACCATTTTAAAGCAGTACCCGTGATACCAATCAAATGTTCTAACGGCCAAAGGAGAACATTATGATCAACTGTATCAAAGTCAGCTGTAAGATCTAGAAGCAACAGGACTGTATTTTTGCCACCATCAACTGCAAGTAAATGTCATTAAACACTTTAAGCAGTGCAGACTCAGTCAGTACTATGATGGGCAGAAAAGCCAGATTGAAGAGGTTCTGTCAATTTAGCTTCATTCAAAAATGAGTTCAATTGTGAGTATACAACTGTTTCTAAAAGTTTTGCTTTATCCGTTAACTCCTCCCCTACCATTGTCAGTCTGCTGCCAGTTTCATTTCAAAATGCAACCGCTGTTTTTACACATCCAATCAATTCGCATTGAAAAACACTAGCAAAACGATCGCAACATCCGGTTCATGGGGACTTTAAAAAGTAAATTCTGTTAAAGACAATATCTCGCTTGGCATTGAACTCTGAGCTTTCTAATTTTGCAGGTATTATGAATGCTCTAACAGCACAAAGTTTGTAAAATGGGAAAACGTGGAACGGCACCTTTGACTAAAGTAATTATGTGGCTTATTTGTATATCAGAGAAAAACAAGTTTTGTGTTGAAATGTTCTCTAATGGCTTACATAAGAAAAGGTAATAGCAGAAGGATAACAAGTAAAAATGTAAATGGCTCAAATTTGCCCTATTGAAAGTAAATACATACATGTGTGCAATATGGAAATGTTCTTACCTCGTGCCTTTTGCCTAAGAGCTGATTTGAGCAAGACAGCTTTGAGAGCTGCCTTTGTGTCTTCTGATATTGTTCCCTCCTTTTTTGTAACTTCAGTTATTGCTTTTCCTCCTTTTCCAAGCGAGTGAGAGAGAGTTTGAGAGAGTGACTGAGCTTGGGACTGTGTTAGAGAGAGTGAACAACCAGACTGAGTCTTAGAGATGATGTGGGACTGAGTTATTTGTTTGGGAGAAATATTGTTTGAAGAAACAAGCTCTTTCTTTGTGCAGTCTGTCACTGGTTCAGCAATAGGTGTGCCCTGGTTAGAGGTGGGTGTTGTCAGATCAATGGTTTCTGGTTGTCCATCTGAGTTTGCACTTAGCATGTCCACATCTGAACAGCTCATTGACTGGGTCAAGGATGGCACCATCCGAGCAAGATGGTGTGGGGCTTGGGAGTTAAATTGGTTACAAAATGAAGGAACTGCATTGATTAGAGTTTGTGTAGTGTCCTTTGGCTTGTAGTTTGGAATCGAGTTGAGTTGACTTTGTGCTGTATCTGTCAGATGCTGTGACTCTTTATTGTTATTGGAAATGCCACCCACTGCAGGAACGGAACTAGGCAATGGCTTAAATTTGATCGTCTTCCTGACTCCTTGCTTTTTTTTATGAAAGTCCTGGATTTCTGCAAGTATAGCCTCTTTAATTTGTTCTTTGCCCATAGTCTGTTGGTCAAACTCAAAATCGAAAGCAGGCACACACACTGGCTCATCATCCGGGTCATGGTACTTGGTAAGGTAGGGGTGCTCTAGGGCCTGACAAGTGCTGATCCTCTCACGAGGGTCAATGCGAAGCATGGCATCCAACAAGTCCAATGCAGCAGGCTCAGTTTGTGGGTACAATACAGAAAAGGGTTCTGGTGCTTTCGAAGGTAGGCTCCGAACATATGAGCGTACCCGCTCAGATCTTATCGTCCCTATTATACTCTCTGGCGGTGTTCCCAAAATAGAAAGAATCAATTGCAGTTGATGAACATAGTTTTTCCCTGGAAACATCTGCCTTCTGCCAAGCATCTCGCCAAAAATGCAGCCTACAGACCAAAGGTCGATGGCCAGACTGTAGTGGTGGAGAGACAACATGAGTTCAGGGGCACGGTACCAGCGGGTAGCCACATACTCGGTCATAAAGGAACGCGCCTCTTCTGAGTGGGCTGCACTTAATCCACGAGCCATGCCAAAGTCACCAATCTTCAGCTCACAGTTTTCATTGACCAGTAGGTTAGATGGCTTGAGATCACGGTGAATTACATTAGCTGAATGAATGTATTTCAGTCCCCTTAACAGCTGATAAAGGAAAAGTAGCGCGTGTGTTCTGGGGTCAAGGGTTGGCGGGAGTGAATAATTTGATGCAGGTCACTCTCCATGAGATCCAGAACCACATAACTAAAGACAGGGAAAGACACAAACAGACATTTCAGATATGCTAGTCACATAAAAGAGATTATTTGGCATGCACTATTAATCTACATATCTATTCCACTTATCATTCTTACACTGATTTGAAAGCAGAGTGAGGGATCACAGGCTGTAGAATATCTTTAATAGCAATGATGTTGTCATGTTTGAAGTGCTTCAAAATCTTCAACTCTCTAAGTGTGCGTTTGGCATTTGTCACAACCTCAAAGGCATTAGGGATCTTCTTTATTGCTACCTGCTGGCCTGAACAGAAGAGAAACATAAGATACAAAAGATATCCTATCATATGTGGAACCATAACTGAACACCTGTATAATACAATCAGAAGAATATGACAACCGAAAAAAAGGCATCAAATCAGAGTTATTGGCTGTGCAGAGCTGGCAGTAAAAGAATAAAACACCTGCCATTTGAAATCACAGTATTTTGACTGCTCTAAAACAGAAAAAAAGTAAGAACTACTCCAGTTTAGCCTTTAATCAGCATCTCGTATTGTGGTTATTTCAGTCCAGTGTCTACTGAATTTCAGCAACAACAAACAGGAATAACAAAATCACCCAACAGCAATGCGAAAAACTGAAGAAGCCAGGCTCACTCCAATATAAATTTTTAAATGATCCTAAAATATGTGTTAAAACATTAATACTATGTGTTTTTTAATGAATAAACACTTATTTGTGCTATTCAAGATGAATGCATAAATGCAAATACAAAAAATATTTTCATTAGGAATTTGGGAGTTCTCAGAACTAAAAAAAAAAGGATTAAACAGAAAAAAAAAAAAAAAATGGAAAAAAAACCACGTAACATAGAAAAAACCTTTAACCTAAAAAATTTCAACATCAGAGAGACCTAAATAATAACAATTAAATCAAAACCTCACTAGCTGTATAAGATTGTGTCCTACACTAATATATTATATCACAGGACACAGGCGTTACTGGATTGTACTTTACAATCCAGAATCTTATAAATTTACAGTTTATTGACGGTCTCTGGTTTTATACTGCTGTAATTTTTCAAGATTTAAAATTATTTTAAGGTGAGCTTAAAGGGTACACTACTATGAAAATCACAGATCTTCAGTGTGACGTCAACATGAACAAGTATAATTTCATAGATATTGTTAATATTAGTTGTTGATATTAAAATATGTAAAAACTTTATACATGTCCTAGATTATTTATTTTGTAAAATCTTGTCCTTTAAATTAAAGGTAAGGTAAATAAATAAATATTATTTTTTTGCTGTTTAAGCTCAGTGTGTGCTCCCTTTAAACTCATCCACATTAAAATGTGTAAATACTTCATATACAGACTTTAAATATTCAATGATGGTTCTCAAAGTTAATCTTTATAAAATTATTAATAAATGGTTTTCACAGCATTAAGATGACAAAATCGAGATCGAACTAGTTCATGCCCAAAGATGAAAGATGCAATTCTGTCCAAGAAAATATAAAAACGTTCACATAAGATATACATATGTTCACATCCATTTAATAAGAGTATCACATAATTGTGATGCTGCCTGTGAAACCCCAACTAAAGTCTTTCTTTGTGATTTACTGTTCTCTACATCCTAATGTATACATTTTTGTGATTGACTCTGTACATTCAAATAAAACATTTCAACTATTTTTTAAAGAATTTTCTAATAAAAACAGGGATGTACTTAAAGGGTTCATACGTGTACCCATTAAGCACAGCCAGACTAAAATGCTTTTGTCATTTAAAATAAAGTTAAATATGATAGTATGAAAGATTTATATTTTATTTTAACAGAACATTTTGTACTGAAAGCAATATCTTGCACTAAAAAATATGTATTCATCCAATGGACACTAATTTATCCATATTTTATCCTGTGTATCTGTTATACATCCTGCGACTGTTATTAGTATGTTAGATCAACAAATATGCAGGTGTTGTGCCGAGAAAAGCACCCCTGCCGAATCATGCACCCCCGCTCATTGGCATGGCTGTCCGCATCATTTGACGGGTATGCTTTTTTCGGGTATTAGTTTGTACTGTCAAAGTATGCAATTTTGGACACATGGTTGGTCTAGTAAACTAATGTCAACACGTTTCTCACCATTGTCTCGTCTCCGGGCAGAAGAAACCACACCATAAGCACCTGTCCCAATGGTCTCAATAATGTCATACTCGTCCCCAACATCAAACTTCACATCCATAGAGTGGGCTTTAAGCAGAGCAAGGTTATTAGCCGTGGTGTTGTCACTGGGCTGAGGGGGACCTTCTGTAATGCCATTGTGATGATTCTTGCCATTTGTCTGAATTTCTTTTTGTGGAGGCCCTGCTTCATTGGTCTCGTCTCTCTCAATGGATGACATCCTGAAACAAAACATTTCTCACACATTTACTCTCTCTTACACATTTACATCCCATCCAAAACCCTTGGATGAATCACTTCCTTCTTCAAATGCACCTCCCACTTGTGTAGGATGTGTTAAAAAAGTGTCTGCTTAATGTAAATATAAACATAAACAATCTGTACAATTTGTTTTAAATGCAATGGGCTTTCAAACCTGGCCCTGTACATTATTTGAGCACGAGGTTTGTTACACTCTTGTGTGTTACTGCTTTGTGAACTTTATAAAAAAAATGTAAATGTCTTATTCACTTACAATGTTTTAATGACATTAAAAAATGTAACCCACAACATGACGTTTCTAATAACCTTTAAATATTGAACTCACCAGAACAGCAAATAACACTAGCGACATTAGTTAAGAATAACCTATTAATGTATTGTACTGTTATACTCATAGAAATAACCTGTTAATATATTGTACTGTTATACACATAGAAAACAATAGGACTAACGTTATTAACGTTAGTTACAGATGCGGGACCTAAAAGTCGAACCATGATCTAAATCAAAACGATAACAGCTGTGATTACTTTGAATGGTGACTAGGAAACAACATATTACGGGTCAAAGCTGCCTTATGTACACACATATACACAACGCTTTTTACCGTAGAGGCGTGAGAACCTACTAACCCATTACAGCTTTAACGTTTTAATATTTACTCGTTTCTTTATTTACCTTTCAGAACAAATACCATTGAGTGCCACAAATGGTAGTTATTACCTGGTAATTAATGGAAGTTGTATAATTCTTTGCGGTTCTGTTAAAACATCTCTATGCTTCAACGTAACGATCCACTATTTTACTTCCTTGTAATTCTTCCGTATTGTGTTTGAAAAGCAGCAAAGCTACCAATCGAGCGTATGATCGCATGCGTGTCAACCAATAGGACTTGAGAGAGGCGGGCCCCTGTGAAATTTACATCACATCATTTTCAGGGCGTCGACTCCATAGACATAATAAATACCCAGACGCGGCATTGGCTGCTCGGCTCAGCTGCCATTAGTCCATTAAAGGTGGGCAAGAAAAACAAATAGGAAGGTAAAAAAGGGAAGAAAAAAAAGGGTAAGAAAGGGTGAAATATGAAGTCAAGAGATAGCTCTTCCTTAATGTTCGAGTGCTGACGCATTTGCTAGTTTTTGACGTAATAAAAGGCGCACATTTAAATTACATTGTTTTCTGCTGCAGGCACTCACCAGGACGTTTTGTTGAATTGTATCTTAAACAAACGAAATTCTTGAATGCATTATTTTCAAAATAAACACGTTGGTTGTGTTTAAAAAAAGATACCTGTGGTATTATTATTAATATTGTCGGTTTGCTCTAAATAACAAAGATGCAAGCCACAGTAGCCTAAATACGTTGAAATATGCCAATGATGCAAGTACAACAAAATACAGAAATACTCCTTCTAGTGTGTTTACATTTTATGTTATTGCAAGGCACTGAGTATTGTGTTACACTAGAACTACTAAAATTAATGAAAGTCAAAAAACAATGCCTTGATAGTTTCATTTTATTTCACAAATATGTCAACAGAACAATGATAAATATTAAATAAAAACGTTCGATAAGTTAAATAACACACATTTAAAAAACAATAAATAAAATACAAACAAATACAATTATAAAGAATATATTTAAAAACAAGTGTAAAAAGCCTTTTCAGCCTTTAATAACGCCATTTTTTAAACAAATAAAAGTAAAAAAACTACTATAAACAATGAACAACTTGTCCAAACAACACTATGTACATAAAACTATATACATTATAGTTGCACATTATTTGGAGATGGTTCATCTCATTTCCTCCAACCATACCTCTTTTGAAACAGTCTCAGTCTGTGGGCTGTACACCCCAATAGCATCTGGCAGCAGAATTGCACTTGCACTCTGACTTGCACTGTCAGACTTGCACTCTCAGACATCTTCACTTCCTGTGAAGTCACTTTCAGTCGACACCTGCCTGCGACGTCACATGCAATCGACACAAATAAACCGGACAGTTAATCAATCTAGAACAATAACAAAGATCATATCTTTGTATTATTTTATTTTAACATTTAAATAAAGTATGACTAGTATATATATATATATATATATATATATATATTTAAAATAAATGTTATATTATAATATAACGGCAAAGACTATCATGTACAGTATATATCCAGAGTGAGGAAAATGGCTCAGAAAATCAACCTGGATCTCTCACATCCAAGCCATCATCTCTTCACACTGCTGCCGTCTGGTCTGCGCTACAGAGCTGAGCACCAAAACAACCAGACACAAAAACAGCGTACTCCCTCAGGCCATCTACCTCTTGAACAGTTAAATGTTTTTTACCCACCGTGCAATTTAATAACTTTTTTTATTATAATAATTAAGTGCAATATTAATTACATCTTCCAGATAATACATCATCTATATCTTATACAACTTTTTCTGTAAATAATCATATAATATAAATTTGTAGGTTCCTAAACAGAAACGTGAAAGTACCTTTAAATTTAAACAAAACAGATTTTCCAAGTATTTGAGGTTTTATTTTACTAGTCACTTGAAGTAAAAACAAAAGAAGAAATGCCAAAAGAAACAATGGCATGTCATGCATTTTCTTTAGTTTCAGCTTCACATAAAACTTTCAGGTTCATGATATCAACAACATTAACAAGGAATACACTCATATCTTTGATTTCAGTAAAGACAAAACTGAAGGGTTCAAGAGCTGCAATTCTGTCCTCTGAAAATTCAGCCTTTTGTAATGTTTCCTTAGCATCTCAAACATCTTGGTCCTCCATGCAGAGTACTTTGGGTAGCTGAAAACAACCTAGCAGCACACCTGAATGCTCCGAACACCACGCACTGGCTTTTTTCAAATATGCCATTAATTTATTCTATTAAATAAATAACACAAATCCACGTCAGTTCGTGCTATGTGTTGACTAAGACCGCCCAAATATGGTAAGAGGCATTACATTTCCGTGTGACAGAAATGTAACGCCTCTTGATGTATATAAAATACATCAAGTATTTGCAGATATTAACAGTGGAAGAAAAGTGTACTTACATCGGCGCCGGGATGACCTGAAACTCAAAGCGATGGCCCAGATCCAGCTGTTGCAGGACAATCTGACTCCAGGACACATGCGAGGCTTTGCACTTGGTACAGATGAGGGCTTCTGTGACCATGATGTACATCCTATTGATGTCCAGAACCTGCCGTGCCCTCTTGTGCAGACCACCTCCTGTAAACTGATGCTGTCCACAGGCAGGATTGGGACAGAGCACATTGACCCTCCACAGCTTATATGGCATCCACAGTAAAAGAGCATGGGAAAAAAATATGTCTGGAGCTGGAGCCTGATTGTACGTAAGTGCTGGCTGTGGTGGGTTGTCACGAGGCTTTGGCTTTCCTTTGGACCCCATTCTAAAAAGCCTGCCGGCAATCCACCTGTGATCCTCTGGTGCTAAGGTCTCCGACCACAAGCGAGGGAGCGGAACTGCAGACAGAGCTTACAGTGATGCCCCAGAAAGAGAGCAGTCTGTTAAGGAAAAAATACAAAACATTTTGTAATTTAGCTGGAAAGGATATTTTTTGTAATTTTAATTTTTTATATTTGAATATTTCTAAACATCTGAATATGTAAACTTTGAATATGTTAGCCTTTTCTCATCACTTGACATAAAATAAGAAATCAAAGAAATAAAATTAGATGTCAAAAGTGAACAGAGCAAAATGGTGTTACTTTAATAAGCTGTAACAGTTAATATGCAAATTTCATAACCTTTAAAACAAAAAAAATATGAGCTTACTTACGGAGAAGATACTGACTCTACAGGAGCGGTTACATCTGGAGTGGTTCTGGGGACAGAGGCTGGAACTCCAGAGTCATTTGTCTATATAAATATACATGTATATAATCTAATCAATAATTTTAAGTCAAATTAGATGGAAATATATATACTGTTACACCATAATATACACCACTGTTCAGAGGTGTGTGACCAGAAAGATGCTTTAGATTCTTATGTTCACCAAAGTCTTAATTATTTGATCAAAAATAATTTAAAAACAGTAATATTTAGATATTTAAAAATAAACAGTTAAAAATGGTTGACTACTTAATAAAGCGTGAATTTTTTTATTGTTTTGGATCAATTGAATGTGTCACTGCTGGAAATAGCAGTGTATATCATTGTATTTTATTAATGCATAATGTAATACTGTACAGTTCTGATCTTATTTCATTACAGTATGTTTCCTGGAATAAAAATATGTGCTCTACAAAGCGGAGGCAAGTGTAATGTGTCTTATAAGCATGCAATGTGGATTATGCCAATACTTACAGAGACAGTGGTGCTTGGTATAGGGGCACTGGACACTGCTGCGATTGGTTGGTCATCAACCTGAGATTTGGCTAAGCTGCAGCCATGTGAGACCCGTTAAACCTTGGTTTGGTAAACTGAAAGTACAAAACAATTACAATGAAAATGTTTTCTAACAGCATGGATGAAAAATATAATTACATTTTTGAAATATATACTGTCACTGTTTTTCATCTGCGTTATCATTTCCCTGACCATGTGACCAAACTCACCTGAGATATTAAAACTGACCCACCGGGGGAGCCTCTCGGCATTACGTCTCCTTATTGAAAGTCTCAATGAATCATCGTCAAGCAACACATATCAGTTATTGATGTATTTTAAATATCTGCTTATTACTAGGCTTATTATATATGTGCATTGAAGTTTTAAAATATAATACTTGAATTGAATTAAATGTTTTGGATACCACCATTAAATTGTTGTTTTTATTATTATTTGATTGACTTTAAATTCAGCTGTTAGGCCTACTTCTAGACTATGCCTCTCTTGGCACTGTGCATGTAAAATACAAAATATAGTTGCAAGGTTTTTATTTATGGGAGAAAAAAGGGCTGTCTACTGGCCAAGTAAGCCTATCTTTGGATAACGAGTGAAAAATATATAAGTTAGATACATTTGAGTAGGCCTATTTTGTTACAAATCGATTGCTATAATGCTTCAGTGCAGAAGGAAGCCCGTAAGCCATGATGTTAAGTTTGCGAGCAGATTAGGCTAAATTCCGCCTATTAGACAGCCTAGTCAGCTCATCGTTTTTTGTATTGCATCACTTATAGTTCTAAAACCTTTAAAATAGAGTTTAGGAAGATGTATGTAACGACAGTCATTAGCTTTGGTTAACTATTGAAGCCTTTTCTCTTGTCAAAAGGCTCATCGCGACCGGCGACTTTATTTGCGTGCAGATTCATTTCTGCCTATTAGACAGCGTGGTCAGTTTACCGTTTTATTTTGGTATTGCATCAAGCTCTAACGTTTAAAATTGAGTTTAGGAAGATGTATGTAAGGCAGGGAACTCAGAAGTGTCCATCCTGGACGAGGCAGACTCTGAGGGTTCAGATGTAGCCACTGCGGATGAGCAGCGCACAGGCCAGACACACAGCAGAGCCGTAGCCACAACTGGGAGAGCTGATTCCAGGAACAACTCCTCATGAACAGAGACCACGGAACCTGGGGACATGATGGCTGGAGACGCTGGCTTGGCAGCCATCTTGCGAGTGGACTCCTCATCCACCTGGATCCTCATCCTCCTGGAAGGGGGATCCGCTCTGCGCCAGGACCTGGTCAACAAAGTTCATAAAGCTTCCATGAGGATGAGGAAACTGGCAAGTTGAGTTCTGAGGGGTTCATTGAGGCTGCAACGGTAGAAAATAATAAGCGATTTATCTGGAAAGTGAGTTTGATGAGAGAGGTAGAAAAAAGTCCTGGGTATGATCCTCAAGGGAGTTGCAGCCCTGGGGTAGCATGAGTAACCGGGCTCCTGGGGGAACAAGATCAAGAGGATCCATATTTGGTCAGTCGTTCTGTCACGATGAGCAGAAGGAAAACAAGAAGTGGACACACGTGCAGATAATTTTATAACAAAACAAGAAACAAAGTAACAAAGAAAACCACTCCCCCTAAGCATTAATTTATTCCTCTCATCAAAGATTGTTCGCGATCGTTTGGGAGCAGGGGCAGGGCACCCTCAAAATTCTCTTGATTCTCTTGGTGAACAGAACCCTAAGCGGACAGAACCCTGTAAGCTACTGACTGTCTTCACAAGCGTTGTCGTAGTGTGGCCGAGCCGTCTAAGGAGTTCTATTTAGGCTCCAGTCTCTTCAGAGGTGTCGGTTCAAATCCCACCTCTGCCAGTGGATCTGTGCTCCGCTTGGAGCGTTATGAGTGCAGTTTTTCATTTACCTCCAGAGCCACATTAGCTGGTTCCGGTGTGCTTGATGAGGGAGGAACCTGCACTCACCTGCAGGACTGAACACTCCCCGCCTTGAGGGCCTATGCTGAGAACTCAGGGCACACCCAGCTCGGTCAGTAGAGCATCAGACTTTTAATCTGAGGGTTCAAGTCCCTGTTCGCGCATTGCGAAAAATGTGAGGCGTTAACATGGTCTTTGGAATCAGCTCTTGGGGTCAGCAATTGGACTGCGAGCAGGATCCTGTTTGAGCCTTACTTCAGCAAAAGCGCCAGACATGTGGTGACAACTGCGGTTCATTCGATTCCAGGCGGTTCATCATGCACAGCGTTGCTGGGGTGTTGGTAGCTTGCCGTGATTGTATAGTGGTGAGTACTCTGCGTTGTGGCCGCACCAACCCCAGTTCAAAAACAAGGTCACGGCAGCCCTTCCGTTGTTAACGGGTAACCGCTAGTGTTGCTTTCACCAATGTAAACTATGACGAAATATGATAGTCAACGATCCTTTATCACGTGACGAAAACAAGACGAGTCGCAACACAAATTCTGGTCATGTGACAATGACTATAATTAAATGTATAATGCAATATTGTTGACGAATAAAAACGAGACTAAATGTGGTTTACAAAAAGATGTCTCTTCAGACCAAAACGAGACGAGACGAAATGTTATAACGTTATTTCGTCTAATGCTTTAACCTAGATGCGGAACGGAATCCTGTAATGTCATCTGGCTGTTCTGCGTGTCTGAGTGAATTATGTGCACAGTTTAACATACAACATGAGTGATGGTCGAGGATTTATCTGCGTCTGCACTAATGAGGATATGAACAAATTAACTTCATCTACAGAGTTGCTCAGAGAGTTGCTCTCCAGAGTTTCCCAGAGTTGCTCTGGGAAAAAGTGTTTTCCCAAAGACCAGTCAAAATAAAAGTCCCGTTAAATTGAACACTCAGACAAAAAAAACTTTTGTGAACTATAGTATTTGCTATTGAAAATTGTAGTGCACTTGTAGTAAATTGTAGTAATCAAAGACTGTACGTATACTATAGTAAAGTTCAAAAACACTATAGTATCTAAGAATTTTACTCCAGTTTACTATAGTTACTGGAGTTTAATTAAATGGCCCTAATTTATCCATCTGTATGTAACATGAATGTATTTTGTCAGTTTCCTGCCTTTTCATGCATTTTGGTTTCGTCTATACTATTTGGTACTTATACTATACTGATTTGGTTAAATAGAATTGCATTAATAAAAAGAGACTAAAATAAAATTTTCATTGACTAAAACTAGACTAAAATGACATCAGTCTTCGTCAACTAAAACTAGACGAAAATTGTCATGGATAATTCTGACTTAAATGAAACTAAAATGCTCAGACTTTTAGTCGACTGAAACTTGACTAGACTAAAAAGAGTATGAACGTGACTAAAACTAATAAAAACTAAAATGACAGCTTGACACAAAGACTAGACTAAAACTTAAATTAAAACAGGCCGCCAAAAACGACACAAGTAACTGCTAGCCATTTTTGTTTCTTTTTGGAGTGGCCGCTACGTCGGCGGACGCGCTGCCAACTCGTCCATCTTTGCAGCGCACATTAAGCCCAACAGGCTGGCTTACTGGAGCCTGTTTTAGTCGTGGCCGAGAGGCTAAGGCGATGGATTCGAAATCTATAGGGGTCTCCCCGCGCAGGTTCAAACCCTGGTTCAGCGTTTGCTATGTTGTACAAACCATTTCACAGGCTGCTTAATTTTTTTTTATCTCACGCTGGAATTGTGGAATATATAGCTCTATGCTATCACTAAATGGGTCTCAGGTGTAGGTTTACATCAGAGGTGTGTAACGTGCACTAAAGGTCCACCGTGTTATACAATATGGAAACACTTTCCAGGTGTTGTAAGGTCATTTAAAGGTGGGGCTGCAATATTTCTTGGAACTACAGTCGGGGAAAGGGCCTATTTCAGACCTGCGCCTAGGTAGCGTGTCCGAGCGGTCTATGGCACTGAATTAGGGCTTCAGTCTCTTCGGAGGTGTGGGTTCAAATCCTACAGCTGCCAGCTGAGTCTTGAAAGTGTCTGAGGCTTGCAATCGATCCGGGAGGGCTGTTTTTAACTTCCGCTCACCTTAGAGCCAAATTAGCTGGTTCAGTCTGGGTTGATGAGGAACTAACCCTCTCTTTCTCTCAACAGGTAGTGGCTTAGCTTTTGTTGAAACCAGTAACTTTTTATTGGCACCGTTTGCATTATTAGTCCATTATGACATATCGCTTATGGCTCCTTAAACTCTTTGTAAGTCGCTTTTTGGATAAAAGCGTCTGCTAAATGACTTAATGTGAAATACGAATGAAACTGCAGGCAGAATCATCTCCGGGGACGGGATTGAACCCTCCTGCTCTGAAAAGGTAGCCAGAACTCTTAAGGCCGAAAACCTTATGAGCTTCTGACTGTCGACGAAGCTTTGCAGGAAACTGTAATAAAAAAGATGTTGAAAAAAGACCCTAGATGGGCTACGAGGACAGTTTTTAAAAGCCATCTGACTTTCCCGTCTACCTGCCATTCCACAGAACCACATTAGCTGGTTCAGCTGTACTTGATGAGTCATCTACAGTAACCGCATGAGGGGTAACAGCAACCTACAGGTAGGTTCACCTCCAGACATAGAATTGAACAGCCCTGCGTTATAAACCCAGCAATCTTGACTCACAGGACCGTACACGCCACACTGTCCGAGTAGCTTCGCAGCAAAATTGTTTTAAAAAAATAGCAAAATTGTTTGTAAAAAACAATGGCATATAACGTGGCTTTTTGAGGTAGTGTGGCCGAGCGGTCTAAGGCGCTAGATTTAGCCCCCAGTCTCTTCAGAGGCATGGGTTTAAATCCCACTGCTGCCAGTCTTTAAACACCGAGGGTGCCCTCTAGCCCGGTGGTTCTCAACTCTGGCCCGCGAGATCCATTTTCCTGCAGAGTTTAGCCCCAACTCTGATATAAAACACCTGAACAAGCTAATCAGCGTATTTAGGAATAGATGCTTTCAACTTAATGCGGCGCTGTGCAAATCTATCAGCGTATGAGATTGAAGTACCGCGATAGCGATTTTTGTGCAGATTGCTCGGTACGCATTTGAATGGCTCTCGCGGTACTTTAATGATATATGCCAAACAATCTGCGCAGACCAACATTAATTTCAACGCGTCTGTTCCTGAAGTCACTGATTAGCCTCTTCAGGTGTTTTATCAGAGTTGGGGCTAAACTCTGCAGGAAAGTGGATGTCACGGGCCAGAGTTGAGAACCACTGCTCTAGCCGCACCCTGGGATAAGCTGCGAGGGCTGTTTTGCATATTTTTTTGTTGTGTTTCCTTCTCTAGCTGTCTCCACTTTTGCGAAAAATGCGAGGCGTAAACATTGTTTGGAATCAGCTCTTGGGGTCTGCATTTGGACTGCGAGCAGGATCCTGTTCGAGACTTACATGCCTAAGGGAAGCCTCTTTGAAAAGCATACACCAGCCTGTTAGCCAAAGGGAATGCGTTCGTGGCTTCGTGTATGCTGCGCACCATGCCCACAATATTTTTCATGGCAAATTTGAGCTGCGCCATGCCACCGAGACCCCGCCTCAAGTCTCACGAAATTTGCGTGGTGTCGGTAGACCACTGTCATAATGGCATTAGTGTGCAGTTTGGTGCCCGGCCACAAGTGAGCGACTCCATAGCACACAAAATGACTATTTTTATGGGGTTTTTCACAGTTCACATCGTTGACAGACGGGTCACGTGGATATCGTTCCAGCCCCCCAGCGTCCATGGACCCGTTTTTTGTCCACTCACTCATTAATTGTTGGTAATGCATTGCCAAACCCCCCATGCCACTGACCCACCTCCACCCATCCACGGACCCTTTTTATGTCCACTTACCCAATAAGTCTAGGTAATGCATTAATATACCCACCATACAAATATAACCAAAGCCACAGTCCAAGGCAATGCTTGAGACATTCTCATTTAAAGACAAAACAAATAACATCCCCAGAGAGCTTTTACAAAATAGGTACAGAATAAAAAAAAATCTAATTAAAACTCTCATTACTGCGCGCTGTGGCCGCAGCAACCCCTGTTCGAATTCGTGTCACAGCAGCCCTTCGTTGTTAACGGGGAACCGCAAGCCTTTTTGTTTCTTATTTTCTTTCGGCGGATGCGCTGCCTGAACTGATAATAAACTTATTGTAATATGATATATTACTTTGTGTGCTTCTACTTTGTATTCATATATTATACACTTGAGTTAAAATGTGTTAGAATTTGCTGATTTATAAATGATATCTAAGAGTAAAATGTCTAGAGTTAATTTAACAATTTAATACTGACAGTGTTGACTAAATACAACACTTGACAAAACTACAATGAACTAACACTAGACTAACTTACTTGATTGGATTTTGGGTAATATAGCAATCACAATAAGACACCGTCATCAGGACATGGAACAAAACAAACTCGCACAGGACGGCAAACAACAGGGCATAATATAGGGAGACTTACAAAATTCATCCAAGGGATAGACTAACATGACAGGATAGTCTGAGACTGAGACAGTGACAAAAACCAACCGAACTTGGCAAACAAAATCAAGGGCAAACAGGAAAACATGATCATAGGGTTGGGGTGACAAGGAACAAGGAAGGGGGAACAACAAAGTACATGGGGAGAAGTCCATATTGGTTGGGACAAGGGGGAATAGTCTTTGTCCCTGGGGACGCTCGAGAGCGCAGAGTTCTGGGGGACTTAGTACGGGAAGTCCTGGGGGGAACTGCCGGCCGTATGGCCGGACAGGACAAGACCTGTGAGACCGGCTGTAAGGCTAGGGACCGGCTGAGTCACCGGCTGGAAGGCCGGCTGGAATCGCCAGGAGGGTCGCCGGCTGAGTCACCGGCTGGAATGCCAGCTGATTCATCGGCTGGAATGCCAGGAGGGTCGCCGGCTGAGTCACCGGCTGGAATGCCAGCTGATTCACCGGCTGGATCGCCGACTGGAAGGCAGGCTGATTCACCGCCTGAATCAGCGGCTGGACTGCCGGCTGAATCACCGGCTGGAGTGCCAGCTGAAGCACCGGCTGGAGTGCTGACTAGATCGTCGGCAGCACCGGCTGGGAGGTCAGCTGCCCCGGCTGGGTCTTTGTTATTCAATATGTTGTTGTCTCTGTTATTGAATATAATTTTCTTTTAACCTGCAGCCTTCTGGGTCATTGTCCTCTTAAATGACACCAGGTCCCTCATCTACATCACTTGTTGCATCATCTGCCACAAAACCAGGGCAGACAACCACACCAGAGCAGACAACAACACCAGCGCAGACAACAACATCTGGGCGGTCAGCATCACCTGGACTTACACAATTAATTAAATTATTCGTAATATTTAAGTAGAGATTTTTGGCTAGAGATGCATGTTCCAGTCGGGGATTGAACCGATAACATTTGGATCCGCAGTGCCCCATGCAATACTACAGCAAAGTGTTCTCTATTAATATGTTTCTCAAACTAACACTGTAATATAATAATAAAACTGTGTCATGTAGCTTCGGACGGGCAGCAGTGTCAATATTAACTCTCATTTCACCAAATTCTTTCTCAGTTATCTACCGCATAGCTCTAACCGGACCTAGTGCTCCAGACGTAGTAACCCCCCAGCCGGGCGGTTCCGACTGATGTATCCTCACGATCGGTTCCCACCTTGGTAACCCATGAGCTTCCCTAGGTGGACCTCCACCTTGCGGTAAACTCCTTCAGTCCGCACATTCCTCCCATGAGTTCTACCCTACCTGCAAAACCATGTTGTTGTCTCCACTAAACTCCTCCCTACGGTAGTTAGTGGTCTCTGTAGCGCGTTTCCCAACTGAGGAAATAGCGCTAACCCAGCCGGAGGCAGGGGCTACCCACCTTTTCAAAAGCTCTGGGACCCCCTACCTATCCACTGGAAGGTTTCAATTTTGCGTTAGCACTCACGTCTGACATGCCCAGGCCTCCACCTACAATGCCCGAGTAATTTAAATGAAACGTTAAACTTCTGAATTCTACACAAATATTGAGGACTGTGTTTTTGGTGTTTTACATGCACACGTATTCACAACATATTCATTATGACAATAAACTGTTTCCATCGCCTAAACACTCATTTGAACTAAGGCAAACTCAAGATAAAATCTGCATCTATAGCACGTTACATTGGTTTAAAAAAAAAACTGAAATTGTTAGGGGCGTCCAAGAAGGAAAACCAAAAAGCAGGCGGCGGGTTCAAAACTCAAACTTTTATACAGAATATAAAGACCCACTTTGGGCAAAACATGACAAAACAATGAACTTCAAACAAATACTTCCCACAAGGGGGCAAAAAACAAGAGAGACAAGATAACTAAACACATACAGGAACAAGACTTGACTGGGGTTTCAAAAAACAAGGACACAAGGTAAGTATGGTCAACTATACACAGGGGGCCCTGAAGCTGACACAGTGGCTGGAACAGGGGGCATCGCAGCAAACACTTCGGCCGACACTTAGGCCGCTGCAGCAGACACAGCGGCTGGAACAGGGGTGGCCTGTGGCCACAGGAGAAGGCTGCAGCTGGAGGCTAGAAGTCCCCTTTCTCCTCCTCTTCCTCCTGGGCCGTATCATAGGGATGACGGCAGGTTGGGAAGAAGCGGTGGGGAGCATTCCTGGCTCTGGTTGGCCCAACGGTTAGAGAGTCGGACTCGTGACCAGAAAGTTGCCGGTGGCCGGTGGGTAGCGACTGAAGTGCCCTTGAGCGAGGCACCTTATCCCTACTTGCTCCCCGAGCGCTGCAGTGATGGCTGCCCACTGCTCCGTGTGTACGTGTGTTCACTACTCTCTGGATGGCTTAAAAGAGGTCACATTTCGGGTATGGGTCACCATATATAATAGGTCACTTTCACTTTTTTATTTTCACTTTCACTTTATTCACCCCAAACAGTGAATAAACTTGATAAATAAGCCTTCATTTTAATGTGGATTGGCTTTTAAACAAGACAAAGCTAGTCACAGACTTATTGGAAAGACTAAACTGAAAGATGATGCAATGCCGACAGCAACTGCCAACATGTTTACCAAAGTGCATTGTTTATTTCAGATTGTCTGATATGCACGTTATATGCTTTTAACCAAAATAACTGTTCTGTACAGCACAATTTTAATATTATATATACCAATACACATTCATAGCATCTTTTGATATCTTATGGCTAACATATTCATACTGAGAGCCAAAAACACTTTTTGTTTTTACAAGGATTTTAATAACAAAATGCAAAATACACCTTTTATAAGGGCATAACACATAAAGGACTATAGCAGGGGTTCTCAACCTCTTTGACTTCAAGGCCCCCCATTGTGTTCAACAATGTTCAAAGGCCTCCCTCCCTCCCACTCACAAAACCTCAACATTTCAACCCAAAAAAAGTTTAGAGCTTGACATTAACTGTAAAAAACGTTTGTTCATTATAATTGTAGTCTAATTTTAAAATATTGGTCATCGTGAGGCCCCCTTGGAAGTCAACTGGGGCCCTCTGTAGGGCACGACTCCCTGTTGAGAACCTCTGGTCTACAGTACTATACTAAATAGACAAGTTTAATAATTGCACCCATGATCAATATCTAAGTCATAGCATGCAGCTAAATATTTATAAAATGAATCGAAACTATTGTGATAAAATGTATGAAATTAAGCTGTATATATGCTCTTAATAGGTTCAGTTGCTTTTGATTGGCAATAATTGTGCAAACTTCAATATTTTACGCATAAAAAAAATTATTCTCAAAGCAAAACAAACGATCTAACAAGAGATGTAAAAAAAGATCATCAAAACTAGTTGAAGCGGAAAAAAGCTAAACAGGTTTCATTATTAATTCCTAGGACAAAATACCTAAATAATACAAAACTATTTTGTTAATCTTAGTGGTTAGATATTATTTCATTAATTTTATTTCAAGCTCACAAAGCAACCGATGCCATGTTTTAAAAGAACAGAGCTACCCAAAATTCACGGTAGGCAATGTTAGGCAAAGTACACATTTGAATTTAAAATATATTATAAAACCTCTGAATGAAATTTGAAAATTACATCAAAGTGCCACATTAGTTAACATGTCAATTGCATTGAAACCCAGAATTCTATTTTAAATGGCTATTTTACCAGTCGCCCTCTGCAATACGCGTATAGCCCACCTGAGGCCGCTGAACATGGTTTGGGAAGCACAATTCTTACATTCAGAACACAAAATATAATTTACATAACGATAACTCATCATATGAATTATAGATTATCTTTAGAAACTACGCATTTTTTTGGAGTTTGGATGACCATTATTGTGCTGTCTCCGCCCCTGCAGCTCCCTGTGCTTCCTCCAGCATTTGCTTGTATTCGCTTTTAAAGAAACCAGCCTTGCAAAGGGAAAAAACATAACAACATTAAGATGTGAAAAAACACTTAAAGAATATTTTGTTTAAAAAGTCTCCCATTATTAAGCTTAATATGCATTCCTGTGGCTCAGGTGTTAGATCATGGCACTAGCATTTAAAACAGCATAATGTCAAAGTACAGTGTCTCAATTATTTCACAAGGGCAGCATGGGCAAAGTTTTTAACATAGACCGTAAAAAAATACTTTATTTCTCACTATAAGAAGTTGGACAGCGTCATCTACTGGGGGATAATGACGTTAAACTCTAGCAAGCAGCAGTCACATACAGTATTGATATATCTTATATCTCATGTATGAGAGTGTAGAAGAGCTTTATATTTATAAATCCCTGAAGTATAAAGTTACGCAGCGTTAACATTGGACTAACTATTTGACATAACCATCAACAGTTCACTTTTCTTATGCAGAATTGAGTTGAGCTGAGTCCGGTGTCCTTAACAGAGGAGTCATAACGGGAAGATTTTGATACCCACACCAGCTATAAATAAACCTGATCACATTGCGTGGGATCTTTTATAAAATAACGCAGTATTGGAGACATCTGGACGCTTCAGTGTGACTGGTTCTGGTATGTCATGTAGCGATACAGCTTCTGTGTTGTTAAACGTGCCTTTATTTATATAGCTTCAATGCTGACGTGGCCAAACATAATCTTAGATACATACAAAATACATTTAAATAGAGTTTATTTCCTGCGTCATATAATGTGAATACGTTGAATACAGCGCAACTGTAATATTAAACGTAAACTTCATTTGATATTATAATAAATTATAATTATGTCACTTTGCCCTGGATATATGCTTCATGTGTTAATAGCAATGTGCTATGCAATAAAAATAAAGTCAATAACGAAGGAAAAATATGTTGTGATGTCAGAGCTATGACTGAGCTGTCTTTAAATGTTATATTTACTTAACGCTCTTGTTGTGTCACGTGGTAACACTCGTTCGTAATGTTTCGTTATGAGCTTTCTGTGGCTGCTGTGACAGCCTTTTACCGCAAAAAATATTCGAGAAACTTTATTAAAGTCAAACTTTTACTACTTATTTTTCACGTCCTTTGGATTTAATATCATATGACATCATGTCACAAGACTTGCTAGAACTATTGAGGTTGAGATGTCCTCATGTTTGATTTAAGCGAATAGTTTGGGTCACATATAAGATGACAGTGACAGCATTTTTACAAAAACCATTGATCTTGTTCAGCTGAAACGTAAGTCATATAAAACATTAGGGTGGGTGAATAATGTCAGAATACATTTTTTTCATTAAAATATTCCTTTAATACTACATGAAACCGATATTCAGATGGTGATATACGTACTTTATAGAGAGCCACTGTGATGAGAGCCATCAGCAATAGTCCTCCTATGACCCCTCCAATGATTTCTTTAGTGAGATCAGCCTCCTCATATACCTCCACTTGGGTAATAATCTAAACAAAGAAAATACTTGATGAGTCCTTTGTAATGACAAAATTTTAACCTAAATATCTTTAATCAACAATTAATCTTTCTCTATTAATAACACCTCAATAAATTGTCTCTAAATGTAAAACAGAAATTACGGTAGCACTTTATATTACAGTCTTGTTTCCCATGTACATACCCTGTACTTTTACAGTAAATATAATAACTGGGTAATAACTATACTATTCCTTTCAGCATTCGTGCCCTGGTGGCCAAGTTCTTTGAGGACATCAAGATCTGTTGCACCCTTCAGGACTTCACGACAGGCTGGCAACAGCTGAAAGTAGGCATTGCCATGGGATGTTCGATCTCTCCCATCCTGTTTGTTGCAGCCTTTGAGGTCATCCTGATGGGGGCAAGGGTGATGGTTGGAGGTATGAAGCTACCATCAGGCCAAAGGCTACGACCAGTGAGAGGCTATATGGATGGCATTACGACCATTCTCCAGACAGCAGCATGCACAACAAGACTACTGAAGAGGTTTGACAAGCTTGTGGGGTGGGCGAGGATGAAGATCAAACCCGCCAAATCAAGCAGCCTGTCCCTCAGGAAAGGGGTTAGAAGCGACCATACCATCTTTGTCGCAGGCGGTGAGGAAATCCCATTGCTGGCAAATCAACCCGTCCGTACCCTGGGTCGTACCTACACAGCAGACCTCTCTGATAAGCAGATGGGGGAAACAGTGAGGAAGCAGCTCGCAGATGGCCTGGCCAGGATCAACCAGAGCCAGCTCCCCGGCAAGTATAAAGTATGGAGCTACCAGTTCATACTGTACCCAAGGGTGATGTGGCCTCTGAAGATGAGCGAAGTCCCCTCCTCGGTGGCAGACAAGATGGATGGTCTGGCAAACTCATTCATCAGGAAGTGGCTGGGTCTGCCGAGATCAGACGTAGGCCTCTTCGGCAGGAACACGCTACAGCTGCCACTGTGATCCATTTCACTGGGCAATTAGCAGGCTGAAACATTGTGAAGTAGTCGGCAGAGTTTAGGAGGGTCGAGCAAGCCTTGGGAGGAGCGAGACCCCCCTCTTCTGGTCAAATGCCTCCAAGGAAGAGCAGAGAGCCATGGTGGTGGCAGAAGTGACAAGGACCGAGCAGGAGAGCCTTAACATCAAGGCGGTGTCTCAGAGCCGGCATGGAAGCTGGATGTCATGGGAAGGTGTCAAAGACAGGCATTTGTCATGGTCTGACCTGTGGAAGATCCCCCAAGCCAGACTCAGCTTCCTGATCAGATCCACCTATGACACCTTACCTTGTCCCAGAAACCTCCACCAGTGGTTCGGCACTGAAGAGCTCTGCCCCCTTTGCAGTACCAGCAACGCAAGCCTCCAGCATATCCTGTCGGGCTGCAAGACAGCATTGTCCCAAGGCCGCTATAGGTGGTGACATGATCTGGTGTTGAGGAAGCTAGCAGAGGTGGCAGAGTCATGTAGACAGGAGGCTAATAGTAGACCTTCCGCACCAACAAGACACCCCATCCTGTTAGCAAGGGCCAGAGAAAACATCAACCACCCTCACCAGAGAAAAACATCTAGAGACCTCTCATCTGGCAGTGAGTGGAGCATGAGGGTGGACCTGGGGAGGCAGCTCCAATTCCCCAGGGAGATCGTAGAAACTTCGCTCTGGCCAGACCTGATTATGTGGTCAGAGTCATGCAAGACCATCTTGTTGGTGGAGCTCATTGTCCCATGGGAGGAGGGCATGGAGACTGGCAACGAGGGGAAACGTGCGAAGTATGCAGACCTGGCAGAAGACTGCAGAGAGGCTGGCTGGAAAGCCACCACGTGTCCCGTCGAAGTGTGATGCAGGGGCTTCGTTGGGTCCTCGACGATTCGCCTGCTCCGCGACATGGGATGTAAAGGACCAGAGTGTCGAAAAGCCATTAAAGAACTGGCAGAGGAGGCAGAGAAGAGCAGATTTTGGCTATGGCTAAGGAGGAAGCATAGGAGGTGGGGGCCAAATAACACCTAGGGCATCAGCAGTGTTGGCAGGAAGTGATCCCTGCCATCGCTCAACCACCAGGAGATGTACTGGGGTTAAAGGAGCGAAACATCCATGACTGGTGGTCCCCAGCTGATGATCCGTTTATGCCCAGAGAGGTGTTCAAAGGAGCACACCTGCACAAAAGGTACCGGTGGAGGTGCGTCAGGGAGTAATGCCCAGCAGGTAAACCATCAGCCTGTATTTCTATAACTGAACCTACCCCTAAACCTAAACTTATACCATGTAGTTACCTTATACTACACAATCCTTTCTTAGGCAAGTACACTGTAAGTACAATAAAGTGCAACCAAACATTTTTTTTAATATTAAATCTATGAAGACATCACGTTGTACCTAAATGCATTAAAATGGCTTTTATAGCTATATCAGAGTTATATTATAATTAGAGCAACAGTTATTATTACAGTACGCAAATAGATGAAAGTTACCTGAACAGTTGGTATAGAGTGCCTGGAATCAGTAGAAAAGAAAACATATTTGCTCTTGTCATAATCCAGAGATGCTGTACTGACCAATTCAAAAACAGCAGCTTTGAGGTCAGTCTAAGAGAGGGAGATTGTTTTGAGACTGTCATTGCGGAAATAACACAAAGGATTATTGTGAAAAACGATGTGCTTTTTGTGCAATTCAGTTACCTGCTCAATCCATCCAGCGCTTACATTGCCAGAGATATTATAAAGTATCCTTTCATTTCTCATCAGATTCACATCGCATGTGAACACCGCACACACAGCAATAGAGCAGTTCTAACCAAAGTAAAACCCACAGTTTTTATGCAGTAACAGAAACTATTTCCATACAGTAACATATACTATTAATAAATAAACAAAAAAAAGGTAGTGCATTTAAAAAAAGCGCACCACCACACGATGCTTTTTTATGACTTCCTTAATTTCCAGTTTGTTCATGGCAGGCTGATCCTCTTGTTTCCTCTTGCAGCCTGAAATCTGTAAGAAAATTGCTCTTATTATATATTACGAAAATATGTATTTGATGTTGAATAGAAGATGCAGGTTCCTTTTCAAGTACGGTTCACTTAACATCTGTAGCTTATTAAAGGAATAGTTCACCTGAAAATTAAATGTAAGCCATAATTTACTTATCCTCATGTCATCCTCGGTGTAAATGTCTTCTGTCTTTCTTCAACTGAACATAATTATTTGTGAGAAAAAACAATTAATATTTTGAGCTTATTTAGTTACATTTGGAAATAAACCTTATTGTGACCATTTTGTGTAAGTATGTATCATTTCCACATTCAAATGTGACTATAAGCTCAAAATTAATTAATTCAATTTCAGTTCGCTTCTTGGACATTTGTGGCTGCGTGCTTTAAAGAACAAGTCCACGTTTATATGTCTGCGACCTTAGAAGGTTGCAGCTCCCGAATTGGGACACAGCTCCTGTGTCTCGATCAGCTCCCTTGCTCCCGAGATCGTGACTCAGTAGCTGTGTCTCGTTTCGTAAGGCTGTGTCCTTGTGTCCCCCGGAGGTCTCATCCTCTTAAGGATGCGGTATATGGAGGATTCTCAACTTAGAATGAAACGAGACATTCTTCGTAGGACATACTGGCAGAAAACGAAACAGGAAGTACCACGTTGCTATGACAACACGTTGCACTCGCAAACCTGTCAAATTAATTAAAATGATTTCTACATGATTTTTAGAGGTAATAAGTTGGTTATTTTCTATCCTAAACAATGCCAGCATTTTTTGCTTTACTGTTTTAAAACATTTAAAAGTCACTAAAGACTTGTAAACCTATTTACTACATATGCCTGCTAAGATTAAAAAAAAGTAACACAAATTGTAAACTGTTAACATTTAAACAACACATATTTTATTGAATGTGCAGCTGATGTCGTTTATTCAAATAACAGACGTTGGCTGACTCAAAGAATTGTGGGTTATGTCTAGCAACGAAGAATACACCTCATGCGTCCTCCGAATTCTCGTGAAAGTTGGTCGCATTAGAAGGTTGCCTACGGAGTGTCCTACCTGCTTTTATGAAACGAGACAGCCTTGATGACGTAACAGGCTTCAAATGAGACCTCCGGAGGACACAGTCTTCCGAAACGAGACACTGCCAGTATATCATGTACAAGGGTCCAGGCACTGGTGAGGACCCTGGCTCCCTTCTCATTGGGACACTGTTAACTTATTTTCCTGTGACATGACTGCTTAAGCGCATCGTGATACTTCACAGGTGGTATTAATCAACAACCAAAATCGACATCTCTCTGACTTTATTTTTTTAAATGCTGTTAGAAGAACATATGAGAAACACTTTCATTATTCTGTTACATATCAGTGCATAAATTTGGTTGATTATTAAATTTAACTGTTGAATCAAGGTACGAAGCAAAAACTAATCGATTCCAAAAATGATCGATTCCAAGGCGTTGAGAATTGAGAGTCGATTCCAAAGGTTGGAATCAATTCCAATAAAGGAATCGACTCCTCTTTAAGAGCCTTCATAAGCACAAGCCCCGCCCCTTAGCTGATGTCATCTGTTCAACTAATCAGGAGTAGTTTGTTTTCTAAAACAGTACAGACTTCAGAAAAAAACTAATGGATGAAGTCTAGAGCTGTGGAATGACATAATGCATGTTTGCACACACTATCCAGATATAACATGTATCCACACATTTAACAAATCATATTTACGTTTGTCTTTTCAGAGGGACTGTAAATGGTGAGCTCAGCATGTATATAAAGCACCCTCACAACATATTTTCTGGGACGTCTGTATAAAGCCATTAAAGCTGGACAGAGCTTTTTCAACATCTGTTGCACTATTTGCATTTAACATTAAATGAGAAGATTAGAAAGAGCAATAGCAAAAAACGTGTGTGAATCTATTAGGGGGGATTCGCATTTCGCGTCTTATCAGGGGGTTCACACCAAACACGGATTAAGCGTTATGCGGTAGTTGATTATATAAAAAGTCGGGGTTGGTGTCTTATTTAATAAATCTCTGCTTTAAGGAGTTATACCATCAAGTTTGAAAATGGCCTTAATTACACCGGTACTGAAAAAAACCCTTACCGGATGCTTCAAATTTTCTCCCAATATCTGTTTGCCATTTATTTCCAAGTTACAGGAAAAAAAATATTTTTACAGCTTCAAGACTTTCTAAATGACAATCATATTTTTGAGAAGTTCCAGTCGGGATTTAAAACCCGGCACAGTGCAGAAACAGCTCTAACACGAGTTCTTAATGATATTTATATGGCTACGGATTTGGGGGACTCTGTCATTTAGTAATGCTAGACCTGTCTTCTGCCTTTGATACTTTTGACCACAACATTCTGATTGGACTAGGAGGTGCGGTTTTAAGTTGGTTTAAATCCTTTTTAACAAATAAATGTTTCTCTGTCAAGATTGGCCGGTTCTCCTCATCCCCCCAAAATCTAACATGCAGTGTCACCAGGGCTCTGTTCTAGCTGCTTTTCTTTTCTCTCTTTATCTTCTCCCTCTGGGTTCCATTTTCAGGAAACATAATATTTAATTTCACTGTAATGCTGATGACATGCAGATTTATATGCCTCTGTCTAGGAAAAAAGGGGGTGTTCTTGACAATCTGACTGCTTGTCTTGAGGAGGTAAAGCTTGTCTTTCCAATAACTTCCTATTTTTGAAATCAGACAAAACAAAAGTTATTGTTTCGACCCCTCAGAAACTAGACCAAAACATGATATGGACCTTGGTCACTTAAATCAATTCAACTCTCCCCAGGTATGGAACCTATGTATGCTGTTAGACAACTCTGGTTCGAGCTTTGGTCTTTATCGAAAATCAAATCCTATCTCCGAAGCGCTCCTTGGAAACAGCTGTCCACGCTTTCATTATATCGCGCCTGGATAATTGCAATTCTATTTATTTTGGTATATCTAAGTCCCAAATTGCACGCTTAGAGGTTGTTCAAAATGCGGCAGCAAGATTTCTGGTAGGAAAGAGGAAGTTCAATCATGCCATCCTTATACTTAGATCCCTTCTCTGACTCCCTATACATTTTAGAATTCAGTAAAACATTGTTTTACTATTGATCTATAAATCCCTTAAGGATCTAGCTCCTGCTTATCTGTCCGACCTTTTATACTCTTCCGCTAGAAGCCTCAGATCTGAATCTAAGCTCCTCTTTTTGATACCCAGAACTCGGCTGAAATCTAGGGGTAACTGCGCTTTCGAAGTAGCTGGTCCTACACTATGGAATAAGCTCCTGCTATATATTAGATCGGTTTCTTCTTTGTTTGAATTCAAATCCCATTTTAAAACTTATTTATTCTAACTTGCTTTTATCGTGGAATGATTCTCCTTGATTTAAATTCTTGGCATCTGGTTTGTTTTGTTTTATTTTCTATTGTGTTTTAAATATTATCTGTGTTTTTATTTCTAAGTATTATTGCACATGTACAGCACTTTGGTCGGCCTGGGGCCGTTTTTAAATGTGCTCCTCAATCTCCTCTTCCACGCAAGCTAAAAAAATTTGTCAGCTTGCAAGGCAAGGCAAGTTTATTTATATAGCACATTTCATACACAATGGTAAGTCAAAGTGCTTTACATAAAAATAAATAAAATAATCATCTAAAATAATCACAACAATAAAACAAGAAATTTAAAAACCTTTAACATATAAAAAAAAACTTGATTTAAAGTTAATTAAATTAGTTTAGATTAATCTGATTATAGTTTGGAATAAACTGATTATATATAACAGACGTTTCCCGACAGTAATAAAGAGCGTGGAACGCGATTGTTCGCATTTGGTGTTAACCCAGCAAAAATGTAGACACGCGGCCGGCGTGCGCAAATAGGGAGCGACTTTTTAGAGTGCCGTGGGTCATTTGACAAGAGAAAGCAGCGCAATACTGATCTCTAGAGATCTGTCTGTCATTTACACTTATATGCCCATTATTCTTACATATTTTTAATACAATTTACTGATTATCGATCTGTATATCTATATTCCACAAGTACTTTCTGTGTACACTGCTGAATAACTTTAAATGTGAAAATGAGTATTTTACTATGAACCATTTTTAATGTTAACAGAAAGATAGGAAGTAACAAGACGACTGAATTGGAGTAGCTCGACAACAGACTTAACTGCCTTCTACGACAGAGTGCAGGTTTGGACAGAGCAGCTAATTTTTCCTGTATGCAAAATTTAGATTCTATAAAAAGACTGATACAGTGAAATATTTAGTCTTTGCATATTGCAGTCTATGCAGTAAGCCGGTCGCAGTTTGTTTCACCTGAGAACGCATTCAAAGCAAAAGATCATCCAAAGCAAATGAGTTATTCGTTCTGGTTTAAGAGTTCAACAACATCAAATACCTGTTGATTTTTTCCGATAGATGCATCTTTTACCTAAAACATTTTAATTGGTTTTAATCTTTTTTAAAGAGTGAATAATTTGTGATTTTTAAGGTTCTACTTTGGTTTATGGAGTGTCCATCAACAAGTTTACATACTGTACATACAATTCTAATAATAGGCAGTTATTATTACCTTACTTCTTGACTGACTCTCAAATGATTCTTTCGGCAATTCATCTGTCTAATCCCCTCCTTTCTGTCAGCCTACTCTGATTGGTCAGATGGTCTAGTCTGCTGTGACTGGTCTATCGCGAGCAGTGTCGAAAATGGAACGTAGACGGTCAGTAGGCTACACCGAGTGACGCGAATCTGACCCAGAACTGAAATTAGAACGACAGACGACTCATTCGCTTGATTGAGAGTCGAGTCCTTTTTCCCAAGCAAATAACTTTGTTATTTGTTCACTTTCGGTTTTACACCTTGGCAGACTGCTTACATTCACACACAGGAATATTACACACTGCATGAAATTCTCGTTTGGCTCTCAACGGAGGCGGTCGCATTTTTCACTCCCCGTCCTTGCCCTTATTTTCCCTGCTTTGTCTCCTGTCTCGTCTCGTCTCATCTACTGAGAGACTCTCTCTGCACTGCTCTCCAAACTTAAAAAATTATGGATCTGATCAACTGGTCTCTCAACGCAATTGACACCATCTTCTCGACGAGGAGCTTGGGTTCGGGGGAACCTAACTGCCCTGACGGAACGTTCGCAGCTGGCTACACGATGGACGCGTGGGACAGATGGCGGATCGTGTGTCTGGCGGCTCTTTCCGTGGAGGACATCGAAGATATCTACCTATTCGGAACCATGATAACAGGTCTTGTGCTGATTGGATTAGGCTTTGCCCTGGGTTATCGAAGAATTCATAAAACGGGAACAGCTGTCCAAAGCCTCACAAGGCTGCCCGTATCAATTGAAGCTGTGGGAAGAGCGGTCAGCATTGAGACTGAGACTATTAACCGCAATATGGTTTCTATCATGGAGAACCTCACGGCTTTGCGAAGGAAAATTGATGGTATTGGAGACCAAAATGGACAAGAGAGTAGCCACGGAATTGGAATGTGGTTTACTCGCCCAAGACAAAACATCGCAATCTTATCTTTTCGGTCAGGAAGAGGGAAAAAAACAGGGAATGAACTGCAGCGTGAAGAGCTGGGACAATGACAAACGAAAGAAGACGCCTTATAGAACTACAAACTCACACAAATAAAGGACAGGAACGGAAACGCGGTGGACACCACATGTTCCAGGAAAATGGAGGGATCTACAACGAGCTGCTGGACACGATGCTGTCAATTGTGCGGGGACCTATGCAGAAGGTCGGCTGCTGTGATTGAGACGCTCTTGCGTGACACCTGTGATTAGCCGAACTCAACTGAGGCGGATTGCCGCACTCAACTGAAACTATGCACCCAATCCAACACCACCAGCCTGACAGGCGGGTCTGTGATCGGCGCCGTAATGCTGCTGGAATGGCTGCTTGCTGGAGCTGGATTAACTTCCCCTGTTGCAAGTCGTGTCTATGGTGTATTATGTGTATTTGTTTTTCTCCCCACATTCCTCATGTTATGCTGTATTTTTCTTCTTAAATCCATTTCGTTACACTGTACTCGTATTTGTGTAATGACAATAAATTGAATCCAAATCCAAATGTCATTTGAACGACATTGTAATATTTGCTCTTTAAGTGGTCGGCATTTGCTTAGTGTGGCTTATTCTGACACAACATTTCTTTTGGAGTCGGCGCCTTTATTTTCCTAATTTATTTGATATAAAATTCTATATTATTTAATTTCACTTGCTAAAATTATATTTACAGGCATCATGTTTGTGACTTTCATGTTTCATGTAGTCCAGAACCACTTCTGATCAGGAAATCGAAACAGACTCACAATTCTTTGACTACTAACAATACTTTTATTTATTAATTTATGTATTTTATTTTATCTTTCATTTTGTCAGTGTTGTAACTTCCAAGTCTTCCTTAATTTGAAAAGACACCCCACTCATTTTTGTCAAGTGGCAATTTTTTAATACACTTTCCACGCGATGCACCTTTGATTTGCAGAGAATCAGTAACACCATGGATGCGGCGTGCATAGGCAAATTTTGTCATGTGACGCTACATTAATTACATTGAACCTCCTTTTTCTCTGCAATTCATTTTTTAATAAAAAAATGTCATATGCACCTTTTTGGCACAATTTTTTTTGCCATTTTGAATCATCTGCTATCCTTAGGCTTTTCTCCAAAATACAGTTACGCCCTTTTGGCACCAAATGGCTTAGTATATTCTGTAAGTCTTTTGGTTTACGATTAAGGTTTCACTTTGGCAGTAGAAAGAGCTCATCGAGGGCTTTCATTTTATATACCGTACATGTCTCCATTTCCCCCAAAATGTCACTTACAGTATGACCCTCTGGTTCTCATCCTATATGCACTCTTTAGCCATGTACTACACATGTATTTTATTCCCCACTCTTTAAAATTATGTTAATTATTTACATATTGCTTGTGTTATGCTATTTGACCCATAATAAATGTGTTAAATTGCAAGGAACAACACAAGTTGTGTTAAAAGTAACACAAAATGTGTCGTTCCAGAAATAACACAGAGATGTGTTCAGTTGAGGACAAGACAATTGGTGTTTAGTCCTTACAGTAACACAAAATGTGTTGTTTTAACACAACCGTTTCTATGGAGGCACTATCGAGTAAACTACAGTCGCAAAGACCCCGCCACTAACTACGTGCCTGAATGTCATTGCCAGTGCATTGCATTGGTGCGAATAATAATGCTTCAGTATATTCGGGTCAAAATAGCTTCCCCATCAGCTATTGATATAATGGCATGTTCACTTCTCTCAGTGTGCAATGTTCCTGTAAGCCACCAAAGAATGAGATAATTTAAAGCAATTAGGTATAAGATTTAGTTATGATAAAGTTACAATAACTGTTAAAGGGTGATGTGTTATTGTGTTTTTTTCTCTTCTCATGTGTACAGTACTGTTTACAGCATGTTTTTAAGTAAGATGAGAAAATTGTATTTACTTGAAAGTCTGAATTAGTCCAGATGGCCAAATCACCCAGTTTCATTGGTACAGTGATGTAAACTTTAAAATTTGTTTCTCTCAGGTCATTATCCACCTGAAAGAGAAAAGGTTACAAAAATTGAATTTGTGTATTGTATTTACATTTATGCATTGGCATTTAAAAAAAAAACACAGTTAATTTAAGGTATACATTTTCTTTGCACTGCTAATGCAATTCTAAATCCAATTGTGCAACAAGAGCTTAGAAATGTAGGCTAAATGTTGTATCCTGTTGTTATGAGACATCATAAAAAACTGCTCTTGAAGCAATACCTTTAATATCTGCTTGATAGGCTTCTTGAGATCCCTTTTCCCTGCAGTAAAATTTATGTGGATAGTGGAATTTTCATGCCTGAAAAATGAAAGCAATGCAAATTACAGCAGTCTTGAGGAACGAAAATGTCAATTAAAATATTAAAAGAATAAAGGACCAGAGTACTGACCTTATCAAAGCAATATATATGGCATATTTAACACCAATAGTTTTCTTTTGAAATAATATGCTGTTTTCAGCGTGTTTACCATTTCCACTGTAAGTGAATGGAGAGTAATGGTTGGTGTATAGTAGCAAATATCAAAAAGTTAATTTCTAGTATTCATGCTGAAACATTTTATTTTGTTAACTTTAAATTGTTTTTAACAATTGAACACTGTAACAAAAGGGTGGGGTACAGGTTAAGTCATACCTTTCGACCTCAGCAGTAAACGTCACATTTTGCCCAAATTTACTTTCTTTACTAATACTGTATGTAATCTCAAACACAGCCTAAAATTAAAAACAAATAGAGACTTAAGAATAAAGACCAAGTCACATGACCGTGACAGCCACACTCACACTCACAAATGTAACAATTTAATACAAAATATAACTTCATGTTTGTGTCAAATGTGTGTTTATTCACCTCAGCCTTGGCCTTAAGAATTGGTTTACTGATGTAGCAGGTTGTTTGTCCCATACTACCTCCTTGCTCACCATCATGAGAAGAACACTCCACTCTGCCCTATTTATACAGAAAGTTTTCCATATGTTTAACATGCGTTACTTCTTCATACTCATTGTATAAATCTATGGATATATGGGAGAGTGGGTTCAGTTGGAAGCCAATCCGTTTTAGCAACATCTAGTCACTTTTCACATTCTTAACAAGAGCCCCTGTAAGCCTGCTGTAGATTAGTAACTTTTTTGTGCCACATTTTATTTATACAATTTGGGTGAGATAATCAATCTGTAAATATGTAGAACATTTAAAATGATGTAATCAGTGTTTGTGAACCATCTTTGTTTTGATTACTATCTTGTTGGTCAACAATAAATGATGAGTTAGTCCTAAAGTGTTTGGTTAGCATAACATGGTTGACAGTTAAATTACAATGAAATTGAGATTAAATTAAATCAAATTTACTTATGTAGTGCTTCACACATCACGCATGCAGATTACAATGATTCATTTTCCTTTATGCTGACAAAAGAGGGTCAGATTTCAGCAAAAACAGTTCTTAGACATAGCATCTCTTTTAAAAGGAATTTGACTTCGCATAATTTCAAGACTATATAAAGGATCATTGCTGTAAGTTATTATATTGGTAGATATGTATTGCCCCTAAAGCCATTGGGAATGATAATGAATGACAGCAGCATAGCTAATGAAAACACTGCTCATGAAAATAAATGAACATGTCAGTAAAGTTATACTGCTAAAAAGGGTTAAACTAACTGAAATTGTGATGCTTAAATCAACTGTTTTTATATCTGTGCTGAACACATATAATCACTATTATCTGTGCATTCTGTGAGCTACAAATTTAACAGTTATCACATAATTATAATTTTCTACTGAGAAAGTAGTTAGATGGTTATATAGGCCTGCACACATTGCATTCTATGTTCCTGTCCTTAGTATGCTTACATCATTGTGATCAGGGGTGTCATGCACCCCTTTTTTTAAAGGGGCACAGTGTGCACAATACACAGAAACATGTCCTGTACATGCATTTCATGCAATATTATAGAGAATATCTCTCAAGCTTATTCAAAACATTTCACAAATCAGAGAATTAAAACTACAACACCATCTGATTGATATATTAATCTTCTCCTCAGTAAAAAAAAATATGTACTTTTTAAAGTTAAATGCATCCGTCAAAACGCAAACAGCGTTGGATGAAGTATATAGGAATCTATATCTATCAAACCAAAACTGCATCCCAACTTTGCAGTACAACAGGGAGATAGAAAACTTTAAAACTGACCTGAACTATATGAGGACAAATGCAGAGACGCAAGAAAAACAACTGCAAGCAAAAACAGTAATGTTCATACATACAGATACACAGAAAGTGCACTAGTGACGTGGGCAGTTTTGCACTGTTTTGAACAACTTCAGTGCGTCATGCGTTGTACGTGCTCTTAACGGTAAATCTTCATTCTTTGTTCACACATCGCCACTTACTGGAATTTGCCGGTAACGTTTCTACTTATATTACAGGAAAATTGGAAGTACCGATTTCCCATAAGGATCCCGTTCACACATGATCTGTTAACTGCAATGTTCGTGCAATTTACCAGTAAAGACTTTATGTATATAATAAAACATTGATTAAAATATTAGTATTAATATGAATTTTATGAATAGTATATAATCACTCTAATTATATAATACTCTACCCACCTCTGACTGGAGTGTTGCCAACTATTTTCAATGGAAAGTAGCTAAAGCCTGCCTGAAAAGTCGCTAAATGTCGCCAGATGACGTCACACACTAATTTGTATATCAGTGACGTCATCACGTAGTATGTTACAAGTGTGAAACAATGCGGCCAGTCCTCGTTCCAACACACTACCCACACATGCCGGTGTACAGCTCGGAGTTGGGGTGTTCATTCAAGTCTGTCGACCCAATAGGAACGGCTTAAGAGAAGCGGTGAACTTTTATCAGATAGGGGAAACCGTTACTGTATAAACAGGAAACAGCTAGGTGGCCCCCGGCTAGAATACTATGAGCACATCCCCTACAGGTGGACCCGTGACAGGGAGAATAATAAACGCAGTTCATGTTCTCCTCCGTCGCGAGCAGACATTAGTCGCCCACATGAACCCTTACAGATGAGCTCGTACCGAGACTGAGTCAAGAGTGAGTCTGTGACCATATGTTTGCACACTTGTGAACAATACGCTTTATGCTCCCCACAGCAAGTAGCTGCACTTGTGGCTGTTCGGCACATACATTCGCTCTCTGAATCAATTCACATTCAGAATGGCCACTTGAATCACAAGAAAACACCTATGACGAGCGATTGTCTGGATTAAAATAAATATATGGCTCAGTTGGGTTACAATGACCCATACGACAATCTGTGTATGCCGAAAGCACCTGATATAAGGGGCTGTCTTGAGGAGCGAGGATCTATTCAGTAGTGATAGGAAGCACCCTAATAAGCGTGCGATGATGGGTCAGGTCCGGGACAGGGCGGTAACTATCATTCGACTTGGGACGAGAAAACATGGCGAAGCCGTAACTCTTGACAGCGGAACCACGTCAGACTCACGTGAATGTCCGCTCCCAGAACTGGCACTTTCTACCAACTGTTACCGAGATAACACCACTGAAGCTGCAATAAAACTGGATTGCATAACAGCGCATAGTCTATCACACTTCGTAGAAGTGAGCAAATCTACGGGCATTCAAACAGAAGTATGATAGGGAACAGCAGCGAGTGACTGGGGCATTGTGAACTCATAAAAACACGGCTCTACCAGTTGTCATACATGGGGGGAAGCTTAAAGCTAAACAGATCTGCTGCTCCATACAGGGGGCTAAGCGCTGCGTATACAGGAGCACTGAAAACCCAATGTGTACCAAGCATACAACAGGACACCGTCATGCCGGGAGCTGGGGGCAAAGAACACCGGGTAGTGAGGCTGTACATTTACAAATTGAACAGCACCAAACTGCACCGTCAACCTCCATAGGTGTGCCCCGGGGCCACACCGATATGAGGCTGGGACACAAGAGATACAGAAGCGCACATAAGTAACAACGAGCGCCTTATGGAGGTCTGTGCAAAATCACACACACAGTCACATGGGCAGCGTTGCTTCCATGGCAGTATCGCAAGCCACTTGATGTAATGCCTGCACCCTTTAGCCAAAAGGAATTACACAGGTATTACAGACACTTCATATCCGTATACCATAAGTCATAGCTCACACGTAAACCACATTGCGGTGTACTTTGCCATAAGAAGTGATGGTTGAGACAGCAATCAAACCCGGATCCCCCACTTAGAAGCGAGTGGCTCTAATCACCGTCCTACAGGGGGCGCCTGATAAATGCATGGCGTGAAAACCCTCGTCGCCATTTTGAACGGCACCCATGTGAAAGAATAATCACAACATATTCTTGCACAGCATGCAGCCATTAAATTGGGGGCCTACTCACTTGCCCACCTGCTCAACGGGGGGAATGCGCATATAGGCACGGACTTCCGCCCCATCCACCAAGGCAAAAATGGCCAATCCTGAAGCATGGGTGACTCTGAAAGATCCCTGTCCAACGCTGCCAGTGACATGAGATCATCCTCTTCCCCCAATGCGCCAAACTGCGCTTTGGCACTTAATCTCCCCGGGGGCTAGGGGCGTCGGGACGCAGCCCAACAAAATCAGCGACTCTCCGATTCTTCAGCACCCACACCGGAAGGTCCTCGCAGTGCGGGCAGTTAGAGCCGCCTCCGCATAAGAGAAGGAACATAAGGCACACACGGGCATGCTGGAACACACGAGCAGAAGGATCCTAGTTCTTCCTCTTCTTCAGGATGTATCCTCAACAGCATTCGAAGGTAAGTGAAGGACAAAGAATCTGACGGTTTGCTGTCCAGAACGATGTACTGTATAGGGGCGGTGGCCACTCCTGTAAGTGCCGTTTTGACCGACATTGGCCAGGTCCATTTTAACTTCTACTGGCGTTGTGCAATAAGGCTTCAGTATAGGTTTGGAGAAGGGGATTCCCCTAGAGTTTCACACAATGTTGAGAGACTTCTCTCGAAAGGGAACCATAAATAATACCGTACAAAGAACTGAGGAGAACACAGGGTTTAAATATGCTCGACCTGATTTTGCTAAGTGGTTGTAGTCCTTAGGACAACATATTTTTTTGACCTAAGGACAACATTTTTATAAATAAAACCGAAACCCACACCAATCCCTAACCATAACCCTAACCATAACTTACCCCTACAATCAGAGGGAAAAGATTAGTGAAAAACAATGGTCTAGATAGAAGGACCTAATCCTGGTTGGAAGTTTAAATTTAAAATAAACTGTAAATTTATTTCTGAAATCTGATGTTGTCCTAAGGATATCAACCACGCAAAAACAGGAGAGCCCTTAAGCTCTTAAATATACAGGGAAAACTTAATCAAGGTAAACAGAAACAGGTGCAAGACTAATTAACAACTTTGGAAACATTACAGAAAAGAGAACAACCGTGACAGTTATTGGATTAACATGTGCTTGTCTCACCTGTTTAGAGGTGATTTTTCTATAGGAAAGTCCTAAGGGGTACTTAAGGATAAAGTGAGTGTTGTATGAGTTCTCTCCTCTGTTCTCTACAAACACTGTGACATTAATCTCCTGCATTATCCCAACCTCTATGTTTGTGGATCTGGTTGAGATAAATCAAACAGAGATTTAAAATAAAAATGACACTCATGAGCGCACTGTTAGTTTATAGAATATGTTTTACTCACTTACCCAGTGAAATTAAAATCCATTCTGAGATCATCAATACAGATGTTATCCTGTCCACAGTTTATTTCAAAGTCTAGCTGTAATACACAGTAGTTCCATTGTTATTCCATTTTTGTTAGGCTTTATGCTTTTTTAATCTTTAGGTTTAATCTTTAATCTTTTTTAAAAGGTTTAGTTTTATTTTATTCTGGCAGAGACTAAAAACTGCTGCGGTAATAGAAGAGATTTAGTGTAGTAATGAGCAAGTCTCCAGCAGCAATGTCAAAAATATTGAAAGGGTTCTCAGATTACATGCTGTGCACTTTTTGTGCCCTTTAATTTCACAGTTTAGAAATAAATACTGTTTATAGCAGTTGTTTAACCTAAACAAAAATGACATTTTGGTATTACGACTCTTACATTATGATCTGTGGTGTTCTTAATCTCAGGCAGGAGTATTGGCTTTAAACCTTGTATGCTGCTAGATGGAAGCCCCTCAAATGTGAAACTTAATTGATTCGACAATGGATTTAGAGCATCTTCCGGACAGCCCTAAATAACAAATATGTTATTAATATAACACCCTGCATATAGGGTTTGATTTTTCTGGTTATTTCACACGGTAAATTCACTTAACGTTTAATTACAAATGCTAGTCAATACATATTACAGTGAAATATTTTAAAACTTACCTCTATATAGAAATCATGTTCACTGCAACCCACTCTTCCTGCTTGCGACTTGAGGGTTATCTCATTATTAAAGATACGATTTTTATTCGAGAAGGAAGCTCGATATTTCAGATGCTTGGAATCCAGTTTTACTGTGTATTTAATATTTGCAGATAAATCTAGAAAGTATACAGTTATTCACTTAGCAGACATTTTGATAAAAAAAATTAGGAAAACATTGCATATACAATATTGGAAATATATATATATTTTAATTTCTGTAGTATGTGTGCAACGTAGATTTCAGAGCACCAAGAAATAAACAGTAGTGTGTAATCATTTTATAACATACCTGGTATGGTATGTTTGTATCCACTCATGGTGAAGCAAACCTTTAGGGTGTGTGTCCACGTCTTTGTGCAATCTGTTTCACTGGTTGAGATTTTTGATGGGTTGTAAGTTACTTTGGTTTCCAACACCATGATGGGTCTGGACCTGAATCATCCATATAAAACGGTGGTTTTCAATCCTGGTCCTCGGGACCCACTGACCTGCACATTTTGTATGTCTCCCTTAACTGACACACTTACTTCAGTTCATGGATCTCTACTCTAATGAGCTGGGGTGTATACCACTTCCTACGCAAAAGATGGAGATGGTCCTCATTGCAGAGCAGAAGATCCAGGTGCATGGTTGGATCGCCATGCTCTAACCACTAAGCAACAGGAAAGCTGCGCAACAACTTGCAAGACATGAGCATGATGCAAAACTGCTGCAGAAATCTGTCGATCAATAAAGACGCAGTGGGAGGAGACTGGATCCAGTGTCGACCAATCACAATGCAACAGGAGGGGACTGGATCTGGGTCCAACCTTACCCCCTGGATCTCGTGTTCTGCAGTAAGAAACTACTGAAAGATGGGATTTACACCTGCACGCAAACTCTGACCCAAGCGTACTGACATTTTGTAGACAAAGGGAATTGGTGAGATTTTAGAAAGTAAATATGAAAAGAATGATATTAACCCTCTGGGACTCTTCTGTCAGAATGAGATGATACTTGGTGACTTTTGTAAAAAATTATGGACAGAACAGCAAAAATCAGCTTGAATTTAGCTGAGCACCACATAACCCTTGGCAGTAGCACACAGCACAACTCCCACTGACAGCGCACACCTTACATAGGCTCTAAGACGACTGGATACCACATTCTGCTACGGGATCCAATCAAAACACTCAGAACTCTGCGGGATACCATACCACCATAGTTTGCAGGGATACTATGCCACCACACTGAGCAGGGTAGCAATACATATAGCAGAATAACAAGTGTAAAAACAGCAAGTGCCGGGGCCGAGCAAGGTAGAAACAAACCCTGTATATTGAGCGCAGGCATTCAGGCAGCAATATAGAATAGATAACACAGGGCCGAGGCAAAGACAGTGACAGTGAAGGACACGGCCACAAACTGTATAAGACACAGGCTCACGCGAGTCATAAACTGAACCGCGAACATGCAGTCATAAAGCACGGGCTTTTGCGAGTGATAGTTGGGGGTAGGACCGCCCCTTCGACCGCCTATACGACCCAGCTGACACACACAGCATAGTCAGACAGCTAGTACGCTGCTGCAGAGCACTGCACAAGCCGCCCAAAGCACTGCCTGCAAGTCACACAAGCAAGCTGCGATATTGTCGGCGTTGCGTGAAGCGGTCGCGTAAATCCGCAAGCTCAAATCGTATATATGGTGCATGGCGTCTGACGGCGTTCAACGAGGCCACCGGCATGAGCGAAATGAAGAGAGCATACCATTTGTGCACAAAATGGCATTTAGAGTGATGGGCACATAATCATGCGGTCTGCGTGTGACATACTATCACAGTCAACCTCCTGTACGGAGAGCGTTGTAAACCCATATGCGCAAATACAGGCGGTATTTACACAGAAGCCTCTTCAACAGATCGCATGCATTGGATCGACCAGAGGGAGAGCCAGTTCTCAAATCAAAATCTTAGGCCGTATAAGAGGACAGAGGGCAAAGGGTCTCTACCGTTCTGTTACACTCACAGATCTGAATGCATGATTGCGCTTCCTACTGAACGTTCATAAAAAGCAGCGATGGCCATGACAACATCCATATTAGAAACGGTGTGCTGTAGCACTCTCGCCACCGCAGTCATAGGGGCTAACGTTAAAATTTCTGTCACGGGACAGTGTACTGGATCGTAGCCATTCATAACGTACCATAGACGCACTCAAGAGCAAAACTTAAGAGCATGAAAATTCCTCCTAGAGGGGCTAACGCTCCATCGTGTATACAACACACGTCACGACAATGCGACCAGTCTTCGTCCCACACACTACCCACCCATGCCAGTGTACAACTCGGAGTTGGGGTGTCCTTTCGAGTCTATCGACTCAATAGGAACGGCTAAGAGAAGCGGTGAACTTTATCAGATAGGGGGAACCATTTTGTATAAACGGAAACAGCAAGCTGGCACATCCCCTACAGGTGGCCTCATGACAGGGAGAAAAATAAACGCAAGCACAAACGTAGACCACGTGAACCCTCACAGATGAGTTTGAACCGAGACATAGTCTGGAGAGCGTGATCATATGTTTACACCCTTTTGAACAAACATGCTTTATGCTCCCCACAGCAAGACGCTGCACTTGGGTTTGTTCGATCCCTCATTACACTAATGGACCAATCGACAGTACAGAGAGCTCAAAATTAAGCGAACGGCGCTCAACCAGTGCTATAATGGCACACATGAAAAGGACAGTAAACCAAGCTCACAAAGAGGACAGAGACAACTGTCCACAAGCGGTAGTAACACAACACGACCGCTCGTACAAGGCAGACACCTTATACAAGGAGTAAGCTCGTATGTGGGAAATGGTTGAAGCATGGCAAGCCAGCAGCTCTCAGCCGCAGCGCTGAGATAGGTATGATAGGGAACAGCACCGAGTGACCGGGCGTTGGGAACTCATAATAACACAGCTTTACCAGCTGCCATACATGCGGGGCAGCTTCACAGATCCATATCGCTCGATACAGGGGGCTAAGCGCTGCGTATACAGGAGCACTGAAAACCTAGCGTGTATCAGCATAAAACAGGACGCCGCCGTGCCGCGAGCTGGAGGCAAAGAACACCAGGTAGTGAGGCTGCAGATATACAACTGAACAGCACAAAACCAATACCAACTCAGGTCACACACCGCTCAGCGCTGTCTCCTGGGGTCCGATATAAGGCTGGGATACAAGAGATACAACAGCGCGCATAAGTAACAATGAGCTCCAGGTTGGAGGTCTGTGCAAAAACGCGCCCGCACACCCATACAGTCACATGGCCAGCATTGCTATGAACAAGGCAAAAGTTAAGGGAGAAAATAAGACACTGCATTTTGCAGCAAAATCTACTTGATCATCCAGACAGATATATTATGAGGTACAATTGTTCATCTCTCTCCAGAGTCTCTACATCAAGTGCTCTGTCCTTATTAGTTATAGGGAACATTAATGCGATTGGAATGCACGCAAGGCAGTTTTGCAAAGTGTACATTACCAGTTATAATGTTGTAAATAACGTTCAGTTTCTTGCACAGATCTATCGATTCGTTTGATAACTCGTTTTCTCTTTTATACACACATTTGATTAAATATGTTACTCTTATTAATGGAGTTTAGAACTCAAGTTACATCTAAAAGTTAAACAAAAAGTATAGATATATTTCTAGTGCATGCGCTGCTTTTAAACACTTCCCTGTGGCATGTTGCATGCTTTAATGACAGCGAGAAGTGCGAGATGAATTATAATTCCTCTTAAACTAAATTGCAGAACTGTGTGCAACGATGTGCACTTTGCTATTATTGTTGACACTGCAAGATGCGGTGCTGGAGCGGTCCGTTGGCTCAAATCTTCAACATGTCTCTTACCGTCACAGGAATGGAAATATGCATATGGTAATGATATGAAGATGACATTATGCATAGTTAAACTAGAAGTTGTAAGCTCCATATATGGTTACATCGAGGAGGAGATACACCTACGCACAGTCTTTCTTTGACTGGGATTTATAAAGGGAATTATGTGCAGGTTCTGGCGTACGCAAAATCTTCCTTTTGTGCGTGGACACACTTTAATGATGAAATTTATGCAAAGTTTAATAAGTGAGACCCCTGATGATTTGAGTCAGGTGTGTAAGGAGACATGCAAAATGTGCAGAGCAGTGGGACCCCAGGAGCAAGCTTGAAAACAACTGATATGAAGTACAGACACACAAACAAATACGTTGGCTGCACGTGTTTCTGTATGTGTGAGTCTGCATTTGCACTGAAGAGCAAAAACTAACCTGAGAAGCAGAACAGCTCCCATCGACCCAACAGCAATGTCAGGCAGGTTGTCTTGACTCTGGTCTAAAGAGGACTGGCTTAATGAAATCCCAAAAAGTCGCAGACCTGATTGAACTGATGATCCACCAATCCTCTGTCATTACCCAATAAAATAAACAAACAAACACAAAAAACAACCAATAAAGAAGCTTTAAAAAAGTCTATGGATTCACCTTAGTCTGTGCATTATCTTTAGAATCTATGGATTATGGAAGAAAAGTATTATAGTGTAAAAAGTACTGTGATAACTTTTGTATACATAGTTATATTGTTGGCCCCTATTTTCTTTATAAATTAGTTTTTTGTCATTCAGAACATTTGCTGGGACATTGGGAACATTTCTAAAGCAATGTGGGTCATGCTTCTTGATTTGTGTTGCCTCACACTTCCCATTTACTAAGCTGCATTTTCACACAACTGGACATCAATTGAAAAGCATGTTGCAAACTTCTGTTCATAATTTTGTAAATCATAATTTACAGTATGATTTAATTTTATGGAATACAAAAGGGAAAAATGCAGAACGCCTGAGCTGTTTTAATGAATAATAAAAGTAGGAAGATATTATCATGAATTGAGACTTGGAATATACATGTAGTGCACGAGTTATATATACTTATTTTATATGTCTACTTCCGGGTATAGTGAATAAAACCCACAACTCACATAATTAACATGTTTGTATGGAGATTAGGAGGCAATCACAAGAACAATGTTTCAAGTTACAGAAAGATGTCAGTCAATATTTATTTTTGTTGTGTTACTTACAATTAATTAAACACATACCATTTAAGTTCTTTGTGATTGTGATTCAATCACTATTGTGCACGGAAACAACCAGAGAGGTAGTACATTGAAAAAAACAACTAGTAGGATTTATTTCATTTTTTTGTTAATTTGCACAAGTTTTTGCACACAGTTTTTAAAAGTATATTTACAAAAAATGTTAGGATAAATTTACTTTAAAAAAGTACCCGGATGGTCTACTGTTTCCGAGGAAAATTTGAATTAATTATATACAATATATATATTGTATATTTGGTGTCAGAATAAATTGGTTTGACTGTATATGAAGTCCTGCCATCCTGACAAAAGGGTGACATAAGGATGAAGTAGAACAGAATCATGACCAAGAAACAAACAAAACACTGCACACCACAGATAAAATGATACTGTATGACAGGGTTCTGTCACTTTTATGAATACTATTTTTTGTATTTATATTTTTCTGTTAAAAAAATATAAGAGTGGGCTTTTTTTATGTGTATTTGTTTGAACATGAGCACATTTCATGTTTTTGTGCTTTGGCAAAAAAACTTTTCGAATATGAATCTAAAACAACCAACACTGTCATTTACCTGCCCATCTCTTTCATTTACTCACCTGTGAGTATGTTGAAACGATCCCTTCAACTTTCCCATTAAAGATGTAGATGCTGCCTTGTCCATCATCCTCTAAAGGAGCTCCAATCACTATATCTTTGAAATCATCCCCATTTAGATCTGTTGGGCTGGATACAGAAGATCCAAATCTGCCCCTCTGTCCTGCCATGCCCACAAGCTCCGTATTCGAGTAAGTAAAGCCATGCTTAGAACAGTAGGAGAAATGACAAATTAAGAACTAACCTTTTTGTGTTTTTTAAAGGAGATATCATTTTTGCAGCAATAATAATATAGTGTATCTGATTTCGATATGCTGTTATCTATAAATGTTTCCTTTCACTTACCCAGTGTGATTGCCAGTTGTATACAAATACTTTGCCCTCTCTGTCCCCCTCTGTGTATGTTGGTGCTGAAACCAACAGAAGGTCTGTATTCTTGTCAGCTTTCAAATCCACCGCACACAACTCGGCTCCAAAATATGACCCAATCTGTGGCTGAGAAAAAAGACTTCCAGACATTAATAGTGTATTGTATGCTTTTTTAGAATAGCAATATTATATTATTCAAATATGAATATTATATTCATATTTGAATTTAAAGTCTACTGAAGATATCTTTGACATTATTTTCTAATAACCCTACATAGTTTGCAAACGTGATTACAACAGTGATGTATATTTAATGTGTATTTTAAAACATCTGCATACGGTTTTCAGAAGTCTTGTGAATCTCCCAAAAAACCTATGAAGACACTGTTTAAGATCATTTGAGTTCCTTTTCTGTCGGTCTCTCAACGTTGTGTCGAAACGACAGAATGGGGTTTGATCTTGAGAACATATCATGTCTGATTGTACTTTTAAAAGGCTAGTGAAGTTGGCGAATGGCATGCCATGCCAGTGTACATACGGGTATAAAAGGAAGATGGCGTGCCCATTAATTCACCTTTTGTTCTTCGGAACCTGCTAAACTGAAATGCTGAGAGCATTATCTCCAGATTATCTACTGGATTCTACAACGCAGAGCAGCGGATTTTTACCTGGTGTGTGCGATTTCCCCTAGGCGCTACGGTAGCGAGGCAGGCACGATACCTGCATCACATGTTTGTGTCACCCGTAGCGGATCCAGGCATCAGCGTGCAGAGAATGAAATTCCATCACAGCATCGGATGGCGACTTTCTGGCATCAGATGCTGAGGTCTCCCTGGAGCTCCCAGCTTCAGTCGGTCGAGCTCAGGACAAGTCTGACATGGAGATGTCAGACGTGTTTACTCGAGCCACCACGAGCCTCAGGCTGCCTTTCCCGCAATGCTCATGGCTGGATTCTTGGTACCTGGATACGGAGCGCGGTGGTAACGAGCTCGGTCGCTCTGATTTCCCTTCACACCGGAGCAGCTAAGGGCTATGTCGATGTACCCCAGGTTTAGCGTGCCGTCTGCAGAACGCCCCACGTTCCTCACTGGCATTTCGTATAGGAACCCCATTCTGTTGGTTCGACACAACGTCGAGAGCCCAACAGAAAGGGAACGTCTTGGTTAGGTATGTAACCTCAGCTCCCTGAAGCCACAACGACGCTTCGCCGTCCACTGCAGCAACCGGGAATGCCTCTCAGGTTCCTCAGCCCAAAGGTGAATGAATGGGCACGCGCGTCATCTTCGTTTTATACATGTATGTACGGGGCGGAAACTGGCATGCCATGCCATTCGTCGACTTCATTGGCCTTTTAAAAGTACAATCAGAGATGATAGGTTATAAAGTCAAACCCCATTCTGTCGGTTCGACACAACGTCGCTACGTTCACTCCATCATGGAACATACGTAACCAAGACAATCTCAATTTGAGATAATTTAGATCATTTTAGTATCAAGTAAAAAGTTACAGTACAGTATCTAACTTACTATAAAATTATTGCACAATCAAGAACATATTGTGGTGTATGTATGAATTTGACAATTATTGTGTGGCACTAATGACTGAACAACCTTGGGAGAATCCAGTGTGAATGTCCTTTTAAAAGCACCAAACACAACAACTTGTCCTTTATGCTGGTATCTTGGGGCTCCAAGTATTGCATAGTTGATTCCCGACACTTTTGCTACTGCCATTGAATAACCTTGAGATTAAATGTAAAAATAAAGTCAGTTTCTTTTGTAAATGTGTTTTGAGAGGGTAATGCATATAGTTATGGCTGAAGAGGGTTCTCTGCTTGTCATTATGCCTAATAACACCCTTATAGTCATGACTGTATTTACAATATGGAACAGTTTTGGGTGCCTAACTGTTTTCATAAAATGTTTGCCTTATGCTGTAAAAAGATATTAAGGACACAAATCTTATTTTGCATTACAGGGTAATACTCAAGAATCTGGCTGATAAAATGCAACATTTGAAAACATTTTGGGCGACAATACAGAAGACTAATTATAACATAGTTTTAATTTTTGGGATTACAACATTATTCCCATAGCTACATTTTTGCTATAGCATAATTTTGAGTTTACAATTATTTTAAAATGTAGAACAATATGTTAATAAGAATGAGTAAGAAGCCGTAGTTACTCTACAGTATGTTGCAAACATAATTAGCAGTTAATAATGTTACTAATAATACACTAATATCAGTGTACATAGCTGCAAATGTATTGAAAACACACCTATTGATCAATCATCAGGAGAGACTAAAAGTTTAATAATTGTTATTCATGAGTGTCTCAAAAAGCCTTACCTAGATAACTATCATGCTCTATGCCTGCTTGAAAGGAATTGCTTGGAGAATATTGTTGATAGCCACCTTTCCACTGAAACGCTCCAGGGGCGCTCACTAACACATTTCCCTAAAATAAATAAATATTTCAAAAAAACATTTGGATGACATACAAAATACCAAAATATATATAGAGGGACATTTCCTTTTGTGATATGTACATCTGATGTAAAAGCTGTGCTGAATCCATCCTGTGCAAACTCCATTCTGGAGGAATCCCCAGATGTTTGAGTTCCTGGAAGAGGAAAGGGGTTATTAAACTTGAAACAATAATACAATTATTTGTTAATGACCCTAACACAGATGTACTTTTTATGTCCTTTTATTGTTTTCTGAAGTGCAGACATACCTTCAATAGCTATAATATTATCTTCTAGTTTCTGAAGAATATTATTTAGTGCATTAAAGTCTGTCACACTGAATACATGATCAGAATCTGGGTCAGTAGCAATTGTGTTCAACTCCAGTTTTGCGCTATGTTTACTGAAAGCACTGCCAACCTAAAGAACAATCATATAATTATTATTTTTAAAACTATCATCATACAAACACAAGCATGAATATGTACTGCTGGTTTATTAGTATAATTATATTGGTACATTAGTAACACTTGAATATGGTAAGCACAAGTACTAGAGCCTGAATAAACCAGGTACGTTATCAGAAGCTAGTAACTTCTGTAGAAGCTAGTAACTTGCTAGTAAAAACTAATCAGTTGAAAAGTGGTTATAAATAAGGTTCAGTCGGTCTCTCAACATTGTGTTGAGCAACAGACTGGGGTTTGATCTTGAGAATCTATGGGCTTTGGCGAATGGCACACACACGCCAGTCCCCTCCCTGTGCATACGAGTATGAAAGGGAGGTGGCGGCGACCATTCACTCATCCTTTATCATCCAAATCTAAACCCTGTTCCTTTGTATTTGAGAGTCTTATTTAATGTCCTTTGGCCAGGCAGCAGCATAAAATCTGTGTCCAACTGACCCTCTCTCCTAGGTACTGTTGGTAACTCGTGTCAACAATTGGGCTGGGGCCGGACAGAGAGAGTTAAGGAATCCAGATGCAGAAACGAGTTAAAGAAGGCAAAAGTAACTTTGAGTCAAATTAATATATCCACTGAAGAAAGCAATTAGTTCATAAAAAAGGAAGGGCAAGGATCTTCACAAAAACAATAGTTGCCCCAAGTTGTCCCCACTCAACATGACACAGAAGGATGACAATACGGCAGTACAAAACCAAAAAATAATCCATAAAAAACAATGTCTGCAGTATTATTTGAAAAGAAAACTGAAAAGCTTACAAAGATAATCCTCCGGATAGAAAATTTAGTAGCACATAGAGGAAGGGTCCTCCACTTACAAACACTGAGCAGAGAATAGAGAAACCGAGCCACTTAAGTACACCTGAAGAAGACAAGGCCAGTGTTGGGAGTAATGCGTTACAAAAGTAATGTATTAAAGTATTTATTACTTTTTGCTGTAACGCAGTAGAGTAAGGCATTAATAATACATTTTCAATAATATTTTTCTCGGTACATGTTCAGTAACGCTTGCATTACCCTATGCATTACTCCTCTCCCCTCTTTTGTTTATTATTGCAACAGATCTGTTGGCTCGCTTAATCAATCACGATTCAAGTGTTAATACTATTGGTATTAGTCAGTTAGCAGATGATACCACTCTTTTTTTGCTGAATGAGGAACAAATCACTTTTGCTTTTTCTTTAGTTTATTTTTTTTCTAAAGCATCGGGTCTCCATTTCAATATGTCTAAATGTGAGCTTATGCCCATTCATACTTGTGATTATACGTCAATCTGTAACATTCCTGTTAATAACTCCATAATATATTTATAACTACAAGAAATTCAGAGAGATTGTAACAGAACGTCCCAGGAACCACTGACAATGGTGAGTACCAAACAAAACGCTTAAATGATTATGGAAAGGTTACATTTAAGACTCGACAAGGGATACAAGAACACAATGAGAATATATGGAAAGTTTGGGTGATGAGGGAATCGCTGACAGCTGCGGTGATACTTGACGAGACACAGGTGCGGGAGCATGGAGGAGCATGGGTACTGAACTCCAAGGGGGAAACACAGGGAGAGACAGAGGGACAGAATCACAACAATTGGTTACAAAGAGACCCTTCTATTTTTGGTAGAGTATTGTTATTTAAAGCAGAGTTTCTGTCAAGTCTCATATATCCAACTACTGCATTAGCCCCTTCTTCATATGTCTCTAAATTAATTTATCGTTCTTTGTGTAACTTTTTTGGAAGAACAAGACTCACATTACTAATAAAATGATATAGTTAAATCGTATGATCTGGGTGGTTTAAACATAATTGATTTTGAATAGATGAACGGCATGTCAAAGTTAAAATGGTTACAAACATTTGTACACAATTCTGAGAGCTTTTGGTTTGCAATTCCATTATCGTTATTCAAAAAATTGGGTGGCATTGAATTTTTACTTAAATGTGACTTTGATATTGCTAAACTTCCACTGAAGTTGTCTACATTTCATCAAAAAGTTTTGCGATATTGGAAACTAGCATACCCGCATAACTCCTCAATATGGAATAAGTATATTCTCAATAGAATCAATCTTATGAAGATTGGTTTCGTAGAAATATCTGGTCTTTGAAGGATCTTTTTGATGATGCTGGAGAGTTGATGGATTATAATGCTTTTATCCTTAAACGTGTTTTTTTTAGGTTTTTGACCACTTTTGAGGTGTTTCCTGACATTTTAAAAGGTTTTCAAAATTTGACATGCAGCAGCAGTAAAAAAAAAAACTTAACCACATCTTTGGACTTAACCAGCCAATAGTATCGTTGATGGTCAATGTTTCTGGGATTGATATGTACTGGTTTTTCAAACTAAGCGAAAACAAACAATTATATCAGAAAACTCAATCCAGTTATACTAATCATCAACAACATGTGCGTTCGAAGAACAAAATTAGCAAGATAATTATTAGCGCAATGATATCATCTAAGGATGTGTCATTTCATCTGGGATGTAATAAGCAACGTACGAAGAATGACCCCCAGTACTATAAAGTACAACTTCAAAACAAAAGACATGAAAACTATGCACAACACATTACATTATACAGAGATCCAGTCATTCAAAGCAACTTGAGAAGATAGCTTATAAACACTAAAGATTATACTGCAACTCATGAGCCAGAATGCCTCTTTTGGCTTACTTGCAATCACACTTCTCATTCTGTGGGTCGTTTAATAAATAAAGCTAGAAATGATAATATTTAAAAACTTTGAAGACAAAAATATGTAAGAGGTATGAATGAAATGGTGCAATATTTTTATAAAAGAAGGACTCATACCCCAATCGCCATACATATGATGTTTTTATCTGATGCCTGCTTAGATACATTTGGCAGTTCATTTTTGTCATTAGACTGTCCATCCGTAATTACTAGCAAGATTTTTGTTGCTGATTGTCTTGCTTCTCCGAATATGTTTTCCCTGTCCATTTGAAGAGACAGTTTATTATTATAATATGCTTAGTAACTCTGTAGTATAGAGATCAATTCTTACTATTAACTAGTTTCTTGCATTCCTATTATTAGCATATTGGTTGTTTATTATTACTTATAAAACCATATTTTACATTCCTAATCCTTCCCAATACCTAAACCTAACAACTACCTAACTAACTATTAATAAACTCTTATAAAGAGTTAATTTGCGCAAAAGTCGTAGTTAATGGTTTGTTTATAGTTTGTCTATACAGTATGGTGTATTGAAACATTCATATAAACATTAACAATAACAAGGTTGATTTAAAATTCTAAAAAAGGGGATATGACATTAATAAGCAGTAGGCCTATTCCTTAAGAAGATGGTTTCAATACTGCTAATTAAGGTCATATCCCCTTGATATGATCAATATAAATAAGCTTGTTTAAACAGAACAAACATAAAATATTATATTGATATTTTGTGTTCATACTTAAAATTTACACAAAAAAAAAAAATATTTATCTGCCTTTCTGTCTGTCTCTCAATGTTATGTTGAAGCCAGTAAGGGGTTTGAACTTGAGTACGTATCATCTCTGATTTTTATTTCAAAAGGCCACTGAACACGTCGAATGGCATTCACATCCCAGTCTCCGCCCCATACATGTTGGTACAAAGTAAGATGGCGTGCCCATTCATTCAGATTTTGTTCTTCGGAACCTGGCACAGCGTTTATTGTGTGAATGTCAAGCGATTATATCATCTCTGACGTACTCTTACCCGCTGGATTTTTAAGGCACAGATTTTTTACAGATGCCCACTTCCTCCATAGAAGAGCTGTCTCCTCATCCCTTGGACTTTTATCTCCGCAGCCTTCCGGACTCTCGGAATCCCACCAGTCCGTCGAGCAGTGGCATCAGCAGGCAGTTCAAATGGATCCCTGTCTGTCCCAGAACCGCCAGCTTTCCCAGAGCTCTCCTCATGGTGAGGCACCCATTCTGCTGAACCACCTCCATTTGGGGCGACCAAGAAGATCTGTCCCCCTGCCCTCAGCTCATGTGGGTTTGGTTCGGACAGGCACAGGTGGACCTAATTGCCTCCCGGACACCACTGATTGCCTGCTTTTACACTCCTTGTCTAAAGGCCCACTCGGCACAGATGTACTGGCGCACAGCTGGCCACGGGACAAGAGGAAGTACACCTTCCCCCAGTGAGCTTCCTTGCAGGTCCAACCAGACTTGGTTCTCGGAGCAATTGTTTCCGACGACAATTCCCCCTGGCCGATTAAACTGATAAAGGACCTTCTTTCTCATGGGAAGAGCACATTGTGGCACCCCATGCCAGACCTGTGGAACCTCCTGGTCTGCCTCTTGGACGGGACAAGGAGACCCTGAGTGGCCTGCCTCTCCTCTTCAGCAAGCATTAGATGATGTCTTACATTAACACTGGAAGGTTAGGATTTTGCACAGTGCACTGCGCACTAGTGACACGCCCAGGCCAGTCAGACGCCTCCCAGGTTCATCGGCACAAAACCGAAATAAATGGAAACGCCATCTTCCTTCATACCCGTATGTGTGGGGCAGAGACTGGCATGCCAGTTCTCAAGTTCAAACACCATACTGTCTTTGACACAACACCTCGTTCCCTCCATTAGTGAACAAAGACAATATAAATATATATACTTACACAACTTTTTTGATGGCAGTCGCAGTATAAGTGGCATCTCCATTCATATATATTATATCGGACACTTTAGATTCCCACATACTGTCCTGAGTGTTGAGTTGATTAAAGTGATAGTGAATGTTGCATTTACGGCCATACTGTGCAATGGCAAACTGTAAAACAGGAAGAAATTAAGTTTTACTATGCATTCTATAATGGCACTTTTCTTCTGGAAAAATATTTACAAATGGAAAATCAAACATAGTATAAAAACTAAACGGACAAAACTTACCCGTGCGTCCCGGCCAGTAAAACGTTGAATCATTGTTGCCACAAATGTTTTCATTGTAATAAAATTTTCAGAAAGCACACTCCCAGAGCCATCCAACAAAAAAGCTATATCAATCTGACCAGGGCAGTCTGTAAAATGAGAAGAAACAAAGTTCTACACACATATAATAAAGCAAGCATATTTGACTTAACTGAACTAAATAAAACAATATAATTAAGCAAATAGCATTTTACCTCTAAGAGAACTTGGTATAGACTGTTCAGGGCTTCCTCTAGTTATACTGTTTTGATACACAAAGCACATGCCATTGTAAGTGGTAATGGATTCACACTTTTTTGGAATGGTTGGTCCACAAATCTGGGAAAGACGAAATGTGTATTGTGTAGTTTATTTATGAAGGTTCTTAGTCAGACTCAACAAATTCTAAACAAAAGTTCAGAATTACTTCTCACATTAAGTTGCATGTAAAAATGTAGTGTGTTATGCATTTATGTGAACTGAAATAGAGTCAGTTGTAGTATGTTGTGATGTAATATTCTTAAATACACTAGGAACACCAAGTGAGGTGAATGTAAATATACACGTTTTGTGAAACCCCATTATTACTCAATCAACTGAGCACAGTCAGGTTATTCTTATTTCAGAGTTTTATATTTTACTGTAACGTCACGCCAGCAGAGGGAGCCATCTCCTGAGTATTGACTTCTTACCACTCCATCTGCATACACTTCCTGTTTGGCAGCTATATATACGTGGCCATAGACATATACAACTAGACGCCGCATTGTCTGCTGGATCATACGTCAACGCTACCACCATATTGGTGGCCGACTACGAAGACATACAAGTGAATGATGGAGCTGCAGTTATCTGGATAAAAACACAGCATCGTTTTCATTTCTCAACTAATTTCAATACTTTTCTATTTACCTGGAGTACAGAAACTGTTAAAACCCAGCCTTGTCAAGCAATCGTTTAGGCTGTGAAATATTTTAAGTTAGATTAAATGCCCACGATCAGAAGAACACAGCTCATTCACTTTAAAATCATGGGAAAAATCTAAACAATTCTTCTTTACTTTATGACTATATACTGCTATTTCAAGCTTACAATGAACGACAGTGTTATTTGTTTAACTTTGTCACTTATATCATGTTTTACTGCTGTAACAGGTTTGAATAAAAGAACATATTTTGTTTTTTTATCGTCTAAAATTACTACAGAAAAAGCAATGTCCACAGTGATAAACATTCATTTTTATATAACACATACATTAAACGATATAACCTTGGGTGTTTTGTTCGATGATTCAAATAAATCTCAGAAACAATCTCTAGGCTACATGTCTGTTTTATTCTCGGCTACTATAACGTGGTCCATTATTCTGTTGCTTGTCTTGTTTACAACACATAAATGAACATGGTGCCATCTAGTGGATTCTCCCGAATAACAGGCACAAATAATGGATTTCACATTTCTTTACGACAACCATTCATTTAAAAGTAGCTATAATTGAGACAAGAAGCAACTAGAGACATTGTCAAGTTGTACTCTATACGCGTAACGTAAACCATTGAAAAATGTTAAGAAATGTAAAGTGATTGTGCCTTTAATGCCGAAAAAGCGCAGCTCTCCGATTGGGTTCAGTGGGCTTTTGGTGCACTGTTGCCCTCACCAATATGCCGGCGCTATTGGTTTCGTGTTGTGCCATGTGGTTTTGTTCCGGGATCAAGTCTAGTCTGGTCTAGTCTAGTCTAGTCGTTTCTTTTATCTAGTGTTATCTGTAGTTGAGTCTTAAGTAGCTAGCTTATGTTCCTTTTAGCCGTTATGTTTTTACCTTTGTTCTGTTGTTTTACCTACTAGTGGGTTTTTGTTTTGCTTTATATTAAGTCATGTGTTAACACATTACCCGCTGTCTGCGTCTGGGTCCGTCCTCGTGTCCAATCCTGACACAGTGACAGGACGTACTGAATTTAAATAAGTACCTACCTATCAGCCGTTAAAACAGTATAGTCTAGTATATAGTATGAGTTGGAGTATTATGAATACATTTCCGACATACAACCTCCGCCAGGTTCTATGGGCATGTGAGCCCTATGCTCTTTGACTTATGACGCATTAACAACAACCTATACATGAGCGTTGATAAAAAATTATTTAGTGGCACATACATTAAAAACAGGCCGCCTTAAAGTCTTCCGCTTCATTTATTTGATTTACTTTTGAAATTTGATCGTTGCTCAGACCGATATTCCGATATATCTCGCCTACTGCTTTTTGCATACTTAGGTTTCGGACATACTATTCATGACTCATACTCAATTTTGCCTACTATATAGTATGGAAGTAGGCGATCTCAGACACAGCGTCGTTCTATCCTTAAAAACCTGTGGAAATAAGGTCGCATTTTGGGGCTGCTTTTGAAGCAACCTTTGAACCGGGACAGCCTTACCAGCCTTCAGTTGCGCTGCTGTGACACAATCGGTCTTAAAATGCAGCCTTCAAAGGACACAGCCCCCGAATTGGGAAACAGCTATGGATTCTTTGCGAAATATAGGTTATACACTATTAACAAACTTTAAATACTATGTTTTGCCTCGCTTTTTACTGTTCAAATCGATCAAACCATGACAGGTGTTTTTATTATGTTGCAAAAGTTGATGTTCATGAAGGGGGAAAATGCAAGTATTGATTGAGAAACGGAAATAAAACTGGCTTGTAAACCTAAATCTGCGGTTGGGATGAGCCAAGCCGGATGACTTTCTAAAACGCTTAACTAGGTGTAACGTACCTAAACAAAGACCAGGTGAGCTCACATGTCTGTCAAACCTTGTCATGAACACTAGCTGCAAATTGTATAGCTGCATATGCCCCACCAGTTGCCAGTTCTACATGTTGCCATGCAGGACACGGGCTGACACCGGTTCTACGTGGAGGTTGTAAAAACCCGTAGCCCAACCCGCAGCTCTGCAAATGTCTGTCAGAGATGCGCCATGAGCCAGTGCCCATGAGGAGGCTATACCCCGGGTGGAGTGAGCTCGCCACAATCCAGGGCGCCAATCTCTGTCTGGAGACAGACCTCCCATTCTGCTGATCTCCAAAACAGACAAAGAGCTGATTAGAGCTCCTGAAGCTCTGCGTGCGGTTCAAGTAGAAACGCAGTGCACGTACTGGACACAACACGGATAGGGTTGGGTCTTCCTCTCCGGTGAGGAGCGCTTGCAAGTTCACCACCTGGTCCCAAAAGGGAGTGGTGGGAACTTTGGGCACATAGCCAGGCGGGGGTCTCAGGATAACGTGAGAATCACCAGGCCCGAATTGAGGGCAATCGTTGGACACAGAGAATGCTTGTAGGTCCCGTACCCTCTTGATGGAAGCCATTAGGAGAACCGTCTTCATCGTGAGATGAGGAAGAGCGGCATCTCCGAGGGGCTCAAAGGGGGGCCTCTTGAGGCCCACCAGGACCACATCAAGGTCCCAGGGGGGTATGGAGCGCGGACGAGGCGGATTCCGCCTTCTCGTGCCCCTTAAGAACCTAATGACCAGGTCGTGCTGCCCCAGAGACTTTCCATTAACTGGTTCGTGATTTGCGGCAATGGTGGCTACATCCACTTTAAGTGTGGAGGGGGAGAGATTACTCTCGAGTCTCTCTTGTAGAAAGGACAGCACGTTCCCGAGCGAGCAACTCCGCGGGTCTTCTCTTCGAGAAGAGCACCAGGACGAGAAGAGGCGCCACTTATAGGCGTATAGGCGCCTAGTGGCCGGGGCCCTAGCCTGAGTGATGGTCTCAACCACCGCAGGAGGTAAGCCACTCAGGATCTTCTCGTCCCGTCCAGGGGCCAGACATGGAGGCTCCAGAGGTCTGGCCTGGGATGCCACAACGTACCCTTCCCCTGGGAAATGAGGTCCTTCGTCAGGGGAAACGCCCTGTGCAATGAGGCTCACTGGGGGGAAGGCGTACTTTCGCTTGTCCCGCGGCCAGCTGTGCGCTAGAGCATCCGTGCAGAGGGGGGCCTCGGTCAGGGAGTACCATAGTGGCCAATGGGTGGTGTCCAGGGAGGCAGACAGGTCCACCTGTGCCTGCCCGAACTGCACCCAAATGAGCTGGACTGCGCGGGGGTGGAGTCGCCACTCTCCGAGAGGCATCAACTTACGAGAGAGCGCGTCAGCTGTCTGGTTCAGGTCGCCTGGGATATGTGTGGCTCGCAGAGAGCGGATCACCTGCTGACTACACAGGAGGAGGCATCGGGCGAGGCGTGTTAACTGCCTTGAGCGAATGCCACCCTGGTGTTGATATATGCTATGGCAGTTGTGCTGTCCATCTGGATCAGCACGTGCTTGTCCGGCACAAGAGGCTATAGCCTCTTTAGTGCAAGTAGCACCGTCAACAACTCTAGGCAATTGAGATGCCAACGTAGACGGGGGCCTCATTGTTACATTTAACATATCATTTTATGATTTACAGTTCACTGTATTACAATATACACATAGAACCTCTGTGATCTCTGTTGTGTTATGTGCCCGATCTTACCGCCACTTTTGAAGAGTATGGATCTTGAATCATGGAAAGTCCAAGAGACATGTTGACAGCTTCAGTGGGAACTTTAACACATGTTAATAAATAATAATAATTAAGATTTTGAACTTTAAATGAGCCTTTACTTAAAAGTGTACGTTTAAAACCTAAATACCTGTAATATCAAGTTGTCTGCAGGAGGTTGACCGAACAGGACAATTATAAATCTGTCCTCTTTGGAGATTGATTTGAATTAATGGATCACTCACAATCAGACTATGGGAAGAAAATGTGTTAAAAATAAAAATAGCTGTTAAAAAGTAACAGTTTTAATGTTTTTTTTGTGTAGTAAATAAAACCAATTTTTAAGGAATTAGGTTTATCATTGATAAATATTTAATTCAGAACATGTTCAAATGAGATTTCAGTGATACTGTGAACACAACAGTATAGCAAAGCACAGCAAAGTTTAGTTTTTCTGTTATGTTTCATAGAAAAACATAATTTTGCAAACATGCATGTTTTTCTTCATTACAAAACTACCAAAATCATAAATGTGCCAATAATACATATCATCGCTGTCCAACAGAAACCTGGAATCTCCACTTTTGTTCATTTTTGTCATAAATGGTTACTATTAGTCATGGAGTCATATAGTAATTACCTGTGTGCACGTCATCTTTCGTGAGATTTTGGCCAAATTACAGAAAAAAGTGAGCGCCCACATAGCTACAATAAACCTTATAACCTGTAAATCAATTAAAATGTTGTTTTGTCAATTAAAAAGTGATTCACTAGAACATTATAAAAATGCCTAAACTGTGCTTTGATGTAATGGAAAAAAGTTGTTGTTGTGTTCAAATATTAAAATACTGTAAGTAGGCCTAACCGTTTAGAGATTAAACGGAAATATGATGCGATGACGTCATGCATATGGTAATTAGCACTGCTGCACGGATCGCATTTTGTCCCGTATTTCAAAGTCACAAAGTTGGCAATCCTATGTATCATTGATATGTGCGTTTGTTTCTGCGTGTCTCTCTCTCTCTCTGGCTGTGTCCCGATTAGGGGGCTGCGTCCTTAGGCTGCATTTTAAGGCCGATTGCGTCACAGCAACGCGACTGAAGGCTGGTAAGGCTGTCCCGATTCAAAGGTTGCTTCAAAAGCAGCCCCAAAATGCGACCTTGTTTCCGCAGGTTTTTAGGGGTGTTGGGAAAAATCGATTCATCTAACTATCGCAATTCTTTTTAAAACGATTTAAAATCGATTGGTTTATCTCAGAATCGATTTATTTATTTATTTTACCTTTCCTAAGAGGTGGTTGAGTTACCACTTTCATTCCAACAGAGGGCGTAAAGCATATGTTTGTACCTGTATGAGATGACGTCGTATCAGTAATAAGCTGGCGCGAGAACGCAAGCATCGTGGCAGAGTCAGCGGATCAAAGCTCGAAAATTCATTCGGCACCTTCACGTTTCAAATCCCAAGTGTGGAAACACTTTGGATTTTACACTCTACCGGGAACAACTCAACGGACTCTGGATGTGACATTGAGTCGACAGAGTCGATTGCTCTTTTTTATTTGCAGTCTGAAGTTTAAAATATATAAGCTTTAAGTATTTTCAGGAGCTTTTTTATTTATTGTTATTTATTGGAGCAGCTTAACAGCACTTTATTTTATTTTAGAGACTATGTTTTTACTCATTTTGTGACACGTTTGACTGTTATATTCCATGGTTCAAGGTACTTTAAAATATTCACTGTGTATGTGTATGCTCCTGAAATAAAAGTTCAGAAAGATGTGATGCATTGTTTTTGTTAATATGACTCATAATATACAGTCTCTTCAAGGGCATGATCAAGTATTTTCCAATGTCTAGTCTTTAATAAGCAAACAAAAATCACAATAAATTGTAATATCGACTTGCAATAGTTATATAATCGCAATACTCAATAATCGCAATATATATATTGAATCGGCACACAAGTATCGGGATAGTATTGAATCGGCAAATTAGTGTATCATTACACCCCTAGTTTTTAAGGATAGAACGAATGTATCCTTCTCAGCTTTGGCTATACCGAGATTCATTGCGCGCCTGTAACGGCGTTACATTTTTAAATAATCTGTCAAACTTTAGTTAAATAAAATTATTTAATTCACAAAAACGGTCAATTTCAGTGTTTTAATATTATATATGATGTTGTTAATTAACATTATTGGTGCATTATTGTGTTTTTTGAATTTGTAAGGTTGGTTAATTTAATATACTGTTGGGCTTTTTTATTCTACATAAACGTGTCATATTCTCGAAAATAAAATATATTTTTTCTGGCTCCGTATTTGTCTAACACTCCTGTTACCCTCAAATCGGATAACATATTTTACCCACTGGGGTCAATTTGACCCCAGCAATTTAAACCTCCAGAATATGATTTTTTTTTAAAGGTTTGTGTCAGGTAATTTATATCTTTGATGAGTCCTTAAATAGACCTTTAAATAAACAAAGACTTGTACACTTCTGTCAAAATGAGCAACCCAATGTAGGCTTGCAAGTCAGTCACCTCAAAGTCTTTCCAGCTGTCCCCATACACGCTCCCTTCCTCTAAGTTTGTAACTTCAAGTTTATCCTTTTCAATTGATGGTATAATGTAATCAAAAGCTCAAATGCAGATTTTATATCTTGGACATGGCTGACAGCATATCTGGTGGGCCCTGGAACCATTTTGATGACATTAGCAGCACTAAGTCTACCCTGACGTTCAAGTGGGGAGCGGGACCATAATAACTTTCCATTTTTGGAAGGTATTGTGTCTACAGGTGGTTGAGAGAAAACAGGACCGTTAACACTAGGAGTCTATAAAGGAAATATAAAAGTTCTCACAAAAAAAATGTTTCCCGTACCCCCATGAAATGTGAAATATTAGTGGTTCTCCCAATACCATGTTAGGTTAGAATTTTTTATATTTACTGAAAATTTTTAATTATAAGGAATATTACGAAATTGTAGCATGTTATAGTGACCTCAATATCACCCAAAAAAATTTAAATGTCTGATGTTTTATACAGCTATAAGAGCCTGGGGTCAAATTGACTCTCCAACCATTAGGCCATGACTGCCCTGTTTAACCGTACCATAGTAAATATTAAGGTATAAAACAGTTTTTTTCTACAGTTTATCAATTTACTACTGTAGTGTATGGAGTGTTCAAAAAACTCTGGAAATGTTAATATTGACCATCCTAGAGAGTGATTATATTGGGCTTTCTGCTTTTGAGGCGTCGCTCACATGAAGTGTAAACACTTTATACTAAGGGCAAGTAAAGTTTGTCCTCTATCACTGTTGTGAATTTGTAAATCACATAAATGCAGTCTACACTTCTAAACGTGTGTTTAAACTTCATAATGCTCCGTCGGCACCTGGATTATGGGTGAGAACGGTTTCACTGTGAAACGATTGCTAATCGTCCAATCACATGAGTCCAAACATGTAAAATAAATATTGATGACTATCAGCAAAAGTAAGACAGCCAAGAACACAAAAAGGCAGCACCCCAACGACGTTCTGACAGGAGCCAATTAGAGAGCCACATTGGGTCATCTGCCTTCCAAAAGTTTGTGTACCTACATATATATGTATATGTAGAATATATATGTATTGTTGTCACAGAAATACAAAATAAATACTTTTAATGAATGCTAACACAACTACCACTCCAAAATAGTGTTAAGCAATCTGTTTATTTCAAAACTATTTTGCACTTTATAGTATATTTTGAATTTATGTTTAACAATTTTCCTTTCTGCATAATTTGGTGGGGCGGTGCTAGCCGCCACTGATTTTATATAAGAAACAGAAAAAGAAATGCATTTGCAATTTTCAGTGGTGAATCCATCATGGCGGACAAAATGATTCATAAGTGACGGTTTTCAATACAGGTTAACGTTTTAATCTACGATTTGTTACTCAGTGATTAAAATGAAGTGGTGCAACACAGATCATGTTAAAATAAAGCTGGGATAAACAAACCCTAGATCAGCTCTAAACTCTGCTAAATTTATCCTTGTTGCTGCAACCCACCCACAGTGTTTTTCCATCTCCTGAAAAGTAGCGTTTTTTGGAGATTCAGGGTTTTTTGTCGGACAGTGACGATAGAGGATATATAAATACATATACATACAGTATTATACTTTTTGCAAGGGTCAAAAATAAATGTAGGGTTTTTACTTTGTTGCTCTTACCTGGATTTTTCCTGTATCATCTTATAGCCAAAAGCAATGTTTTGGCTCTGTGAGGGGCCTGGGAAATTTCTCCAGGAAACAGGATCGATGTTAAAAGCCATCACTGACTGAAACACTAAAGAGTACAGAAATGATAAGAAGATTAATTAGTAGCTATTAACTGTAAGTTTTTATGTTGCCAAAAAAATGAATCAGATGAGATAACGACTTTTTGCATTGGAGAAGGAAGTCACTCTTCTAAAAATGTTTTTATATTTATTTAAAAGCTTTACATATTATAAGAAGAAATTACACAAAAAAACAGGCCTTAATCATGTGCACTCATGAAAGATGAAGACTTATTAAGACTTAGTCATATCAGTTGCACTGTGCCGCGTCACGTGAGAGCTAGTGCGAAATTGTAACCATCCAGGGGAGAGGTAGGGGGTCCTAGAGCTTTGGAAAGGTGGTAAGCCACCCTGTACTGTAAGGCCCACTGTTGAAGTGCTATTCCCTCACTGAGGAAACGCGCTCTGGAGACCACTTCCTACCGTAGGGAGGAGTTTAGTGGAGACACCGACATGGTCTCACCGGCAGGGGAGAACTCATGGGAGGAATGTGCAAACTGAGGAAGTACCGCAAGGTGGGGGCCCACCTAGGGGAGGTCATGGGTTACCAAGATGGGAACCAGATCCTGAGGATACATCAGACGGAACCACCCCGTTGGGGGGGTTACTTCGTGTGGAGCTCTATGTCTGGTTAGAGCTATGCGCTAGATAACTCAGCTGATACCGAGAAAATAGATGCTCTGCACGGTGGAGTGATTGCTCTTTTCCCGGTTGACCAGTAATCCCAAACGATCTAGGTGCCGAAGCACCAGGTCCCTGTATGTACACGACAGATCTTGCGAGTGTGCCAAGATAAGCCAGTTGTCAAGATAGTTGAGTCAAGATACCTTTGTCCAAGACTCGTGGAGACAGGAACAGACTGAAGGGGAGGGAGAATCGAGACATGAAAGTACATGTCCTTTAGGTCGATTGACATGAACCAGTTCTGACATCTAATAGATGTCAGGGTGCCCTTCTGCGTGAGCATTCTGAACTGATGAAATGGCTGGGATCGGGCCCGACGGTGGTCTCGATCTCACTGGGCTCGTCCCGTCAGCCGCTTCTGCTTCCGCGGTGGGAAGTGATGGGGGGCCGCCTGGGTAGGGGGTGCCAGGACCGGGGTCGAAGAGGGTCGGGGCCGCACGGGACCTCGACGGACGGAAGGCGGGCGGGTCGCGCCGGGGTTTGATGTCTGCTTCTTCACTGCCAAAAACTCTCGACAGTATACCAAACAGCCCCCCTTACAAGTTGGGCGCGTCCAGAAAACAAACTTTCTCACCGTCACGCATCTGCACAAGGTTGAGCCGGAGGTGTCTCTCCTGGACCACTAGTGTGGACAGCGTCCGACCCAAGGCATGCGCTGCCACCATGGTCGCCCGTAGGGCAAGGTCAGTTGCGGCCAGGATTTCCGGCATAAGCCCTTAGGTCGGTCCTACCCTTGTGGAGCTTTTACATTAAATGGGGTCAAATTGAGGATGATAGGAGGGTTAAGAACCGCTGCCTGAAACTAATTAACACAAAGCCAATGGTAAAAAGAACTTCAAAGTATTACAACACAAGACAGGAAACTAAATAATACAAACCAAAAGTCCAAAACAACTGTGGAAACACAAATGTATATGTGAAACACATTAGTTGACTCTTATTTGCAGGAGAAAGTCACACGGTGGGTACGTTTATTGCAAAGCTCTGTTCACCTAACTAATTCCACTACCACAAAATTGCTCAGAAACCGCTTTTGGTGGGACATACTGTATGTGCAACGGCTAAATCTTCCGCACTGCTTCAATTTGGTCTGTTAAATCTGCTACCTATTCCCCATGGTCCTACATCAACATTGATTTGAGCTCCCACCCTCCCAGGCTTTCCTGTAGCTCAGTGGTTGCACATACTCAAAAACAAAATGTATAGTATAATGCAATGTAATTCGCTTTGAATAAATGCATCTGCCAAATGCCTAATTGTAAATGTAAAATAATTATAACAATTCTAACTTTTGTGAAGGCCTGTTCTAAGGCCTGCTAGCCTCATTTCCCTACCCAAACTCCCATTCAAACAACGGTTTAAAGCTGTAATCCTTTACTGTGGTATGGTATTACTGAAGATTTTGTTTTAGATCAGGGTCCCCAGTTCACGTAACATTTCTGGGCAGCTTTTTCAGCCTCAAAAAGGGATAGTTCACCCAAAAAATGTAAAGTCTGTCAGCATTTAATAATAACAATAATAATAATAATACCTTTTTATGCCTTTCAATGAGATTCTCAAAGCACTTTACAAGGTAAAAATGTAAGGATGTACTTATAAAAGTTAAAAGAAAACAAAAATTGATTTACAAAAATGTATAAGAGGAAAAATAAACAAGAAACAGTATAAGAATGCAAAAAAACGTAACAATAAACTTGCTTAAAAATGCCAAGGGACTGAGCTTCCTGAATTTCAACTGGAAGTTGGTTGCAAAACCTGGGTGCAGATTCAGAAAAGGCTTGGTCACTCATGGAGTGCAGCTGTGTTTGAGGGTTAACATCTGAGATGAGCAAAGCCTATGAGTTGGAATATAAGGTATTAACAGTTGAGAAAGATACTCCGGGACGTGACTGTGGAGAGCTTTGAATGTAAGCATGAGCATCTTATAATCACCTCTATAGTGCCAGAAATACCAAAAACATATTCAAGGCGCTTTAGTAACAGCGGCAAGTTTTAAAACAGCTTGGACAATACCAGAGCTCAAGGATTTGATAATTATATTATCAACTGCTGGGCATAATTGTTCAAAGCAAGACTTAAACAAACCAGTAGGAATGGGACAAAATACACATGTAGTAGAGCTCATACCTGAAACAACTTTAACAAGTGATTCAAAATCTGACTGTACAAACTTTGAAAACAGAGTGCAGTTGCATGAGGACTGTCTGAAGAGGGTGTTAAAATCTGGTCGCGAATATTAGCAATTTACGTATTAAAAGATTCCAAAAAACTTCGACACAGCAAATGTAAGGCTTTGATCATAGTACCAGCATTAACCTTAAGCAACAGAACAACAAAAATATAGAATATTTTTTCATACTGTCTACCAGTCATGATCCTGCCTCGCTCAGTCATGCTTTTCTAATCTTGTGTCAGGATCGTGACACACGTGTTTTGTCTGAAAGCACATGGCCATTGTTTGTCCGGTCTCCTGACCCCCCCCTTGTTTTCTCTTTAATTATCTTGTCATTGTTTCATGCCCCTCACCTGTTGCCCTCATTATTTGCTCCCTACTAAATGCCCTTGTGTTTGCTGGTTTGTCATGTAAACCTCTTGTGATTGTGTACCTTGTTTTAACTCGTTCCAGATTATTGCCTTGTGTCATTCTGAAGCTCCTGTAGAGTCAAGCCATGTCTAGTTTAGTGTAAGTCTAGTTCATTGTTTTGGTCTAGATAGTCAGTTATTGTTTCCTGTCTACCTCCCTGTTATTTTTACCACCTCATGGGTTTTGTTTCCCCTGTTTTGTGTTTTTTAAAGTTTTTTGTTACCATCAAGCTGTCTGCACCTGGGTTCTGCCTCCTGACACTACCCTGCAAGTGGTGGATGACATAATTGCCCTGGCTCCAGCCTACTGTACATCCAGTTCCCTTACAGCCAGCACCAGTAAACCAAAATCAAACATGCATTTCACGTAATTTAATTTCATAAAATAATTGGAGCAATAGACTGCACCAAGATTGCAAAAAAAGCACCGTCGCACAGTGAATTCAACCACGTTACAGAAAAAAGTTTCATACCATCAATGTACAAATAATATGTAATGCAAATGTATCTCTGTTAAACGCATGACTTTTTAAAATTGCAAAAGCAGTTGAAGATGGTTGGCTTATTGGTAAGTCTTACAACTTGATTTCTAAATGCTTTTGCTGAGCTTGGTTATTGAAACATTTAATTTGTAGGCGATCAGGGTTATCCACTGAAGCCGTGGCTAATGACTAGGGATGTAACGATTCTCTCAGCTCAAGATGCAATTCATGAAACTGATTTTATTAGTCCAGCTATTCGGACTAGTAGTATGGATGTTATTTTTTTTATATTTCTAAATGTACTTAAAATGGCAATCCGCAATAATTTTGGGGAAAAAATAATCAGAAATCAGTTATTTACATTTACATTTACGCATTTGGCAGACGCTTTTATCCAAAGCGACTTACATTGCTTTATCCTGCATTTATACATAAGTATTTGCAATCCGCTGGGATCGAACTAACAATCTTGCATTGATAACGCAATGCTATGGAGCCAAAGTAGGGTCACATATATTTGCAACAACAAAAAATGGTTTGCAAACAAAAAAAAACTGCTGTGCAGGCGTCAGTCTGCACAGCAGTTTACGCTGATGGCGCTATGTAAGGGGAGGCAGGTTCAGGTCGCTTGTACACGCCCCAATCTCTTGTCTCCTCTCCCACGTCAAATCAGTGACACAAAGCGAGGCGCAAAGAAAAGTGAAGAGCAAAGAGAAAACAGTGTCGCAAGGAAGCGATTGGCTGAAACGCGAATTTAAAGGAGCGATAATAGCCTATTTTTATTTGCAAAACTTTTTTTTTGTTTGCAAAACTTTTTTTTTGTTTGCAAAACTTTTTTTTGTTTGCAAAACTTTTTTTTTGTTTGCAAACCATTTTTTGTTGTTGCAAATATATGTGACCCTACTTTGGCTCCATACAATGCTCTTACCACTGAGCTACAGGAAAGCTTTAGTAAGTACATATACGGATCAGTGTTCCAAACTATATTCTTATCTTACCCTGATTCACAACGGTAAGCTTATAATATTGATTTATAATTTGCGCTATCGCCCCATGCAGGAAATTTGAATTTGGGGGGGTCCAAAAGCTAATATCGACAGGGATTTTGAGAGTTGGCTCCGATATCTGAAAGGATTGCATTAACAGGTAAGACGTCACTATTGTGATTTAAGTCTTAAATTAGGTTTTCAGAGATAGCCAATGAGGCGTTCTTACAAGATGGACATTACTATCTGAAGTTGCCCTTTAGGAAAACTGATGTCTGTATGCCTAACAATCGGCAAGTAGCAGAACAGCGCCTCCAAACTCTAAAAAGGAAAATGAAAAAAGATGGACAATACAAACAAGAATATGTTACTTTTATCAATGACATCTTTGAAAATCATTATGCAGAGGAGGTCCCAGAGGAAGAACTCACACAGGTACCTGGAAAGGTATGGTATATACCACACCACGGAGTGTACCACCCCAAAAAAAGGAAACTTAGAGTGGTGTTTGATTGTGCAGCTACTTACAAAGGTGTATCCCTCAACACAGAGCTACTACAGGGTCCTGATCTGACCAATTCTCTTGTTGGAGTCATTTGGAGATTCCGCAAAGAACCCATTGGAATTCTGGCTGACGTTAAGTCAATGTTCCATCAGGTGGGAGTAGAGAAATCAGGTGTGGACTACTTGCGCTTCCTGTGGTGGCCACAGGGTGACACCAGTCAAACCCCAAAGGAATACCGTATGCTTGTGCACATATTTGGTGCAGTGTCCTCCCCAAGTTGTGCAAGTTTTGCATTACGAAAAACTGCTGATGACAATGAAAGCTGTTTTCCCCTTCACGTAGCTGAAACAATCCGGCACAACTTTTATGTGGATGATTGTGTTAAGTCCGGCTGAAGAGTCTGAAGCCATCCAGTTAGTAAAAGACCTCACCGCACTATGCTACAAAGGTGGATTCCGGCTGACTCAATGGGTCAGCAATAATCGGGCAGTTCTAGCATCCATTCCAAAAGAAAAATGGGCAAAAGAAATTAAAACACTGGATCTTGACAAAGACAGCCTACCAATAGAAAGAGCCCTGGGATTGCAGTGGTGTGTGGACTCTGACCATTTCCAGTTTAACATCAATTTAAACCAGAAGCCATATACCCGCAGAGGCATACTTTCTGTTGTAAGTTCCATTTTTGATCCCCTCGGTTTTCTTGCTCCTCTCATTCTCCCAGCCAAGCAATTGCTATAGGAGCTCTGCCAGAGAGGCTTTGGATGGGACGAACCTTTGCCCCAAGTTGTAGTAGACAGGTGGGAAGGATGGACAAACAGTTTAGAAAGAATAAAGGCTTCAGTGTTGCACGTTGTTTGAAACCAAAAGACTATGGAACAACAAAGTGTGCAGAACTACACACTTTTCTGATGCCAGTGAGAATGGCTATGGCTCAGTGAGCTACATAAGACAAGCTAATGAACAGGACATTGTACATGTCACTTTTCTCATGGGAAAGTCCAGAGTCCTTCCTTTAAAGAACATCACAATACCACGTCTGGAGCTAGCCGCTGCAGCATTGTTGATAAAGGTGGACAAAATGCTAAGGAGAGAAACTACATCTAACATTAAAGCCCTCCGTTTTCTGGACCGACAGCCAAACCGTCCTTAAGTACATTAGAAGTGACACTGCAAGATTTAAAACGTATGTAGCAAACAGGGTCTCGCTGATTCGGGATAACTCAGAGCTGTCTCAATGGAGATACGCAAGAAGTAAAGACAATCCAGCTGATGATTCCTCGAGAGGATTGAGTGCAGGCAAATTCATGGAACAAAGGAGGTGGATGCATGGCCCAGAGTTCCTATGGAAACCTGAGGAAAGTTTGTTAGAGGTGGAGGCATTGGGCTCAGTGTTACAGGATGATCCAGAGGTCAGGAGAAACACTACTGTTTTTACAACAGTGGTGAACACTGAAACACCCACAGACCAGCTTATTTCATACTTTTCAAATTGGATTAGGCTACTTAAAGCAGTGGCATGGTACATCAAACTAAAAAAGGCCTTGATACTGAGAATCAAAAAACAAAAGGACTTTCCATCGTATCAAGTTATTACCCGCTCCCACAGCCAAAAGATGAGCCCAGAACTTGAGGTTCTCAGGACCAAACCCGGTGGACAGTTCCTCTCAGTGGAAGATCTCTTACAGGCAGAAAGGTCAGTTATCTCTTATGTTCAGAGGCAAGCATTCCCAGCTGAAATAACAACACTGCAAATGACCCCACCTAAAGTGAAAAGGAGCAGCAGGATCTGTAAGCTAGATGAAGGCATCTTAAGAGTAGGTGGCCGGATGCATAAATCTGCCATGCCTGATGAAACTAAACACCCCTGTATCTTGCCCAAAGATGCACACATTTCAATTCTTCTTTTAAGACACATTCATGAACGCTGTGGTCACAGTGGTAGGAACCACATGCTCTCAGAGCTTCGTAAGAAATATTGGATTAGTAAGGCCAACTCCTTAGCAAGAAAGGTGCTCACAAAATGTGTCATGTGTCGACGTGTGAGGGGCAAAGCAGGTGAGCAGAAAATGGCAGATTTGCCGCTGGAACGAATCCTACCTGACCTCCCTCCCTTTACCAATGTCGGATTGGACTACTTTGGCCCGATTGAAGTGAGGCGAGGAAGAAGCACCATCAAAAGGTATGGAGTTCTGTTTACATGTATGTCCAGCAGAGCTGTTCATTTGGAAGTAGCTTCTCATTAGACACTGACTCATGCATTCACGCTTTGAGGAGATTTGTTTGCAGAAGGGGGCAGGTTAAGCACATCAGATCTGACAATGGAACGAACCTGGTGGGTGCTCAGGTGGAACTCAAGAAAGCTCTGATAGCACTGGACAAGTTGAAGATCCAGGATGCCCTGCTTCCTGATGGAATCGAGTGGAGTTTCAACCCACCAGCAGCATCGCACCATGGCGGAGTCTGGGAAAGGCTTATAAGATCTGTTCGTTACGTGCTGAACTCCACACTCCATCAACAGTCCATCGATGATGAGGGTCTTCAAACTCTATTCTGTGAGGTAGACGCTATTTTAAACAACCGTCCTCTCTCCACAGTGTCCTCAGACCCATATGACCTGGAACCACTGACCCCAAACCACATCCTCCTGCTGAAAACCCAGCCCATTATGCCTCCAGGAATCTTCCTGAAATCAGACCTTTATGCTAGATGCCGCTGGAAACAGGTCCAGTATATGGCGGATCTCTTCTGGCATAGATGGACAAAAGAATACCTTCTTCTACTCCAGGAAAGGCAAAAATGGACTGTAGTGAAGAAGAACCTGAATGTTGGAGATCTTATTCTAGTGGTTGACCCCACTGCTCCTAGAGGATCATGGCCATTAGGAAGAGTTCTAGAGACTAAGCCTGATCGAAAGGGGCTGGTCCGATCCGTGAAGCTCCAGACACAGACTTCAATCCTTGATAGGCCCATTACCAAGCTGTGCCGAATTCTGGAGACTGAAGAGTGTCCGGTGCCTCCTAAAGATCACCAATAAGGGATGTAATGTATAAATACATATTTTTCTAAAAGCATTAAGAGATTGTTTATTTCTGGCTCCTTTTTTGTATTTATTTTAAAATAATTGGTTCTATAGAGACCAATTAGGGGCCGGTGTGTAGGAGCCGCATTTGAGTTTGTTTTTGGTTCCATAATTTACTTATAGTTGTCTTTTCTATTGCTTTTGGGTAGTACACCTTCTAAAAAGCCAGGGGGCGCGCCACCCTATAAGTTGGAGCAGGTAGCGCATGATTGGGGAGAAGAAGTGCCAGCAGATACAGTCTTTGACCTCGGCCTGGATCTGCGATACCTGAAAGCTTGGCTTATACGAGAAAGCGCTACAAAGGAATATTTAAAGACATTTAAAACAGTTCTCATTTTTTGTTTAGTCTTTTACTCGATCTATTTTACAATAAACACCGACAAACATTCAACTACAAACACTCTTGGAATTTCTTGGATTCGGGCTGTGAGTCTGACCCTGCACTCGCATTCTCCCGGTGGTCGAAAACAGTAACAGGGGGTTACAGGAAAAACCCAACATTGTTTTTGCCACTACAACATTAATTACACAACTAGTGATTTTCGTTGGTAAGGTACATTTGGTCTGTGTTGTAATCTTTGATTTATAAATAGCTTTAAGTATTTCTCCATACTCTGGATTATGTAGACTAATTTTCACGTTCATTTGCAGAAGTTGAGTTTTGAAAAAAGTGGAAGTATACATAGCAGTGGCGGCTGCTGATCTTTTAAAGAGGGGAAGCTCATTTTCGGCCTAAATCATAAAAATTGTCAATTTATTTATATGTAAATTCTGCCCTACGTTCCTTTTCAAGAAAATGCTCTGTAACCCTGTCGTACCAACTAGGCGTCTTTTCCAGTGACTTGACCAGTGTCCTCTCAATGGCCAGCAGAGCTAGGCTGCTTAAACGGCCTTGGCCCATTGTGTTACAAGTGACTATATGAATTAATGAACAAACGATCTAATATATATATTTAACTCAACGGGAGGAAATGTGGGAATTATGTTAAACTGAAACAATGAATGTGGTGTGAAATTGTGTGAAATATACGATGAAGGTTGCAGCAGTTTGTCTTTCGACTACACATGCAAAATCCGCGATGGGACTGAGTTGGAAATGGAGACACAGAGTGATACGCGTCATAATCTGAAGACCACGCCCCACGCCCACACAACCGTCTCTTTGCATTGCGAGAAGCTGCCGCCTCCTTGTCATTTATGATTTATAAAAAAAAATTAAAAAAAATGTCTAAAAGCTGATATGTGACAATGTGTATAGCAAACAAGCTAAAAAAAAAACAAGAAATACGTTTTTATAAGCTGTCGACCCCAAAAAACGAGCGTTTTAGGACATAAAAGTGGATTCAAAAGAGATGACAGACCCTCCAATCATCACGCAGACGCTCGGAGTCCGGGCCAGCCCACTCCTCCATTCATCCCAGAGATGCTGAGCGTCCGTGGGCGGGACATAATCGCAGCATTATCCAATGACCGTCTTGTTTCTAAGCACTGAAAAAAACTGTTTAAAGCAGCCCCATTGAAGTCAATGGACGCTGGGCTTCAACAGAGTAATGCACTGTACGCTACGGGAATGAATGAGAAGGAAATCGAGTCAGCCGACCGAAGTAGCTGATTCTGAACGAAATTGTTTTCGTTCGAGATTAACGTGTTTAACGCATTTTTAGTCAATAAAATTGTTAATATAATAGTACATATATTTGACCATTCATTTTTTGACAATTATAGGGGAGCTTCCCTCGCAGTCTTAAAGAAATCGCGACTGATACATAGTAAGGTTCGTGTTGCAAACTGGCATAACACATACAATCTACCAGAACCACTAAAATGTGTGTCAGTTTGTTTCATTCAAGTAATTCAATGAATTAAAGGTGTATTACAAAAAATCACTCATAGTCTGTAAATCAGATCTTTAGAAATGCAGCTCGGCCAATCATATTCTAAGATCAGAACAAACTTTTAGGTATTCTGAAATGTAGAGCCAAATAATCAATCAAATGTTGAAATACTCACAAACACTGCTTTGTGAATTCTTCTTTATATGAAATAACTATTTATTTTGTTGTATTGTTTATCATACTATTTATTGTTTTCTCTTATAACTTTATCCACAAAATTTCAATTTAACACCTTTTTTTCTCTGTTACTTGCACAAGATGCTTCTGATTCTTTAAATGACATGTACTCTTGTTCATATTTGTAATGTAAGTATGATTGTAATAATGTTTTTCTTTCTTACAGAACTGATTGTGACAAACCCAATCATCTGTCGGAGAGAGATAGTCAAGTTTCTCAACACATACTGCATTTGGAGGCTTCTAAAAGTGATTGTTTTAAAAGACATTAATGGATGACCTTGAAAACCATTCACATAAATGATACCGTATATGCTCTGTTATAAGTCAAAATATACTGTATATGCCTGTAAAAAATATTTTGTACAATTATTACATGTGACCAAAAATGAATGTCCTGACTCTCTTTGGTTATTATTTTTGTATTTACCATATAGAAAAGTTTTCTATTTATTATGTCTATTGCATCATTTCCCATCTTATACTTCTGTCACTTATTATTATATTAATATACTTATGATATTAATATGTATTTGTAAAGCTGTGAAAGATTTAAATTGTGATATAAAAACTAATGTGTTAATGTAAATAATGACATGTACAGTTAAAGGTATATTACAAGTATTTCAAGTGCAAAAATAATATCTAAATAGTATGTTCATAAAAATACAAGCAACTTGTAGTTTATTGGGAGTAAACATCAAAGTGTACTTTTATGAATGACAACTGTGCTAAAAGTAATGAACTAGTAAACTACCAGTACACCTAAAGATAACCTACAAGTACACTTGCAGTATAAAAACTACTTAACTAATAGTTTACTGGGAGCACTGACAACGCAAGGTTGTGGGTTCGATCCCAGGGGATTGCAAATACCTATGTAAAATGTATAGGATAAAGCAATGTAAGTCGCTTTGGATAAAAGCGTCTGCCAAATGCCTGAATGTAAATGTAAATATCAGTATACCAAAAACTTTACATGGAGTATAGTTGTAGCACAAATGAAAACCTAATCGTAAACATGTTGTGTACTCCAAAGTTTACTAATGTTACAGTTAAAGTGGGCCAATTTAGTCCCAAGCGGTATTCAAATAGTACACTTTCAAGTATACTACTAGAAAAATACTTAAATACTTACTTAAAAATATACTTGGACTTTACTTAAGTATACTTAAAAAAGGAACTTGTATGCTTCTTTTTGATAAGGGTAGGGTTGACAAATGACCCTAACGATAAGAGTATCCTTTTAAGGTCATACAGTTTTTAAAGGTCTCAAAGCATTTCCTTTTTGTTGCTGCAGTTTCACCACCCCAAAAAAAGCATTTTGTAATGTGTAACATACCATGTCACCAATCATGTTACAGATGGAGACAGAGACATTTTAAAAAGGAAGTTCACTCATATTTCAGAACAATGGTTCCTGTCTCAAAAGGACATGTGGAAAAATGGTTATACAAAGATTTGTAATTGTTGTAGTTTTGATTGTACTGCATAATGTTCGGTATATTAAAACTGTTAGAGTCTAAAATGTAATTCCTAATTTTTTTTCCATTTTCAAATCAATCGCTCAATGTAATGCCTCTGACTGTTGCAATACATTTCACATAGCTTTAACATTTACAAATTTAGACTCAATATAAAAAATAGAAAGGTGTACTTAGCAAAATAACTACAGCTTCTATTAGTAAATAATCCCTTTATTGTGATTCATTACTTACACAAATCAAAAATAGAGAATTGGTCAAATAAATCTCAAAAAGTCATATAAATTTGGTAAAATATTCAATCTTACCACAAAAGATACAAAATTTGATACAGAAGCTCTGCTCCATTACACTTTGTAATATATAGACAAAAATTATGCTTGAGGTGGGACATTCAAGCCAATGTCTGAAAGAGTCGTAAATGTGATTCAGATATGTTCAGGGGGGTGGGATTATTTAAATCAAGAGGAACATCTAATAAAGGGGAACAGGGAGATCTCCACGCATGTGAAACAGACCCTAGTTAGATTTAAAAAACATAACAAATCCATGAGAAAGATGCCAGGAACATTATTACCGGCCAAATCAACAATTTGATACATTCTGAGAATAAAAAACACACCACTGAGCTCAGCAAAAAAAATCAATCCATATGAGATAAAAGTGGTGGATGGTGATATAATCCTCTCCATGATAAAGAAAAACAACTTCACAACGTCCAGACAAGTGAATAATTAATCCAGATACTTCTGTCTTCTGTTACATCACCAAAAAACATCAGTGACCCAGTGCCTGGGGAAGTCAAACAGGGAAATGAAACCACACCGTCTGAACACTATTTTACTGAAGATGTTGTCCGCTCGTATCATGAGATATTCCAAGCCTTCTCCATATCTTTTATTATTTCAGTCTTATGCAGGCTGATATTAATTTGATCCCTCCAAAAAATGTTTTTTAGGGCTTGTTTGGCTATTTTAGAAGTCTAATTTACCCATCCTATTCTTAAAGCTTTTGCACCTTGTTGTGAACACACTGTATTTTTCCTTGTATTCTCTTTATTGATTTGATTGACTAACATTGACATAATGTCCTCTTGGAGAGTGTTCTTCACTTGTCTGAAGGTTGTGAAGATCTTTTTCTTTATCATGGAGAGGATAATGTCATCATCCACCACTTTTATCTCATATGGACGCCCAGGATGTGTTTTGTTTTTCTCAGAAAATGTTTTCCTATGAAATTTAACTATGGTCAGTTTCACTTGCATGGAGATCTCCCTGAACCCCATGATGTGGGTTCACAGCAACAGCTTCCAAATGCAAACACCACACGTAGAATCAACTCCAGACCTTTAACATGCTTCATTTATGATTAAATTATTTAAGGAAAAGCCAATAATTATGAATAAAACAGCTCGTGATTCAACTGTCCAATTACTTTTGGTCCCTTGAAAAAGGGGGGAGCTTCATATTAAAGAGCTGTAATTCCTAAAGCCTTCAGATAATCTGGATGTGAATACAGTCTAAATAAAGATGAGAGTGTGCACTTTAAGACAATATCCATTATAAAACTGTAACTCGAATACATTTTGATACACAGCTAAAATAACGAAACATGTGCTTCATGTGCTTCAACATTTACCAATTCTATTTGTAATCTAGTGTAAATCTAAATCTAAACTTCATGTAGAGAATCTTTCATGATAACTTACTTTTTAAGTGTCTGTATGTAGTGGGTTTGTTACGCTGTCAGCCATTTCTAAGTGTTAAGAATGTGCTAAAAATGCAAGCTCAAAGTACACACCACATAACTTCCCCTTATGTAGGTTAAAAAGATATCTGTTTTATGCATGCTTGTGGTTGTTTACCAAGGTGCATAAGCACAAGAATTAGAGATATTAAAATGTGATTCATTACTTACACAAATCTAAAATAGACAATTGGTCAAATAAGTAATATAAATTTGATAAAATATTAAATCTTACCACAATAGATACACAAGCTGATACAGATGTTCTCCATTGCAGTTTGCAGAACGTAGACAAGAACATGAGATGGGAAAGTCAAGCCAATGTGCAAAAGAAAAGAGTCGTAAATGTGGTTCAGATATGTTTAGGGGGGTGGGATTATCTAAGTCCTAGAACATCTAATAAGGAGGAAATGAGCACTAAACAGGAAATAGGTCTAACAGAACTAATGCTCAAAATCACAAAAAGTGAGCATGTTTATATTTATATTAAATTATTATGCATAATTTTCACAGATGTTTGTTTAGGAACTTTCATGTAACAGAAACAAGTATTTTCGGAATGATAATTGTTACGTGATGTACAATTTTGCATTTAAGTATTATTTTTTATAAAAAGCCATCAGAAATAAGATATTGTACCGTATATACGATAAAAAAGCAAATTAATCTTAACCACAGTCAATGCTAATTGTACTAGACACAGCAACACATACAGTATATACAAATTCTAGTTGTAATCTAGTGTAAATCTAAATTTCATGTAGAGAATCTTTCATGACAACATTTTTAAGTGTCTATACTGTATGTAGTGGGTTTCTTACGCTCTCAGCCATTTCTAAGTGTTAAGATTGTGCTTAAACTCAAAGTACACACACACATAACTTCCACTTATGTAGGTTAAAAGGAGATCTGTTTTATGCATGCTTGTGGTTGTTTGGCAATGTGCACAAGAACTAGAAGATAGAGATATTGAAATAGTTCCTTATCTGAGGGCCTGAGGCTTGGAGGCTTTATACTGGGGCAGTTCAACTCTCCTGCAACTGTCCTGCAGAGATCAGCCCAACCTCAGTCAAACAAATACTGTATAAACTATTGAGCCTGATTCACAAAATTAAATAGAGTCAATTATTTGCATCAACCTTATTTTGACCCCATTTTATTTTTCTATGTCCTACTGTCCTAATTTAAAAGCAATTCATTTAAAATACATTTATTTCATACTATTTAAATGTATTAACATATTTAATGACACAACTTACTGTTATAAAATTATTATTGAACTCATTTGGAGTACTACATTGCATGGTGTTTTAATGTCAAATTTAAACAAATGATAAATATGATTTTTGAATAATATCTTTTTCGCTTCGCTTTTTCGCTTCAAATTATATTTTAGGGGCTTTATGCCTCTATTTGATATACGACAGTGGAGAAAAGACAGGCAAGCTTTAGTTAGAGACAGGAGAGTGGGACCGGCAAAAGACGCTTGAGACAGGAAGCTAACTCGGATCAGGCTACAAGTGTACTGGCACTGTGTGTCGACGCACTAACCAAAGGGCTATTGGCGGCAACGCTTTTACCTTCTTACTGGCGCTTGGGAGTTTGCGCTGTCTTGGGGTCTGATGTTATTGTTTGAGTAGAATGATGCACATTAACATTTAAATAACGAACTTGAGTATACAACCGATGTCCAGTAATGTGCAATGCGGTCGTGAACAGACGGAGGTGGCCTGTTAAAACTTTTTTTGCATTTGGGCCTGGACCTGACTTGCTAAGTCACTGTATTCGAACACATATGTGGAGGTGTCTGTGCTAAGCCCAGTACATCCACTCACCTTAGAACCGCCCCTGGCTCAGCGCTACTTCTGCACAATTTAAGTGCATTAAGTACATAATTAGTAAGCAGACTTGTCTACCAATTTAGTATATATACTATACTATACTTATATTTTTTTGGTATACCAAAAGTAGAATTGCAGGGTGTTTTTATTAAATGCATAATATGTAAATTGATTTTTTTAAATGTATTTCAAATACATGTTAGTATATTTATTTTTCACTAGGGTAGACATCTCATGTCAACTAGCAATCTTAAGTAATGCCAACTTAAAACTATAGTTTTGTTTATATAAATGTTTATGTTTACAAAGTATATGCAACAATATATATTTAAGGGTTAAAAAATTACCGGAATTGTTGTTTTGTCACAACCTGCCTTATTTTCTTCCCAAAAGGCACCATTCGCATTCTAGACACCACAGGGGCTCTAAGAGTGATCAATCACTGTTGTCCAGTACAGTGAAGTTAAGGGTGTTTTCCTGATTAGTCAGTTTATTGTATCATGTTAGCGTTAGTCATATGGTCATGGAAAGGAAAAAAAGAAATGTGCTCATCATTATGATTTGCCACTTTATGCATTTACTTTGTCATTTATATATGTAACCATTATACTTGTAACATCAATTTAGGCCTGTAATTAAACACTTTAATTTATAAACCTGCAAACTAGTCTTGACTTAATGTGAATATTTAAATTATCCATATTGCAATGCAATGTAGTCATGTCAAACACAACAAATGATGTGTTAATAATAACTTACTGTTTGTTTTATACAATTTAACACTCTACATTTACATTTAGTCATTTAGCAGACCCTTTTATCCAAAGCGACTTACAGAGAGTTCAGGGAGCAATAAGCGATACGTCATACAGGAGCAATAATACAATAGGTGAATTTTATTGAATTTATTGTCATTGTTAATAACAACGAGATAACAACAGAGCAACCATCAATGTAGTAAGAATCCATAAAATGCAATCCACTATATGCTATCATTTAGTACATTATTGCCAAAGACATCACTAATTATTGTCCATAAAATATTTACTTACTGTCCATGTAGCAAGAAAGCAACCTTCAATATGAATAAGATTATAATATGAGTAAGATTCATAAAGTGCCGTCCATTTTACCCCTTAATACCAACTTGTACAAACAAACAGACAGCAAGGACAGAGATTGTTACCCATAAAAACAAAATTAACTGCAAATAAATAAATTGGCGGCAGTTTAATTAAGCAGAGAATATTGTATGTGTATTTGGCATGCTGTCCGGGGAGAGGGCTCCGGCTATTGCTGTGCAGTGCTCCGGCAGGGGGAAATGCAGATAAAGGCTCCTGCTGTGGCAGTGGGAAATACAGGTAAAGGCCCCTGCTGGGGCGACACTGCTTCAGCAGTGGGAAATAAAGATAAAGGCCCCTGCTGGCGAGACACTGGTGCGGCAGTGTGAAATACAGATGAAGGCCCCTGCTATGTCGACACTGCTTCGCTACTGGGAAATACAGATAAAAGCTCCAGCTGGAGCGACACTCCTGCGGGAGTGGGAAATACAGATAAAGGCCCCTGCTGGGGCGACACTGCTGCGGCAGTGGGAAATACAGATAAATCCTCCTGCTGGAGCGACACTGCTGCGGTAGTGGGAAATACAGATAAAGGCCCCTGCTGGGGCGACACTGCTGCGGCAGTGGGAAATACAGATAAAGGCCCCTGCTGGCGAGACACTGGTGCGGCAGTGTGAAATACAGATAAAGGCCCCTGCTAGGATGACACTGCTGCGCTATGGGAAATACAGATAAAAGCTCTAGCTGGAGCGACACTGCTGCGGGAGTGGGAAATACAGATAAAGGCTCCTGCTGGAGCGACACTGCTGCGGCAGTGTGAAATACAGATGAAGGCCCCTGCTGGGGCGACACTGCTGCGGCAGTGGGAAATACAGATAGATAGCAAGTGGGGTAAGGTGCCTTGTTCAAAGGCACCTTGGTTGTTGCCCGTCGGCGTTGACCTCTGCATTTAACCCAACCCGTGAGTAGTGAACACATGCACTGCCATACGTTAACACGTGTGTACCCCGAGCGGAGGGCAGCTGTCGCTGCAGTGCCCGGGGAGCAAGTGGGGTAAGGTGCCTTGCTCGAGGGCGCCTCGGTCGTTGCCCGTTGGTGTTGACCTTCTAGTCACAGGTCCGATTCTCTAACCATTAGATTGTGATGAGAGACGCAGGGAGTGGGTGTGTCGTCGTTACCCAAACGTTATAGTGTATGCAATAAATTATGTATGCCTGGAATGCTGCGTGCCTCTTTATGTGCCAAAATCGATTTACGTCCATGGATATCCGACTGCATATGAGTTGAGCAGACGAGAGACGAAGATTTCTTGCGCTTACGGCATTGTCAGAAATACTGATACATTCCACCGTTTCTGTAGTTTAGGTGTAACGACTGCGTGAGTTGTTTTGAGCGAGACGTGAATGGCACACCATGTAAAAAACGTATTTGCGCTGAATACGTGGTATGGACAGGTTGTAGTTAACCGGCAGTTACTCTAGGAAGCACCGTTTATGTTTACTATTCTCCAGTAAGCCTATGTTCTGCTCGCTGCCGCTGACTGAATGAACGCCAAGAAAATGCGCCCGTGCTGGCAAGTGACATCTCATGCTTTCAGCACAGCCGTGGTGACGCGTAGTGAACAGAGGATAGACTAAAGATAATTTCCGGAAATAGAGAGATGGTCCTGCTTTGCATATCCCAAAAAGCATCGTTAGCCAACTATGGCTGCAAGTTCTGTCTTTCCAGCATGATACAACGATTTTGGTGTTTTCCGATAACATCTTTCCAATGCTCAATCGCAAGCAGCATAGCAAATTGCATGGTTGAAATTACGGGTTTGGAGCTGTGGATAGAAGTATAGATCTTGGTTTTATGATGTGTAGGCTTGCGTGCATAGTGCTTTTAAGCAAATAAACAAGCAACGTGTAGTGCATTCTTTATGCATCATTCTGAATGTATATGAATTCAATTAATTCATTTAAAGTTCTAAAGTTCCTTTAAAGTAGTCAGATGATCTAAAACGGTAACTACTTGTTCAGTAAATATACATGACACTTGTGATAAATTAGAAAGACATTCAAACAATAAGATTAACCTTGTTATCGATATAATAATTGTACGTTTTCTGTCAGTAAAGGAATCTAAATAGTTGCTTACCTGTCTAGTGAAACACATGCAAGATCAGCGTCTTTGTCTAGTAAAAATGTCTTTGTTGACAGAACCAGCTGCAAACAGTAAAGAATATCCATAACGATTGTGCAGAACAAGATAGTTGCTTGATGAACGCTAAGCGGAAACTGAGGGTAATGCCAGACACTGTGATATTAGGGAGATGCAAGCACTAGAGAAAGCGTAGCAGCTTACACTATTCATGCAAGGCACCTCAGCCAATAATATAACAGCCTCTAATCTTTTGACTTAAGTTGCAGGTTTTCCATCCAGTGTCCTTGAAAACGCGAATATGATGACAATTCTCTCACGATTTGCAAATGGTTGGAAACATTTGACATGTTGTGGGTACTTAAAAGAACAAAGTATATATCAATGGCCTAGTGGTTTTTGGATATTTTACTTCAAAAAGTTATGAACTGTATCTTTAGGCAGTCGTGACCTAATGGTTAGAGAGTCTGACTCGTGACCAAAAGGTTGCCGGTTCGATTCTCAGGGCTGGCGGGTAACGATTGAGGTGCCCTTGAGCAATGCACCTTGCCCCCACTTGCTCCCCGGGCGCTCCCCAACACTCCGTCTGGGACAGCTGCTTTCCTAGGATTGATGTTAAGCATACAGAGTCTCACCTCATGTGTCCTCAAGACTGGGGCAGTATCACTGGAGGGCATCGGAGGCTGTGCCGGTTCCCTGTTATACCTGTCAAAAACGGGCATAAAACAGATTTAAGTCCTCAGCCAAAGTGACTCAACTATGTCCTGGGGGAGATGTTGTCTTCCTATAATCCGCTATCGCCCTGATGGCCTACCCACATCTGTCAGGGATTTGTAGAATCGTTAAAATGGGCTTCAATCTGCCCTTTGTGTTCTAATTTGGCAGATGTGATGCTTCTCCTTAGGTCGGCCCTAGCTGTATCATAGGCGTTCCTATCCCCGAATCGATATGCTCCATCTCTAGCCTTAGTTAGTTTTTGTACCTTATATGTCGTCCAAGGCTTTTGATTGGGAAACACTCACATTTTTCTCCAGGTTGTGACAGTATCTACACAAAAATGTATGTAATCCATAACTGAGGTGGTGTATTCATCCAGGGACTCATGTGTTAATATACCCTGACCTCTAAATACTTCCCAGGTGCTAATACAAAGTTACTAGTTTCAAAAAAGCACCAGAGAAACAGAGAGGGTTATGTTTTTATTTGTTATCACTTGTCTGTCAAGTATTCAAAGAAGAGATGGATTTTTAGTTGTTTTTTGAATGTTGTGAGAGATGTGGTTGACCAGATTAAGATTGTAAGAATGTTCCACCAGGAAGGAGTTGTGGAGGAGAATGAGTGGGAAAGCGATTTACTGCTCTAATGAGAAGGCAATACAAGATGCCGCTCGTTGGCTGAACGCAGGGTTCTTGATGGGGTTTCGGAGGGTGATAAAGTATGCCGGTGCAGATCCAGTGATAGTCCTGTAGGCAAGCATTAGTGACTTGAATCTGATACGGGCTTCAACCGGTAGCCAGTGGAGAGAGATGAAAAGGGGTGTCACATGAGCCCTTTTGGGCTGTAAGAAGATGAAGCCTGGACAAGGAGTTGTGCTGCATGCTCAGTGAGATAGGGTCTAACCTTTCTAATGTTGAATAAGGCCACGTTGACTTTGCAATGTGATCATTGAAGGACAGCCGTTTATCAAATATAGACTCCGACGTTCCTGGCAGTTTTTGTGGTATTGCCAAGTATATAATCAAGTATACTTCAAGTTTTAACTTAATACATTTTTTGATACAGATGTAGCGCCCTATTCGCTTAAAGTAAACTGAAATGGGCCCTGGGTTCGTTGAGTTTTAGATCTATCTACCATCCCTTAGATATTATGGTCTTTGTATTACTAACCCCCTTTTTTTCCTGAGTTATACTCTAGAGTATAGCAAACGATAAGCTACAAGTAAAATCACATAGAATATAAATTCCAAAAGTGTAATAAATAAAATAGATCAGATAAATGATAATACACTGATAATACACTGCTAAATGAAATTAATTAGGCTGAGATTAATTAAGGACACTGGAATTATTCTTGATCATCCCTCTCATAACATAATATTTTAGCATAACCCTTGTAGTCAGGCAATACAAAGCAATACATCAAATGTGCATTCCCCACCTTTAAAGGGCTCATCGGATGAAGATTTTCAACAAGTTGGCATGATTTATTAGGGTCTTCATGAAATGTCTGTAACATATTTTGCTTAAAAACTCTCAATGGTTGTGTAAACGACACCCTTTTTGCCTTATCAAAAACACCTATACTCACAGCAACCCATTTTGGTGTAAGTCTCCTTAAAGGCTAATGAGTTACTGTGCAACCCATCCCTCTTCCATCCAGGGTGTTAACACAACCCAATGCTGGTCCTCGGGGAACATCTGATCAGCTCTATTTCTCACATGCTTGCAGAAAAAGGCTCACCAAAACAAAATTACCGGTTTCTTCTGTTTAACATTTTCTGAGTTGCTAGATGCAACGGGGGCCCGATTATAGCACTTAACACAGAAAAATTTGGATTTTCATCCGATGGGCCCTTTATCAGTTAGTAGTTTGGGCAGAAAATAACAGCAGTAACCTTTCTTCCAATATCTCAACAGAGATGCAAACAGTAATTGATTCATGAAAATGTCCCATGTATCACTCAATGTTCAGAAATGCATTATAAAAATAACTGAAACATTGCAGGCCTGATACAATGCTGGTGTTCGGCAAGGCACAAAACAAATTCCGCTTCACTCAATGTGCAAAATAAACAAGATGGTTACCTTAACTGAAGAAAGTTCAGGCTTCATACCAAACCACTTCTTCATAGAACTAAAGGAGCCAGTCCAATAGCATCACCGGCGGTTCTGCACACATGTCCCACAATGCCAGAGGAACCACTGAGAATCTCCGGTATCTCAGGGTGCTTTCTAGATCCTCATCTCCGCATGAAGTTTGGTAAGAGACCCAATACACTGTTGTTTTTCACTGCAGCTCCTTTTCATAAGAATCAGAGGCATTTACAAACTTATACACAAGCACTTTGACCTTGACCACGCCTCAACATCGAATTGGCCTGCTTTGACCCAAGGTATTCACAAGGCCAAAATATCCTCACTGTTGTCCCAGAAGAAGCACTGGTGAGGCACCATCAAGCCCCAGAAGTGACAGTAAAAGGGGAAATGCAACTGCCCTGATACACACTCGCTATAAGCCAGCTGCAATTGTGGCTAAAGAAAGAGGCCGTTGCAACCCCTTATTTTCATCATGGAAAAAACTTTCAGAATGCCACAGGCGCACAGCAGACACAAGCTCCAGGTGCATTGAAAATGAGAAAGCTCAACGTTTTCTGTGTGTTTTAGATGGCAGAACTGAATGGCCCTTTCACAACATGGTGAACTAATGAATTGTGTAATTGAAGTTCTTAAAGAACAAAAGGAGAAATTGCTATCTCCTACATCTTACATGATGTTTATACCAACTTAACAACTGTAAGATTGTCAAACTTTTTCCATGATTATGATTGGTAATGCCCAAGGACTGCCTTTTACTATATGAAAAAGAAGAGAGAATCAATGCCTCATTGGCCATTTCGGGGCAACCAATATAATCTTGCAATGCCCGAGCTCCACACGCTTGAGCACATGAGGAATCGAGGGGAGGAAAAGCGTATTACAACCCTCTTGACCAGTCGTGAGATGGTGCGTCTACTCCTGAAGGGCCACCTTGGCTGTCCATCAAAAACCACGTCCTGCAATAGGTTGTCTCGGGTGATCCAAACAGGTCGGTGTGAGCTGTCCCATATCAGATGCACCACTTCTGGAAGCAAGCGCCATTCTCCTGGTTGAGGCCCATTCGAGAGGGAAGATCAGCTGCCAGGTTCATTTTTCCAGGTATGTAGATTGCCCTGATTGAAGCGAGCCTTAGATGAGCCAAGAACAGAAGCCTCCTGTACTACTGGAGGCAGCATATTGACCTGGTGCCTCCCTGATGGTTGATATGATAGACCGTTGACATGTTATCGGATCTTACAAGAACTTGCTTGTTTTGCAGAAATTAATCAATTGTCTTAAGGGCAGATAGACCGGCCTCAATTCCAGCACATTGACATGCTCCATGTTCCAAGGGGACACCCATGAGCCACTGACTGTTCTGCCTTGCCAAACAGTGCCCTAACCAGTCAGAGAGGCATCTGTTGTCACCACAATCCTTCTCGATGGTGTGTTCCCCAGAGGGACCCCTTGGCTCAGTTTCTTTTTGCTCTGCCATGGCCGTAAAGCCTGACTGCACTTCTGTGTTACCTTTAGTTTCACCCGCCTGCGTAATTTGAGGTGGAGTCGAAATTTGTTGATCCACCACTGCAGTGGCCGTGTTTTGTGCAACCCAAGAGGCACTACCTTCACTGCAGCTGATATCATTCCCATTCATTTTTTAAACTATTTTTAAAATAAAATCCTAAAAGGAAATGTTGTGCCAGAGTGGATAACGCCATTACCCTCTGTGGAGAGAGTGATGCTGTCATTCTCTGAGTATTCAAAACCAACCCAAGAAATACTGCCTGTTGATGTGGTTTGACATTGCTTTTCATGTGATTCACCTGGAAACCAAGCTCCTGTATATGGTTGATAACCCTCTCTGGGTCTTTCAATACCTGATGGCGGCTTGGTGCACAGATCAGCCAGTCGTCCAGGTATGGGAGAATTACCGCTGCTTGAAGAGGGTAATAGGCGGCAGAAACCACCCTAGTGAAGACACAGGGTGAAAGTGAAAGGCCATAGGGGAGGACCTCAAATTGATATGCTTGGCCTTGACGAGCAAAGAGAAGAAACTCTTTGTCGTGTGGGTTAATGGGCACACAGAAATATGCGTCTTTTAGATATATTGTTGTAAACCGTTCATTTGGCTCTATAGTCTCCAAGATCTGTGCAGTGGTCAGCATTTTAAATTGCAGCACTTACCCACGTATTCAGACCTCTCAAGTCTAAGATAGATCGAAGATCATCATCTTTTTTGGGTACAAGAAAATAATTTGAATAAAACCCAGTGAGCTGTTTGCTGGGTCTTAACTGAGAAATTGCCTTCTTCTCTGGAAGGGTCACAATCTCTTGTGATAAAATCTTTGCCTGGACTCAGTCATTTACCATAGTCATCTGTATCCCTAAAAATGGGGGGGGGATTCCGGAAACCCCTCTGGTATTGCTACACGGTTCCTCCTTGGGGCCCTGAGCCCTTGGGATTCTGCTTCTTCTGTGGTGTATCCTTAACTGATGACCAAGACTGAGCCACTTGTGTGTGTAGTCATGAGATCTCCCAGAATGACAATATTGTCTTCTGTCGAACTCCCATGAATCTGGCTGATTACAATGGGAAGGCTAAGGTGGTTGATATGTTTGTCTTGTCACCCCAGAGCTACCGAATGTGCATTGCACACATGCCCTTCTAGGAGCGCTTCATCTGCTTTGTCGAGCATTGCTTGAGAATCTGGGTGAAAAACTCGAACTGAAGTGACTGACATGTAGGTCAATTCCTTTCTGATAGTATCAGCAAGTCTCGCTGATGACATAGAGGTGCCAACATCTCTTGTAAACTGTGCATGTGTAATAAGGGCTGAATCAACCAAACCTAGAACATCTTGATATTCTGGGTTTATAATTTTCCTCAGAGCAACCAAAATTAGGGCTTGTGCATAACCCGATCAGGCCGCACATGTGGCCGCATTATAAATTCGAAATACCAAATTATATGTTTTTTTCACATTCCTTCCGGGGACATCAAGGGTCATCAGTCACCCGGTCTGGCCAAGGGTGTTAATACTGCCCTTTCACATTCTACTGGTGCCATAACTGCCATGCCTGTTTCTGTAGTAAACTGAATTTTGACAAAGCACCTGCAGCCAGCATTGAATTGAGGGTCAGCTTCAGGATTATTCCTGGCGTTGCTTAGAATTTGTGAATAATCTTCAGCAACTTTGAAACCGGAGGCTGAGACTGGGAGACCCCTGTCCACACTCCTTTCTTTGCTGGCGCTGGCGATGTTTCAGTCTGAAAATGTCAGGCTGTGCACAGTCTCCATCATTAACAGAAGGTTTGGACTCATCACCTTGATATTCTTCACCCATGTCCCGATTATTATCACCAAACAGAGAGTCATGAGCATGAGGAGAAAATCATTATCAGAGGAGCTAACAGATAGAGCTAAATGCATATGTTTCCCTTATTTTCTGGGGCCTAAAATGATAATATTTCCCGGCTAGTTCCAGTAATGTTGCCAAAATTTCCTATTGGGTGTCAGAATGTGGATCTGAAAAAACATTTTTTTTCCTAACAAAAGAAAAGCTACCCACCAAATACGTATGATTCCAAAAGCATCGGAAAACACTCTGTAAGTGTTTTTTTGTCAAACAAATCAAATTCGTAATTTAGAATAATATGATCAAAAACACTTACCCTTTGGAAGCAAATGTATTTGGTGGGCAGCTTTTCTTTTGTTCTGAAGCTACCAGTGCATAAATGTTGAACATTTCATATCAAGGTGTCAGAATGCGGATCTGAAATTTTGGTTTAAGCTTGCCTCTTAATTGCACTTTTTCATAGAAAGGAATTGTAACACAGTTCAAAGTAGGGAAAGAAGGAGGCGGAAACCGGCGAACATTTAACAACTTTAATAAAATAAGCAAACAATACGAAAACGAAAGTAAACATAAATAACACTTAAGACAACAATGTCCAGGCCTGGTCCTCTCTCCTCGTAACCTCCTGTCGCTTGTCCTTTTATGCTTCCGATCTCCTCTGTGAGAGATGCGAGACCGGTGCAACACTCTTTATCACTCGCGTCACTGGTCCTGCATCGTTCCCTCGCGGCTCTCGTCTCACCCGTTACATACCCCCTTCGCCCCTCACAGGCCGGGGGTACCCACAAAACTGTGCTCTACTCAGCCCTGGGGGCCACTCTCGGCGGCCGCAGCACCTGGAGGTATGGACAAACAAGAGAAAAGGAGATGGAAGCACAAGGAGCGCAAAAAAAATCTGGTTGGGTTTACCGACACACTGTCCCTCAGCCCTCAGCCAGCCGGGAGGCTGTTCCTCGCGGTGCCATACGGTGGTACTGGATGCTCGGTGGACGGTTTGATCCTCCTCCACCCCTGGCGGCCGGCGATGGCTCCTCTGAGGACAGCCGGCAGCGAGTCTTTCATGCTCCTCCCCTTCATGGCGTCGGCAGCAGGCTCCTGCCAATGGCGACGACTCCTACGCTCCCTTCTGGATGCTACCTCGGCCCAGGAGCATGGCAGCGAGCTCTCCGTCCCATCCGATTACTCGCTCTAAAAATTACATTACTGTTATCATTCTCATCTTAGGTATGCATATTTCAAGCATTACTGATTACGTTATGCCAGACAGTTTATACCTCTTAGAAATAGGTGAAGTAACATTGATTTTACTGTTATTAAAATGTCCATGTGGTACGTTAATAAGTAGTATGAACAATATGAGAACAAGAGCAATATAACCCAGAAGTAAAAACAGAAGTTATGTGGTGGCCTTTAACAATGCAAATCACATATAGCTATAAGAAAGGGAAGAGGAGACCGCAGTTAACAATGTTCCTTGAATGTGACAAAAGTCATGTCATGTAAAAGATAAATATCAGTGTTTTTTACCATCTACGGGAGATGTTTAATTGGCACATTTATTGACACTACATTATTGTTTGCCTTTATTAGTTTGAGAAACTGCATAAAACCGATGCAGTCTCACCAAAAAAAAAAAAAAAGTCTCACCTCTTTTGAAAGAGGAAAAATGTGAAGAGGAAGTTGTGTAGGAAAATTGTGTAGAAATAATCAAAAGGTCTGTTGCACCAAATTGGTGTAATAGCTGCCGTTATTGAGCTTTGGATCTACAAGCCATAGATCATATAATCTGATTTAAACTAAATGTTCTTTTCAAAGAACGAACAACATATTGTTGCATTTGTGTTCATCCTTGTAGTGCTCGTATTTTACATTATTTAATTATAATTGTGCAAGAGCAGCAAGTCAACACCATAGATTATACAGTCATGGCCAAAATTGTTTGGCACCCCTTAAATTTTTCCAGAAAATCAAGTATTTCTCACTGAAAAGTATTGCATTAACACATGTTTTGCTATACACATGTTTATTCCCATTGTGTGTATTGGAACAAACCAAAAAAAAATGAGGGAAAAAGTAATTTTGACAAAATGTCACACAAAACTCCAAAAATGGGCTGGACAAAATTATTGGCACCCTTAACTTAATATTTGGTTGCACACCCTTTGGAACAAATAACTGAAATCAATCGCTTCCTATAACCATTAATTAACTTTTTACACCTCTCAGCAGGAATTTTGGACCACTCTTCCTTTACAAACTGCTCCAGGTCTCTCATATTGGAAGGGCGCCTTTTCCCAACAGCAATTTTAAGATCTCTCCACAGGTGTTCAATGGGATTTAGATCTGGACTCATTGCTGGCCACTTCAGAACTCTCCAGCGCTTTGTTGCCATCCATTTCTGGGTGCTTTTTGAAGTATGTTTGGGGTCATTGTCCTGCTGGAAGACCCACGATCTTGGACGCAAACCCAGCTTTCTGACACTTGGCCCTACATTGCGACCCAAAATCCTTTGGTAATCCTCAGATTTCATGATGCCTTGCACACAGTCCATGCATCCAGTGCCAGAGGCAGCAAAAAAACCCCAAAACATCTTTGATCCACCCACCATATTTGACTGTAGGTACTGTGTTCTTTTCTTTGTAGGCCTCATTCCGTTTTCGGTAAATAGTAGAAACGATGTGCTTTACCAAAAATCTCTATCTTGGTCTCATCTGTCCACAAGACGTTTTCCCAGAAGGATTTTGGCTTGCTCAAGTACATTTTTGCAAACTGTAGTCTTGCCTTTTTATGTCGCTGTGTCAGCAGTGGGGTCCTCCTGGGTCCTGCCATAGCGTTTCATTTCATTTAAATGTCGACGGATAGTTCGCGCTGACACTGATGCACCTTGAGCCTGCAGGACAGATTTAATTTCTTTGGAACTTGTTTGGGCTGCTTATCCACCATCCGGACTATCCTGCGTTGCAAACCTTTCATCAATTTTTCTCTTTCGTCCACGTCCAGGGAGATTAGCTACAGTGCCATGGGTTGCAAACTTCTTGATAATGTTGCGCACTGTGGACAAAGGAACATCTAGATCTCTGGAGATGGACTTGTAACCATGAGATTGTTGATATTTTTCCACTATTTTGGTTCTCAAGTCCTCAGACAGTTCTTTTCTCCTCTTTCTGCTGTCCATGCTTAGTATGGCACACACAGACACACAATGCCATGACTAAAGCAACTTCTCCCTATTTTGTCTGCTTTCAGGTGTGATTTTTTATATTGCCCACACCTGTTACTAGCCCCAGGTGAGTTTAAAGGAGCATCCCATGCTTGAAACAATCTTATTTATCCACAATTTTGAAAGGGTGCCAATAATTTTGTCCAGCCCATTTTGGGAGTTTGTGTGACATTGTCAAATTGCTTTTTTGACTCCGTTTTTTTTTGTTCCAATACACACAAAGGGAATAAACATGTGTATAGCAAAAAATGTGTTAATGAAATACTTTTCTCTGTGAGAAATACTTGATTTTCTGGAAGAATTTCAGGGGTGCCAACAATTTTGGCCATGACTGTATATAGTGTGGGCTGTTATCAGTTGTCAAAGAGTGAAACCTACGTGGACGGGGGTGGACGGGAAACGAGCTTTACCCACATACTTTACTTAAAGATTACCCAAAAGGTCAACATGGGAATACTTCAGCAAATAATTGCTTTGGAATTATATTAAAAGAAAATAAAGAAGAGCAGTACTGCACACCAAAACTGAAAGGCAGAAGTTCTCTTTAACCAGAAGCCTGGCTTTTCAGACAAGTAAGTCTCATGATAGTAAATGTATTTTGCAACAGGACCTTGTGGTTAACAAAAAACCCGCTCTGGTTTTAGAAAGAAAAAATCATCATCACAGCTTGACGTTGAGTCACCATTAGCTATGTAAAATGACCTTTTATGGTAAAGATATATTTTTATAATTGACACATTGTTGGGTTTTGTTGGTTAGGCCATATTAGTTTTACATTTCTAGCTAAAAGACACATTGCTGTACACTGTAAAAAATCACAAATTTTAGCTGCATTCAGTTATTAAGTTAAATCAAATTAGCTTTATGAGTCAACTGAAACTAAAGTTATATGAAATACTACTCGATTTTTAAGTCAGTTCAATATAATTTAAGTTCAATCGTAAAGCAATAAAAAGCTAATTTCATTTAACTGTTATGCTTTGCCTCTTCTAGGCGTGAAAATGACACGTTCGGTTCTTTGCATTTGTAAAACTGAAACGATGTTAGAAATACTGATTATTTGTACTTTAATAGATAGAGCACCTAATCCCACTCCTGCCCTAAACCTAAAACCATCCACATCCCAACCATATAAAACATGCAACAAGCTAATGGAAGTTAGCCACTTTTTTTATAAACTGCATCTGTTGCCATATCTGCCTGTCATGTGTTGTGTTTATTTTATAAATTACAATATAGTTACAAACTTTTAGGTTTAGGGGTGGGGTTGGGTTACATGCTCAAAGACCCCTTAATTGTGTATACGAAATAATAAACGTACAAATAGTAACACTGACATTAACCTCAAGTAGACCGGCGTGTCTATTACATGCTTTGGCATGGTACTGGGTTGTACATTTACTGAATGCTTTCGAGATAAAACTGGAAACCGAACTCATGACTTTTGTGCTAAATGTATTTCATCAGAATACATTGATCGTCAATGGAGAAGGATCATTTTTGGAACCAAATGATGACAGTCTATCGTATAGTCTGCATATTAATACTAAACATCATCATTTTTTTATCAATGGGGACCATGCAAAAATTGTATTTTCTCTGGTAGGCTACTCTGTGAAGGTCCTCCGCTATGATCACTGCACCATGGTATTGTCACGGTACTTTTTATTTGACTGCCATCCATTTGGTTTCTAATTGGGTTTCCTGTTTTTAGTCACAATGCAACATGCATAACCATTCCTCACCCCAGAACAGAAGTAATATTTCTCAAAAAAGTCGGGTCAGTAATACAAGTGTAGTATCATGGAGTATCCTCTAGGTGTCACTAGTTATTGTTAACTGCTGTGTGTATCTCATATAAGGGAGGTTAAAGAAGATGCGCCATGCAGTATGCATGTATTGTTTTGTCTGTTGCTTAAACTGTAGCAAACAGAAGAAAAGGTTCTTTCAACTTATCATGTAGTAGTCTGTTCATTCAATACAAAGTACCACAACAAGCAACAGCTGCAATATCAAACCATTTAGTTTGCAAAAGGTTTCAACGGTTTTACATTTTGTCAAGGGCTTGTTTATACATTTGTACTTTTTGTAATGGCAAATCTTATCCATTTCTTGCATTGCGGCGCGGCCGAGTGCAATCTGCCTCTTGATCTCCGGTCCGGATTCGCCGTTTCGGTCGATTTTGGAACCCAAGAAGATGAAATCTTGGACTGACTCGATCTGTTTGTTGTTGATTTTAGCTGTACCATTGTCCGCCGTTGTCATTACTTTTGTTTTCTTGATGTTGAGGAACAGTCCCATACGTTCACTTTCCTCTTGAACTCGTCGAATGAGGTATTCGAGGTCCCTTTCACTTTCTGCGAGCAAGGTTGTATCGTCCGCGTATCGAGGTTATTGATCGTCCTACCGCCGATGTTGACTCCGATTTCGGACTCGTCAAGGTTGCATCGCCGCATGATTGTTCGGCGTACAGGCTGAACAGTGCTGGTGATAAGATGTACCCCTGCCTGACGCCTCTCCTGATTTTGAACCATTCCGTGTTACCGTACGACGTCCTGACCGTTGCTTCTTGGTTGGAGTACAGAATTCATATTAGCTTTTCAATGTGTTCTGATACGCCCATTTGTTTCAGACAAACCCAGAGTTTGTCATGGTCTACGCAATCGAAAGCCTTGGTATAGTCGATGAAACACATGAAGATGTCCTTCTGGTATTCCCTATTCTTCTCCATGATCCAACGTAGGTTTAAAATTTGATCCCTCGTGCCCCGTCCTTTACGAAAACCAGCCTGAACATCTGGTAGTTCCCGTTCCACGATTGCCGCAATGCGGTTCTGTATGATCTTTAGCAGGACTTTGCTGGTATGGGAGATGAGGGTGATGGTTCGATAGTTGGAACATTCCTGCATGTCGCCTTTTTTGGGGATCGTAACGAAAACTGATCTCGTCCAGTCTTTGGGCCATGATTTCGTGGTCCAGATCTTCTGACACAGTTTGGTAAGGATTTTGACTGGTACTGGTTTGAGTAGTTCCGCAGGTAAATTATCCGTGCCCGGTGCCTTCCTATTTGGTAGTTGATTTAGAGCCCATTTTACTTCATCTTCCAGGATGCCCGGCTCCTGTTCCATGTGATTGGATTGATCGGCAAGCTGGACTGGCATATTGCCAGCATATAGCTCCTCTGTGTAATTGCGACATCTCCGTTTGATTTGCTCTTCTTCTTTCAGTATTTTTCCATCACTGTCCTTGATGGTGGGCGCCTTACGGGCTCCGAACGGTGCCCTAGCCTGCTTGACATGGGTAAAGAGAGCTCGAGTGTGACCGTGTCGGTTCGCCTCTTCTAGTTCCGAACATTGGCTATTCCAGTATGCCTCCTTATCCTGCCTGGCATTTCTCTGGAACGCCGCATTGAGTCGTCACGCAATGTTTCCGGTCGCTTTTGCTGAGTGGCGATGCTCGGCGATCTCAATCGCTTCATCCGACAGCCACTTCGATCGTTTCCCTGGTTTTTTTAACAGAATAAATTCCTCCGCTGTCTCCAGCACGATCAATTTGATTTGGCACCCCATTACCCGGACACTATATGTATTCTCACTGGCAGTATGTACGTATGTTTCCGTGGAAGATTTGTTACCCGTTGGATTACCCTGTATTGTCCCGTGGACGTTTTTGCTGTTCTCTGTTTGTTCCCTGGATGTTTTGGATTTAGTAGTTTTCCCCCTAGCACGTTTGGATTACCCTGTTTGTTCCCGAGTTCACTTTTTATGTTGAATTAATTTACCCTACTCCAGTTTCCGTGTGACATCGCCCCTGCGTCAGTGACATTGTTACAATAATGCAGTAACAGACACATTTCGTTCATCTTTACATTTCATTGGCATGTGAACATGTGAACAGGCCAAAATGCGTGTGCCTCACAGTGAATAAGACTTGAGAGCCCTGATTTGTGTAGTAACCACCACGCATTATTATGTTAGCATGTGGTGTGTTAAACGCCATTTACAATAGCATGGCTAAAATGTTTGCAAGCATTACAAAATATAAATATAGTCTATTTATATATATATTATAATACTTTTTGTGTGTTACTACCAGGGGTTAAATTGGGCCGGGGCCACCTGGGACAGAGCCCTGGGACATAGGCTGACCGTCTCATTCTGCTCCCTGCTTATGTAAGGAATACAAACTCCCTGCTTTTGCTGCTCTTCTGGTGTTATGGAGCGCCACTCTATTGTGCCCCAGTTTAAATCTCTTGTGCCCCAGTATAGGGGCCAGATTTACTAAATAGGGCAAAATGGCTCGATAACGCAATTAAAAGAAAAGTGCAGATGGGAGTTGAAATTTAGAAATAAGGCCCACATTAAAAAACATAGGCACAATATCTCATTCACATAATGACGGACTCAATCTATATTAGCACAGGGTAGTGGTTCTGATAACCTGGGGGTTGGGAGGATCAATTGATATAAATTCCATCCATCCATCCATCTTCTTCCGCTTCATCCTGGGTCGGGTCGCGGGGGCAGCAGTCTAAGCAGGGATGCCCAGACTTCCCTCTCCCTAGACACTTTCTCCAGCTCTTCCGGGGGGACACCGAGGCGTTCCCAGGCCAAACGGGAGACATAGTCCCTCCAGCGTGTTCTAGGTCTTCCCCGGGGTCTCCTCCCGGTGGGACATGCCCGGAACACCTTCCCGGGAAGGCGTCCAGGGGGCATTTCAGAAAAGATGCCCGAGCCACCTCAGCTGGCCCCTCTCGATGTGGAGGAGCAGCGGCTCTACTCTGAGCTCCTCCCGAGTGACCGAGCTTCTCACTCTATCTCTAAGGGATCGCCCAGCCACCCTGCGGAGAAAGCTCGTTTCGGCCGCCTGTATCCGGGATCTTGTCCTTTCGGTCATGACCCACAGCTCATGACCATAGGTGAGAGTAGGAACGTAGATTGACCGGTAAATCGAGAGCTTCGCCTTGCGGCTCAGCTCCTTGCACCGATCCGTCTGTCAAGCTCCCGTTCCATCCTTCCCTCACTCGTGAACAAGACCCCAAGATACTTGAACTCCTCCACTTGAGGCAGGAACTCTCCACTCTAACCTAAAGTGGGCAAGTCACCCTTTCCCGACAGAGAACCATGGCCTCGGATTTAGAGGTGCTGATTCTCATCCCAGGCGCTTCACACTCCGCTGCAAACCGTCCCAGTGTATGCTGAAGGTCCTGGTCTGATGGGGCCAGCACGACAACATCATCCGCAAAGAGCAGAGATGAAATCGTGTGGTACCCAAACCCGACACCCTCCGGCCCCTGGCTGCGCCTATAAATTCTGTCCATGAAAATTATGAACAGAACCGGCGACAAAGGGCAGCCCTGCCGGAGTCCATCCTGCACCGGGAACAAGTCTGACTTACTGCCGGCAATGCGAACCAAGCTCCTGCTCCGGTCGTACAGGGACCGGATAGCCCTTAGCAAAGGGTCCCGAATCCCATACTCCCAGACCACCCTCCACAAGATGCCGCGAGGGACACAGTCGAATGCCTTCTCCAAATCCACAAAACACATGTGGATTGGTTGGGCAAACTCCCATGAACCCTCCAGCACCCTGGATATAAATTAATGTGATTAATTGCAGGTGGATATATATGAATGAAGATAAATTAATGATGAAAATATCAACACTATCTAAACTGTAAACGTGTCGTTATTTTGAGGGGAATGACATCACACTGTCAATGAATGAATCCTCCTTTCAGGTTAAATAATGCGCAATGGCTGTTTATCTGTTGTTATCCATACCTCTCAACATTTGGGTTACAGAATCTGGGAGACCTAAGCGTCCCTTGCGTCCATTCGCAGTCGCCTTCCGGGGGAGTCTCCACTGCTTGCTTGCATTCTCTCGGTCTCTGGGTGGAATAGCCCCGGAGAGCATCTGTCGGTGCACACCCCGCTCTCAGGGTTTACTAGGACAGATCCCAGGAAAAACGGGAGTGTTGACAGGTGTGTCTGTAACACACACTATAAAATGTCCAAAAAGCAACCAAGAACATTGCGGAAGTTTTAAGCTCAAAAGCAAAATAAGCTTCTTGAAGAGGTTTGGTCCTTCTATAATCTATTAATAACGGAATGAAATCTAACACGCGCCACAGATCCCCATCTCACCATCTGAGCAACTACCAGTACATTGACAAGCGCAAACCTTAGTAAATCACCTTGTGTGATTCATTTAAATACTCTAAACTCACAGTATCTCACAGCAGTGAGTACACCCCTCACATTTTATTAAATATTTTATTATATCTTTTTTTTTATAATTTTATTGATGCGTAGCTTGTCCATGAAGCACGGCTCTGGGATCAATAGGAAATGCTGCTCGATCTATAAGCAGTGCGAGATTGAGTTGCTTACAACGTGCATTTAAAACACCCGTCAAATATGATCATTATAAATATACTTAATTATCATGAAAATACCTGAGGAGGCTTGGGGAACAGTATTAAAACATGTCCTTAGGCATTTCCTAGAACTACGTGTGTTATGGTCTTATTCTGCAGTGTGTATTTGGAGTTTCTGCACGAAAGCGCCCACTGGCTTTCAGATGCAGCAGCTTTACCGTACTTCACTCACAAGTTGTGCATAAATCACATGGTATATATTTTTGATTAATTGGGCCAAAAACAGGGTTAATGCACTTCTTCATGGTTAATTTCTTGATTTATTTAATAAACTTGATTTATTATTACTTTCAAGAAGATTTGCAACACTCGCTGTGTTGATCCTATTAACTTGCTGAACTCCTGCACTTATGCAGACTGACATACACTTTACTAACGTGGATTGATATAGCTTTGTCTGGAACTACATTTACGTAACGTACGTAAACCAGAGGGGCAGCCTCTATTCTGCCCATATTGGCTGTCTATCAGACCAGGCTTCACTTCCATGGGGCCCTGTCAAGCTCAGGAGGGCTGAGGGTGTCTCTGCCTTGCTAGTTAATTTCATTGCCAAGCCAAGCGCATATATTTGTTTCATTTTACAACCTTAAAATAACAAAGAAGCCTCGAAAATATATGTTGAATAACAATCTTGCTAGATTCAGTTTATATACATTTCTATATTTCTGTTGATGAATAATTTGAAGGGGCACTGCCCCACCTGCCCATACAGACCAGCTGCGGCTGCATCACACACCTGTCAGCAATCTCCATCATCATCACCATCCCATTTAAGGACTCATGTTTCCCATCTCCTTTGTCTAGTATCATCTGTCTGTGTATACGTTGTGATAGCTCTGTCTACAAGTTTGTTCTTTGTTTTAATAATAAAATGTTTATATTGTCCTTCTGTGCGTCTGTGGTAGCCTACACGTACAGTGATATGGGCATCCCTCAAATGGTACACACTAGACCAGGGGAGTCAAATCCAAATTTATTAAGGGCCATGCTGAGGGTTGGTAATAAATTCAGGGCCCAGACATACATTTTACTGCATTCTTTTGTTCAATTAATAAATTTAAGTGTACTAGTTACTGCATAAAACTCACCATTAATTAAAATAACAAAGTTTTAACTTAATTTTTCGAGATACTTCAGAACTCCAAAATGCAGCACATTTTTGTCACATGCAGTATATTTTTTTCTAAAAAAAAAACAAGAATTAAAGTCTTTGACAAGCAAAACTGATTTATAAAGCAAAATGTCAACAGGACTTTGTTATTGTCAGGCCTTGTTTCTAGTTTGTTTCTATGTTATTTTGGGGTTTTTCCCTTTTTACTCCCTTTTCCCTTTTAGGTAGGATCTGTGGGATGTTTTAGTTAGTTTCATTATGGAGAACATCTGCTCGCAGGAGTAGCTGCTTCCAAAGATAGACATGCGTGCAGTTTGGGGGCGAAGGTGTGGCATCGATTCAGGGAGTAGAGGTGCAAATTCAGCTGCCCCAACTGGCTGGTATTGGGCATTTGGATGAGTATGACATTGCAATTCAATGAGTTCCAATTGCAAGTGCTCGGGTGCATTGTCAACATCAACTGCAAATGGATTTGCAAACAGGTCGAAGTTGAACTTCTGTGATTCAAAATCACCAAATCTCCTGGTGAATTCTGCTTTCAGTGTGTTTAGTATGTCGGCGTACAGTTCAGTCGGGAATGTGATGGTGACCGTGTCACTGACTGACTGGCAAACAGGAAAATGAGACTCTTTGGCTTGGCGCATCTGGCCTTCCCACAGGCGCAGTTTCATTTGAAACGCATTTACAGAGTCTTGCATTTCAGTGATTAGCTGCTTGCGACCCTGGAGTTTTATATTAAGAGATCGTTGAGGTGCTCTGTTATATCACACAAAAATGCCAAGTCGCTCAGCCATTTTTCATTCTCAAGTTCGGGGATGGAATTTTGTTTGCTTTAAAGACTGATGTTAGCAAAGGCTTGTTTTTTGTCCGGGCACACAACACCACATACCTTATCCATACAGTTTTTAATAAATTCTCCCTCTGTAAATGGCTTGAATGCTCTTGCTATTTACTCTGCAAATATGAAGCTTGCCTCACAGCTCCCTCACTCTGACTGTTCATGCGAGTGAACGGGTTTTGTTGTTGCTGAAGTTTGTGTTTCAGTTTTTTTACATTTCCCTGCCACAAATAATGCATTTGGCAGACGCTTTTATCTAAAGCGACTTACATTGCGTTATCCTATACAATTATACATAGGTATTTGCAATCCCTTGGGATCGAACCAACAACCTTGCGTTGTTAATGCAATGCTCTTACCACTGAGCTAAAGGTAAGCATATCCGTGTCCGTGGTTCCATAACGGTCATGCTTCGTTTCAAAATGCCTACTAAGATTATATTCTTTAAAAATTGCTTGTGACTATTGACATATGAGGCACATTGGCTTGTCCTTGTACTCACAGAATAAATATTCCGTTTCCCATCTTTGTTGGAATTCGCTGTCAACTTTTCTTTTTTTAGCCATTGTGCTAGCCACCTTTTAGCATTATTTACGTTGTATTCACCTTATTTTTGAACGCGGCAGTAAACAATGTGACTTCCTTTTTGTCTTGATACTTCCTTTTTCTTAGCTGGCTGGTGGATGCTCAAAACACCATTAAAACAGCTCTGGTGAATATTTTTCACACCCGCGATGTATTACACTGTGTGAGTAGGAACTGGCCTGATATATCACATGAAGATATTCCATTATTTTGTATTTTCTCTTGGAGTTTACGGGTCTTCGATGCGCAGCTATAAAAGCACAGAGACGTACAGTAAATGTACCAGTACATGCATATTGGGAAAGTCGGTCAGAATTTGTATATGACAGAGACCACGAATTTGTGTTTATAAAAGCAGATGTGAATCCCAGTCAAAGTGAAGCAAACATTCCTGGATCCTTACAACTAATAGCGTAAGAATGGAGTAGGCTGGTTAATCTCGTATCGCAGGTCTCCACCGAGCTGCAGCATCCATCACAACTTTCTAAAAACATACTAACTAACAACTGTCTGTTTTTATATCTTTTAAATAAAAATAATTGTATGTTGTTCATTCTCTCCCTTGCTTACTTCAGCTTTAATCCTCCTAGTAACATGGCCTGGTAAACTAGGCTATCAGAACTGTTTAGCGTGTTGACAAATTGTTAAATGTGCGTTGGATAAAAGCGTTTGCTAAATTATTGAAAATGTAATGACAGGGCAAGTCCTGTAACTATTAGTCATGCAGCTGCAATCCTCTTGCAGGTAGGTTTACTGTAGCCTGTTAAGTTTTAAATGGCTAAATACATACAGCTAAGTTTTAACTCCTGATAATATTATTATACCACTATTTGTATACTGCTTGTTTAGTTGTGCTAAATATGTTTTGTTTATTTGTAATCTATGATATATAATAATGATATTTTCTACATTTAGTGTCACTCTCCCCATAAATGCATGCCTTTGAACTATGTTTATTAGTTACTGTAGTCAAGAAGGTGAATTGTCGAGAAGAAAGGGCAACCAGTAGGCTAAAATAATGAATAATGGATGCAGATCATAAGGCGCGAGGATTACGGTCAAACAGATGTTTTGTAGACATTTTTTTGTGTTTGTACCAGCTTTATTATCTCTAACTGCACACATTAGGCGTGTACCTTTAGGTTATATAATAAATATTAAATAGACAGTCAAAACATTAGTTGGGGTGAACCAATAAAATTATTAAATGGGGGAGGGGGGACAAGAAAGTTCACAAGGTGAGGGAAGGGCGGGGAAGGAGTCATTGAACCGGTTGGTTTTGAAGAAGGTTGTGGTTGAGGAGTTCGAGCAGATTTTACAGGGGACGTAGGGGAGGCAGGCTTGGTTGAGGGCAAAGATGAAGGGGTAGTTCTTGGGGGGACGGCCATTAGGGACAAGGGCATGGCAGAGGGAACTGGCTGCGGCGAAAGACCTGCGACTCTACCTGCACGAGAAGTGTAAAGACCTGCGACTCTACCTGCGTGACGAGTGTAAAGACCTGCGACTCTACCTGTGAGACCAGTTTATAGACCTCACAACTTCATTGAAGAGTTAGATGGGCTGCTCTCATCATTTCCTCTTGTAGTCTTTGGGGACTTCAACATCCACCTGGAGAAACCTTATGCTTCTGACTTCCACACCCTCACCGCCTTGTTCGACCTCACGCACCTCAACACCGCCAGTACTCACAGATCAGGAAACAAGCTGGATCTAATCTACACCCGTAGCTGCACCACAGATAACATTAAAGTCACTCCTCTTCACATTTCTGACCACTTCTTCATCACTTTCAACATGCTCCTTCCTACTTGCACTACACCACCACCAGTTTATTTTAGACTTCGCTCTCTCTCCCCTAGCACCCTCTCTGCTAAAGTGACATCTTCTCTTCCCTCCAGCTTTGCATCTCTAGATGTTGACACTGCCACCGACACCTTATGCTCAACACTTACATCCTGTCTAGATAACCTTTGTCCTCTGTCCTTCAGACCAGCTCACGCCACCGCCTCCTGCCCTTGGCTGTCTGACATTCTCCGTGAAAAGTACACTCAGGGCTGCTGAAAGGAAATGGCGCAAGACCAAGAATCCTGCTGACCTAAGGAACTACCAGTCACTACTCTCGTCTTTTTCTGCTAGTGTTACCACAGCTAAACCAAACCATCATTCTATACCACAAAGGTGAGAAATGCATCTCACACTCGGCAGCTTTTCAAGACATTTAACTCTATTCTTTTCCCCCCTCCTCCTCTGCCCATTTCATATTTGACTGCGGAGGACTTCGCTGTATTTTTCACTGAGAAAACATCATCCATCAGCAAACAATTCTCAGTCTTCGGAACACACAACCCTCACTTCAAACATTGAACTCTCCTCTTTCACCCCACTGACTGACACTGTAGTCAACAGACTTCTCTCCAGGCACTCCACCACCTGTCCCCTTGACCCAATCCCCTCCAATCTCCTTCAGGCCATATCCAGCACACTCACACCTGCACTCACACACATCATCAACACCTCCCTGCTCACCGGCACTTTTCCATCCACATTCAAACAGGCCCAAGTCACGCCCCTACTTAATAAACCCACATTGGACCCCTCTACTACCGACAGTTACAGACCTGTCTCTCTCCTCCCATTTATTGCAAAAACACTTGAAAGGGAAGTTTTTAACCAGGTGTCTTTCACCTATCCCAGAATAAACTACTGGATGACAAGCAGTCTGGCTTCAAAATAAGCCACTCCACTGAGACTGCACTGCTATCGGTCACAGAAGCACTGCGGCTAGCAAAGGCGAAATCTAAATCCTCGGTCCTGATTTTGCTAGACCTATCTGCAGCTTTTGACACTGTCAATCACCAGATACTGCTAGCAACCCTGTCATCTCTAGGAATCTCAAACACTCCACACTTCAAATCCTACCTCTCCGACAGATCCTTCAGGGTTTCATGGAGGGGCTTGCTGTCCATTGCTCACCACATGATCACTGGGGTCCCTCAGGGATCCGTGCTTGGACCACTGCTTTTTTCAATCGACAACACATCCTTGGCACCCATCATACATGTTTCTGGCACACCCCACGGTGCAACACAATCTCACCATCCAACTTGGCAATACCACAATCACTCCTTCCAAAACAGTCAGGAACCTCAGAGTCTTATTTGATGAGCAGCTGTCCTTCAATGATCACATTGCAAAGACAACGCGGTCATGCTGATATACCTTTTTCAACATCAGAAAGGTTAAGACATTATCTCAGTGAGCATGCAGCCCAACTCCTTGTCCAGGCCCTGGTAATCTCAAGGCTGGACAACTGCAATGCTCTCCTTGCTGGCATTCCTGCAAAGACTATCAAACCATTCCAGCAGGTTCAGAACGAAGCAGCATGCCTGGTCTTCCAACAGCCCAAACGGGGGCTCATGTGACACCCCTTTTCATCTCCCTCCACTGGCTACCGGTTGAAGCCTGTATCAGATTCAAATCACTAATGCTTGCCTACAGGACTATTACTGGATCAGCACCGGCATACTTTCACACCCTCCAGCACTTCTACACCCCATCAAGAACCCTGTGTTCAACAAACAAGCAGCGTCTTGTATTGCCTTCTCAAATGGGCATAAATCGCTTTCCCTCTCATTCTCCTTCACAACTACTTCCTGGTGGAACTCTCTTCCTAACTCAGTCATTAACCAAATCTCTCACAACATTAAAAAAATTACTTAAAACCCATCTCTTCTGTGAATACTTGACAGACAAATGAGTAAAAAAAAAACAGGTATTGGTCTGGCTTTTGCATTAGTAGTAACTTTGTATTAGCACCTGTGGTATTATTTCTCCTGTATGACATATCGCTTATTGCTCCCTGAACTCTTTTGGATAAAAGTGTCTGCTAAATGACTAAATGTATTGTGGTTTGATAGTCATAGTTTACAAGCATTAGACAAAATTTTTGACAAGGCATGCTAGCTAAACTCCACCCAGACTAAGTGTAAAATATGTGATTGTAACAAGTTCAAAGTCGTCGGGAAGGAAGGAGGCGTGAACCGGCGAACGTTCAAACCACTTTAATAAAATAAAAGTGGTTTTGATATTTTAATCAAAATAATCAAACAATAACACAGAAGAAAAAGGCCGGCAGTTTGTCCTTCTTCCACTTGCGCTCAGCCCTACGGCACTCACGTCTGACAGCATGAGTCGTGTCGTTTAGCCAGGGCTCAGATTTAGTTTTAGGTAGCCTGGGTTTTAATGGAGCCACAGTGTCTAAAGCAGTTTGGCAGGTGGAATGAAACCATGAGCTAAGCTCCTCAGTAGTGCACACCGACTGAGGGATGATGGCGTTCTGATTGTCCAGTCTGTCCTGTTGCTCAGTGGGGCATTGCCAAGCCCGATCCCAGGGGATTGCAAATACCTATGTACAAATGTAAAGGATACTGCAATGTAAGTCGCTTTGGATAAAAGCGTCTGCCAAAATGCATAAATGACTAAAAGTAACTGAGAACTGGGCAGCAGTGGAAGGATTAATAATGCGACAGCGCCGAGCAGCAGCGCGAGGTGTAACTGAATTACAGACAAGAGCAGTCTCAAATAATACAGGCAAATGATCAGAAAACAATGCGTAACATATCTCTAGGTTAAAAACAGGCAAACCATATGACAAGACAAGATCAAGTGTGTGTCCTTGTTCTTGTGTGGGTCCAGACACAGATTGCACAAGAATAAAAGAATCAATGAGGTTTAAAAAAACATTTGCCATTGGCTTATCAGGACAACACACGTGAACATTAAAATCCCCAACAATAAGAGCACAGTCATATTAAGGCAAAAAATCTGAAAAATAATTTAAAAAGTCCTTATTGTACTTGGGAGGCCGATAGACCACAGCACACAACACTGTGTGAGAGCTACCAAGATCAAATAAGCTCAGTTCAAAGCTGGTGAAAGAGGATGACAGGAATAGCTGCTTACATCTATAATGACTCTTATAGACAGTCGCTTTTCCTCCTCCTCAGCCCGACGTCCGCGGGGAGTTAAAGTAGCAGCAATCACTGGGTAAAGGTTCAGTAAAAGCGCTGGACTCACCCACACTCCAGGAAATCCAATCCTCGGGACTTGAAAAAATCCTTTAAGACAAAAGTCTTGTTCGGTAGTGATCTAGCATTTACCAAGCCAATCCTGGCAGGAACCAGCGGGACAGCGGCGTTGGCCGTCCGGGGAACCCGACACAGCGGCCGCAAGTTACGGTGATTCACCCCGTGCCAGCGGGGACGAAGAGAGCAGGGGCCGCGAGGCCGGAACACCTCTTCCGGGCCGACGACAGGTATCCGCCAGGCGTCGACAGGGTCCAGCAAGTGTCGAGGAACAACGAGGCCAGGCACGGTTCCAATCTCAGTCCGAGAAGGCGTAGAACAACATGTGAGACGAGCCTTCCACCTCACCAACCGGCCGCCAGCGGGGGTGCTTACGCCGAAAAGGTGGAGCCAGGGCGCAGCAAATTTGAGCCAGGACCCTCACCAGGAGCGGGGGCAAAGTTTCACGTCCACCATCACCCCATTTTACTACATCTTCGACGAAAAATCGAAGATCCAACAGTGTTTGGCGATCATACACCCGTAGAGAGTTGACATCTAGAGCAAGGAGCAAAACAAACAGCACAAACACACACAGCACAGGCATTGACCGACGGCAGGCCACACACACTGGCGCCATCATGGTTTCTTGTTACTCTTGGGATTTGCTTTTCTGTTGTTTTTTTTTGTTCATAAATACATTTGTTTCATAGGAAAATGTACACATTGCATTATGTTTTCAACAAAAAAGCACAGCATATAATAATATATGCTTGTTCTAAAATGTTCACAAAATCTTAATTAATTAACAATAACTATAACTAAGTGCACTCGTGAGACAATTGTGGGTTAATGCACTGCATTTTTAAGAAACTGTTCTGTATTTACACGGCAAAATTGCATGTTGTCCAGCTAAGGCATTTATTAATTTAATAATTTTATTAGCCCACCCTCTAAACTGTTAAGCCCCCCCTTATCACCCCCCCAAAAAAACGTCCTGGCGCCGCCCCTGACTGTCTTTATACGTATGTGTGCTCCAACTTGTTGTCATGTCATTTTATTAATAAAAGATGAGCAGAGCATTTTGGGATATTTAAAATAATTTATACACATATTATTATAATATTGATTCATATTAAGAAAACAACATTCTTTTCTAATTAATAAAAATATACATAAATTGCAATTAAAATATTCACTTCTCTAATGCTCTATCTTAAAAGGCATTACTTTCCTGTCTGGTGGTCAGAGTGAGGAGGAGGCCACAGCCAATCTGAACGCCATTAACCAGTGTCCCTTACAAAAGAACTGGGCTCTTACATTCTCTTATGGTCGTGCCCTGCAGGCCCCTGCACTGAAAGCCTGGGGGGGAAAGAAGGAGCATGGCAAAATCTGCCAGGAGGAATCTGTCAAAAGACCCATCGTAGTTAAACAATTAGACTACAGGTCTAAAAGAACTACCATGACCATGTCTGTATAACACATAGCCATGGGCCAGCATATACATGCTAAACGCTCTGAAGGAGACTTTTATTCACACCTGTATAGGGGAAATGGCACTTTCAGGGTTCCTGTCTAGTGTTCTTTGTTGTCTCTTGTTGACCACATGGTGTGGTTTACAGCCTGCCATGTGCTTTCCTGTAAGTGTGGTGTGACTCAGCCCCCTCGGTACCCTGTTGTCTCCTCGTTATTGTTTCAGTCTTCTCACCTGTGCTTATCAGTGTTTTATCTCTTTTCTCTCCTGTCTCGTTTTCTGTATGACTCTCACATGGTTTAGTCGTTGTCTTTTCTCTCTCCCCTCCTGTTTGTAGTTTGGGTTTTGATTTCCTTCCCTTTATGATCCATTCTGTTCTTCTATCCGGTGTCAGACCGTTGTTATTCTCAGTCCTGACTGACTTTGTGTTTGCTCACTACAGCCTTAGGAATTAGCCATGGCGTTTCTTGTTTTCCGTTTCATAGTATTTAGTCCTAGTCAGTTTTCCCTGTTCTACCCTGAGTTGTTTTATCTTACCCCGCAGTTCCCGTTGGCGCTCCAGATCTCATCTCTCTTCGGTGGTCAGGCACCTCACCTCTAGCTGAGCACGCATCTCCGGACAAAGTACTTTGGATTCTCTCCTCGTGAGTTAGTCGGGTCGAGGTATCTCCCCGCACCAGATCTCTACGGCTTTGTCGTTCTCCCCGAGAGGTTTTCCTGCTCGCTCTCTGTTAATCTTCCGGGTTGAGTTTCTCCCCGTGGACTGTGTGCCTATAACCACCTAGTCTATCTTGAGTTTGGACTGTGCCTTTTTTGTTTTTGCCTTTTTTTTCAATAAATATCTGTCTGTTACCCCTGCATTTAAGTCTCCTTTGTCGTGTGTCATGACAGGCACAATGCAATGTGCCTCTGTTTCCTTTGTCACACTATCGGGTTATGCTTCAAAGAAACTTGAAATGTATACCTTTCTATAGTTTCCAAAACCACTATGTACTAACCACATAGCAAGCCCTTTAGTTGTTTTGTAACTGGTTGGTTTCTATTTTTTTACAATGCCTAGTCTCTTGCTATTTGGAGAAAGTGCCCTGCCTCCTCCTAATGCATATTGTCTGGACTAGCCAAAAATACACCAGTTTGGTGGTATTTTATTCATCTAAAGAAATGACATGGTTATGGCTAAAGGTTCTGATAAATTGGCCAAACCTAATGAAGTCTGACTGAAATAAAACCATTCAATGATAGTTAACTATGCAAAACACATTCGAATCAATAAAAAAGACATTGTTTAATGCCATTAAGCACATGTAATTTGACTAAGTTAACATGAAAGCCATTTAATATCCAGTGCATGTTATACTGACTGTATGTCAAGTTTTTTATCTACAGAACAACAGCGCGGCATGTGTAGGAAAATATGTCTCTTCAGGAGATGCAGGAGCTGCAGCTAGAGCGTCTCTGTTTGTGGCCAATCATGCTTATTAAAAAACAGCACTATATTTTGCCAGACTCCACCAGAAACACTATTTTCGCTGGTCCAACATTTCTTCCTCATCTGTCAAATAAAATGTGGAAAAAGCAACAATGCTCAAACTCTTTATTGTTTTATTTCTTCACACAATACTATATTTACTTACTACCTACAGTAAGTAACCAAAACAATGCAGTGTTTTAAAAAAACATTATGAGAACAAAAAAATGCATATAACAGTTCATATACAAAAATGCATTACAAAAGTTAATAAGGTAAGTTTGGCCTTTGTTGATGAGAATGAGAATATCAGTAATATTGTATAGGAGTTTCAATTAGACCCCAAATAGCATCGCCCCCCAAAAAAAGTTCTTTAAGCAAATGGGGAAGATAAGATTTAGTTAAGAGCTTAAGAATGTTTTAAATTCTGAAGTCATAGCTTGATGTGAGTAGAGTAAACAATAACAAAAAGCAAGACAAAAAACAAATATAACAAAAGATGTGTTAACATAGATACAAACTAGGTAAAACATAGCTGTAAATGTCGTATGACTGACTGTCTAAACAATCAAATGATCACTGATGATAAAATTAATTTATATCACAATTTTTTATTAGTTGTCATAGAAGGAAGATATTTTCTGGCCATCCTGGTGTATTTGAGGCATCTACCAGCAGGCTAACCTCTTGAACATTCCATGAGCACTAAAATTCAAACTTTTTATTTCTCATTTCTTTACAGTTTCAACAATGTTTCTCAGAAATTGTTTACTCCACACTTACTGTATCTATAATTAATCACTTTGTCCATTGTAACAGTGAGCTCAGTGTTGCAAGTGTGCATGAGTCAGTTTAATATGTGTATGAGTAGGTGAGGAAGTGCAAAACTAATGTGGTAAAAATAATTATAAAATGATAGAAGTGTGAAAACTTCAATGTGCCCACATTTGAAACGGTTGAATTGCATTTAAAGTTGGTGTCTGTGTCTGTGCCGCTGGACAAATAGGTGACAAAGCCAATTTCAGCTCCCCTAACATTCTCACTGACCCAAGTGTGGAACTCAGAAACACGTGAATAGACTTCAGGGAAACCTACTGTGGCACAGGGGACCCCAAAACTCATGATCCCAGCTTGTACCCATAGAGAACCCTGTTTGCATTGCAACGGACCACCAGAATCTCCCTGTCGAGGGAAACAGACAAAGAAGAGGAAAATGTGAGAGCAAGACAGATTAGAGTAACCAGAGCTTTACTTTAGATCAGTTGATCAGTAGCACAAACTGATAAAAAGAATCTCAAATTGTCAGTTCTCAATTCCATAAATATAATGAAAATGCAGAAATGGAAGTCATACGTTTATGAAACCCAAAATGGGTGTGTTTTTATGTGTGGTTATATTCAGCTTACATGATTACGCATTTTTCTATTTGAGTCTATTTTTAATTGACATGGCTCTGTAATGTTTTAGTTCTGGTTTTAGTTTCTTTTCATCCCTGTGTTAATTAGTTCATAAGTTTCACCTGTATTCCATTAGTTCTTCTCCTGATGCTTCATTAAGATGTCTTTGGATGTTACTCCGCATGAATTTACACAGCTTCTTGTGAAATTAATGTTACAAGTTTTGATTGCTTACAAACAATTTCTGAAACGTTGGCTCCCTTTCCCAAAACTCTACACACAATACCACCAAACACACACACAAAATGCAAAACGTCATGCACATCTTGCAAAAGCAAACATTTCATTCGAACCTATTTTAACTCTTTTAAAATTTTATTTTTGTTTAGTAACTCTACACACCAAACTACAAACTACAAAATATTGTGCATGCTGTCTTCATCCTCTAATCATCCCCTTTGGCCCACTTTCTACATGTACAGTAAGTAAACAAAATAGACACTTCTGTAAATGAGTGTATCATTTTTAATGTCAGTATTTTCCCAATGAAACACATGTGCTATTAGTTTTAAATGTTGTGTCTGATGTAAAGACCTGTGTTAAGAGTTTTGCAAAAAGTTTGTTTTACAAAAGCAAACTGAGTTTAAAGCACGTTATGTGTTTTCAGTTTTGCAGACTTGATCTAAAGATTAGGTGAATGGTTTTACTAAGTGGACCTCAAATATCACTTTTAGTGTCTAAGCAATTATAGTTCCCTTTCTGTCGCTCTCTCGAAGTTGTGTCAAACGGACAGATAGGGTTCACCCTTGAGAACCTATCAACTCTGACTTCTTTTAAAAAGGCCAATGAAATTGGCGAATTAAATTTGCATGCCGGACTCCGCCCCCGGATATCCGGGTATAAAAGGGAGACGGCACGGCGTGCTGCATTCATTCACCTTTTGTTCTTCGGAGTCTTCACATGACTTTAAATTGTCTGCTAGATCTTCTAGACTGCCGGATTCTATGACCTGGTGCAGCAGATCGTCCCTTCCTGCAGCGACTCTCCCCTGGGCATCTCGGTGGTTCCAGAGTTGTTCGAGTTTTTTAGTTAATTCTAAAAGAGCTAATTTCCTCCAGCATGGCATGTCCCGCTGTTCTCTTGGGTGTGATGCCCTCATCGAGGAGGGGGACGGACACGATGTCTGCCTCAAGTGTTTGGGTCTCCAGCGCACTGAGGCAGCCTTCGTAGACTCATCCTGCTCGCACTGCAGGCGGATGGGTATTCAGACATTGCGGTCACGGGTGTCTTCTTCCGAGAACCAGCCACCACCTCGAATGCTTCCCGGGCTGTGACGACAGTGGCTAAGCCCCTGCCGTCCACCACGGCGAGCAGCAAGGGTGATATGGGGGACAAGGCGAGTGTAAAACGCGGACCGCTGCACCCCGTCTCGCTCGTCTGATCATTCCCCAGGCGGTCCCACACCGTCTGGATCCTCAGTCATGTATCCAGAAACGGTGCGTGACGACGATGAGATGTCCATCACAGCATCGGAGGGCGATTTGCTAGCAGCTCCCTCGGGGGTCGAGCTCAGGAAGAAGCGGACATCGAGATTGGGCTGCAGTGCACCCTTCCCCATGTTCACGGCTGGACACAGGTACCTGGGCTCTGAACACGACTCCAAGCTGCGCCCAAGCCCGGAACCATTCTTCCCGGAGGTGCATGAGGAACTGAGTAAGACCTGGAACGCCCCCTTTTCGGCTCGTTCACGTCAGACCAATTCCGTCGCCCTTACTTCCCTCGATGGTGGAGGCTATGTCGACGTGCCCCAGGTGGAACATGCAGTCGCAGTGCACCTGTGCCCGCAGAAGGCGGCCACCTGGAGAGGTCGACCTAGACTCCCGTACAAAGCGGATAGGACTTCGGCATCCCTCGTGTCGAAGTCATACACTGCTGCGGGCAAAGCTGCCTCCTCTCTCCACGCCATGGCCATCCTGTAGGTCCACAAGGCCAAGGCGTTGAAAGAGCTCCATGAGGGTAAGACCAGACTTGAAATCTGCATGGCCACCGACCTCGCTGAACGCGCGGGCCCTGGGTCGGAGATGTCCACACTCGTGGTCCAGGAGAGACACCTCTGGCTCAACCTTGTGCAGATGCGTAACGCCGAGAAAGTCCGCTTTCTCGATGCACCCATCGCGCAGGGAGGGTTGTTTGTTGACACCGTTGAGGACTTCTCCTAGCAGATTTCGATGGTGAAGAAGCCGATGGAAGCGATTAGCCATATCCTTCCCTGCCGCGACTCGGCCGCTTACAAGCCTTCGAGATCCTGTGCGGCGTCTGTCCCCCAGCAGCCCCGGTCCTCTCACAAGCCAGCTCCGGCTCCAGCGCCCCCTACCCAGGCAGCCCCCGGGCAGAAGGCGTTGAAGAGGAGACCGCCACCCCGTCAGCAGCCGTGGCGGAAGCAGAAGCGGTCCTGATGGGAAAACACCAGGGAGATCAACATCATCGGGCCCGACCCCAGCCATGACATCGCTGGTTGGTCGATCCGGGACCGACCCTGCCCTGTCCTAACATCAACTAGGTCCCTCCGGGGGCCTAGCGCCCACATTCTCACAAAAAGAGTTTCCAATCTCTCTGGATGTTTCTTACAGCCGCTCTCACCGTCTGCACGACGGTGTTCGGCAACTCGATGTCGAGCACACACTACAGCCCTCAGCACTCTCAAATTGACGGTGCGTTGAGCTGTATCGCCAGGCAGGTAAACCAGCAGAGCCGATCTCCTCCCCGGGGGCCTCTCCACTGCAAGAGATCCGCACTGCTAGCCATCGAACCACCTCCCGGGGGGTTGATGAAGCAGATCGTACCCCTAGTCCCACTGTCTCGGTCCCTGGGAGCCTGGCTAGAGCTTCCCACACCGTCACGGTGGCTACGGAGAACGATCCGTCTCGGCTACTCGATCCAGGCCACCAGACCTCCGCCCAAGTTTTGGGGCATCCTCTCTATCTCGACGACTGGCTCATCTTGGCACACTCTCGAGATCTGTTATGTACACACAGGGACCTAGTGCTCCAGCACCTATATCGATAGGGATTACAGGTCAAACGAGAAAAGAGCAAGCTCTCCCCCGTGCAGAGCATCCTCTTTCTTGGTATGGAACTCAACTCTGTCACCATGATAGCACGTCTGACCACAGAGCACTTTCAGTCAGTGTTGAACTGCCTGAAACATTTCAAGCAGTCAGCGATCCCCCTGAAACAATTTTGGAGGCTCCTGGGACAAAACCCAGGCGGGGGTGATTCCCCTCGGGTTGATGCACATGAGACTGCTCCAACACTGGCTAGAGAGTCGAGTTCCCTGGGGAGCGTGGCACACCGGCAGCAGACGTATGGTCATTACGCCTTTCTGCCGACGTACCCTAACCCCTTGGTCTTAAGTGACCTTTCTTCGGACAGGGGTCCCTCTCGGGCACATTACGAGGCACATCGAGGTACCCTAACCCTTTGGTCTTCAGGGACCTTTCTTCGGACAGGGGTCCCTGTCGGGCAGGTTACGAGGCACGTCGTGGTGACGCTCCGCACCCTCTTGGGACCTTGATGTGGTCCTAGCGGGACTCAAAAGGCCCCCCTTCAAGCCCCTTGGAGATGCCGCTCTTCCTCATCTGGCGATGAAGATGGTCCTCCTGATGGCGCTCGCTTCCATCGAGAGGGTAGGGGACCTACAAGCATTCGCCGTGTCCACCGATTGCCTACAATGAGCCCGGTGATTCTCACGTTATCCTGAGACCTTGGCCTGGCTACGTGCCCAAGGTTCCCACCACTCCCTTTTGGGACCAGGTGGTGAACTTGCAGGCGGTCCCCACCGGGGAGGAAGACCCAACCCCATCCGTGTTGTGTCCAGTACGCGCACTGCGCCTCTACTTGGACTGCATGCAGAGCTTCAGGAGCTCTAATCAGCTCTTTGTTTGTTTTGGAGGTCAGCAGAAGGGGAGGGCTGTCTCTAAACAGAGATTGGTGCACTGGATTGTGGACGCTGTCACGAAGGCGTACTAATCCCAGGATCGCCCGTGCCAACTGTCAGTAATCGTATGCCTGCGAAAGCGACAGGGCTCATGTCTGACACGCCCAGGCCAGTCACTTCGCTAGAGGTTGTGACACAACACTGCGCCATGGCGTTTTCCATAGGAACCCCATCTGTCGGTTTCGACACAACGTCCAGAGACAGACAGAAAGGGAACGTCTTGGGTACAGATGTAACCTCAGTTCCCTGATTGAGGGAACGAAACGTTGTGTCCTTTTTGCCACGGTGCGTGCTGCCCGCTGCAGCAATCGTGAGGGGTTTAAGGCTCCTCAGCACTATCAGCACTGGCGCCCCCAAGGGGTGAGTTCTCTCCCCATTGCGATTCTCCCTGTACACCAATGACTACACTGACCTGGACCCTTCTGTCAGACTTCTGAAGTTCGCAGACGACACCACACTCATTGGCCTCATCCAGGATGGTGATGAGTCTGCGTCGAGACAGAAGGTTGAGCAGCTGGCTGTCTGGTGCAGTCATAGCAACTTGGAGCTGAAAACGCTTAAAACATTGGAGACGATTGTGGACTTCAGGAGAAATTATATTTCATTCTGCTATATATAGCACATACCTTGCACATACAATAGTCTATTCTTATTTTTAACTTGTACATATTTACATACACACATAGCTTTAGTCTCTATATCTTTATCTTATGTTTATTGTATTGTATTTCTTAATTTTTTATACCCCTAGAGCCTTATTTAAATCATCTGTGTATTATATTGTGTTATGGTCTCTGTGTACTGTTGCTGCTGTTTCTGTGTACTGGATAGTCTAAACTAAATTCCTTGTATGTGCAACATACTTGGCAATAAAGCTCTTTCTGATTCTGATTCTAATTCTCGATTTTTGACACACAATTCTCTATGTAACACATAAATATCTTTCAGGAAGTATATTGATTTCCTTTTTCAAACACAACCAATCAAAATGCCACATTAATTCAAAAGTGCCTCACACTAACTCCTCACATGTGCTAACACTCATTGCTTTGCTTAACACCAACCAATCATGACTTGAGAAGAGTCTATAAATAGGCCAAAGGTCATAGGTTTTGAACAATGGATGTAAACCACGGTTTAGTTTTTTTTCAACTGCTTACACACAAAATCTTTACATGTCACACAACTTCTGAAACCTGACACTCAAACACCAGAACCACACACCAAATCGGCAAAACCAAACACTAATTCTCGACCTTTGACTCAGTTTTCAGTTTCATAAAACACTTTTTACAAAACGCAACCCACAATTCTCTATGTAACACACAAAAATCTTACAGGAAGTATATTAATTTCCTTTTTCAAACACAAGCAATCAAAATGCCAGATTAATTCATCAGTTCCTCACACTAACTCCTCACATGTGCTAACACTCATTGCTTTGCTTAACACCAACCAATCATGACTTTAGAAGAAGACTATAAATAGGCCAAGTAATAGGTGAATAGGTGAATTTGAATAACTGTGTGTATATGATATATCCAAAAATATAACATTATGGTAAAGATGTTTGCAACAGAAGACAAATGTTTGCTTTTGAAATGTGTTTCTGATATTTTTTATGTAAGTTCTTCATTTTGCGAGAGACGTGAAGCATTTTGTATTTTGTGTGTGCAATTCTTGGAATTGTGTGTAAAGTTTTGAAAATGTGTGTAAGCATTTGAAAAAACTGTAAAAAAAACTGTAATATGATTTCTGTTTATCTTGTTCACACCCGAGCAAAAAGCCTGATGTAGAACCAGTGGATAACCTCTGATTTAAATAAAACGGGGTGCTATAAGAAAACAAAATTTGGCTATCCATATGTTCTTTCACTCTGTTTAGCACTTACCTGACAGACTCCTTTGCCTGCTTCTCCTGCACAGATCATCTGTGTTGTGATTATATCACCCTCTGTTGGCTTGTACTGGCAGGTACATTGTCTGTTGCCCACGACTGGTACTTCTACCTCTTGAAGAGTTTTAGGAGCTGGCAAAGCCTCTATCACAAAAAGAAACACCATTTGTGTGTGTGTGTTTGCTCGTGTTTCCTTTGGAGACTTCCTCATCTGCAAACACACTATAAAAATATGGTAGACAAGGTTTTCTTCAAATTTTAAAAAATTTTAAAAGTTTTATTTTAGGGTAAGATTTAGACTGTGGGTTAGTTAGGTCAGGGGTTCCCAAAGTAGGGAGGGTCGCAAGGCCACAAGGGTGTTTTGCAGGGGTTCTTGACTACCATGAGCCCGAGGGGACCCTGAGCTGAAAGTTTCCTGCATCCAGTTTGGTACAGAGAACCCAACAACAACGAAAACATATGTTTATCTTTGTTTAATTTATGGGTCCCATAGCCTATACAAGGCCTCTGTGGATACCCTGTAAAAATTAAATGATCAACAAATCATGGCAACATATGTTTTTATGTTTTTACTTAAATTGCTATTTAATTGTAAATTCAATTTAACTTATTAAAAATGAACTTAATAATTCAATTACATCACATTTAAATAGCATTTTCGGAATCTTGTGCTTGATGATTTGATGTTTACAGACATGTGTCATTTTATGGTGATTTTTATTTATTTATTTATGTGATGCATTAAATACGTGTATGTTTGACAGTAAATAAAAAAAATGTGTTTCATACGCCTTAATTTGTCCATTCTTGATTATTCGCTGTGTAGTTTATATTAGACTTCTATTAAATCTGTACAGATTATTTTTAGCATAGCGCAGGCATTTGACGCAGAGAGAGTATGGTTTTAATATTCATTATTATCTTAACTTTCACTTTCTATAACTGTCAATGCAGAGCTAAGGGAAAGAACGGAAAAATTGTGGGGGGGTGGGGCCTTTGAAGTCATAATCCGTCCGTGCAGACGCTCACACATTCCAGATTTATTAAAGGGATAGTTCACCCAAAAATATAATTCTGTCATCATATATTAATCCTCATCTCATTCAAAACTTGTTTATAACCTTTTTTATGTGGAATGGAAAATAAGATATTTTTAGAAATTGGTTTTGTGTCCTTACAATGGCAGTTTACCAACATTTTTTTGTGTGTTCTGCAGAAAAAGACGTTGTACAGCTGGAATGATATGAGGATAAATAAATATAAAAAACATGCCCAGGTCACATTCTGTCAAAAAGTAGTAAATAAACACAGTCAACTTACTGTTTTGGCTTTAAACTGTTTGTTTAAACTTCCATACTGTTTGTTAAAAGGTTGGGACTGTCTACACAAAAACTGTATTAACAATATCAAGAAAACCACAAACTGTTTTTTTACTGGGTGTGACCGTTAAAGGATCATAAAGCTGAGCTTTCAGAGTAATTCAGTAATGCAGACATCATTATAACATTGTGGTTTTTACCCAATAAAAGGACCGTGTACATTAAGCATGTTTATTTGACATATTTTAAAGCTCGGCATTGCTAGTTTTGAGACACTCACCATATTTTCCAATTCTTCCCCAACCTGTTGCCCAGCAAGTGGTAGCATTATGAAAGACGCTTGCATTGGATGCCAGACAGATTGGTCGGATATAGTTGGTAGAAGTCACAGGTTGATTCAGTTTTATCAGGCAGATGTCATTATTATACAGCGTGCTGTTGTAATTTGGATGGATGGTGATGGACTGAACACCAACACCTACTTCATTAGCATTTGGGTTGGCAGTAGATGTCATCTGGGTTTCTTTTCCTAAGTACAAAGTCCATTTGTTGATGTCAGGACTATTGTAAAAAGAGTTAAAGGAAACAAAGACTTACTTTTTTAAACAGCACATGTTCAACAGCGTCAAATTATCCAAATAACAATAAACATGTAGTATAAATATAAATACTACAGGAAAAATAACAATAATTAACCTAGACAATTTTACAGCATCATTTAAAGTCGCCTTGAGTGTTGTTGCCTCCATTTAAAGATATAGTTCAGCTAAAAATGAATATTCTTTTACCATTTTCTAATCATTATGTTCAAACCTGTATAGATATCGTCTGTAGAAACACAAAGATGTTTTAAAGACTGCTGGTAACCAAACAATTGCGCCCATTTTATGGATGACTTATATTGTATCGGTGAAAAACCACTAAGACATTTGTCAAAAGCTTCTTTTGTGTTTCACAGAAGAAAGAGTCATTTACAGGTTTCGAATGACATAAGTTTGAATAAATGATGACATTGAACTTTCCCCTTAAATTAAAGGGACCCTTACGAAACAATGCAGTGAGCAGCTGTCATCACCCATTGGCTGTGGATCAGAGTTCCCCCACAGGTTGGTCTGCCATTGAAGTGTACACTGACCTGCCAGGGCCAGCTGCCTGGAAGGGCAATGGTGCCTCCCACAATACGTGTGTTCAGGGGAGCTAGTCCACAATCTGTAGCCAATGAATGATAGATAACAAATTGAAGACCATCCACCAAACAATAATCACTGTAAGAGTTTGTTTTGTGCTGCTCTTACCATTTAGTATCTCTGCATTTGAGCATGCTGAAAAAAAATAATTCAAAACTAAAGTTGTTCTTATTGTTACTTGTCATGTTTTTACAGTAACAGTTACTTGTCATGTTTTAGTTTAGAAAACAAGGTTAGAGGTAGAAGGTGAACCTTTTGGAATTATTGCATGTAAATCTCTTAAAATCTGATTTATTAAGTTTAAAATCAACCAACACAGTGTTTTAACTAATAACACATAGAACAACGTATGTTTTTGGTACTAAATGAATATACATTTAAATATACATTTTTTCGATTTCAAAAAGTAAGTAAAACCCTATTATAATAACCATGCCAACATTCGAGAAAATAAAAATGGAAATTTGCGAACCTTACGTCAGGCATATGCACAGTCACAAGCAAACTTACCTGTCATGCAGAGCATCATGACAATAAAGCAGAGCAGGATCATAGAGAACCTCATGGCTCAAGTGAGAGACACACTGTGAATGACAGCGTGCCATTCACTTTTATTTTCTTTAAATCACCATGGAAACCTTGGCGTGACATGGTTGATTGACTAGTCTTTCTGGTTTCACACATTGAAACTGAACACACACAGAAGCAGGTTTGTCTTGCCTACATTAACTTAAGAACGAAAGCATTTGATATACTGATGCCAGAAAAATTTCTACGACCAATGTTCATTACGCCATCCTACATAAGGCTTGATAGTACACTAAAGTTTGCTGTATGTTAGGTGATTGGACGCTTAATGGCCAAGGTGGGTGAATGCAACGCTATTGGGTAATGAAGGGGCCTGTCAAGAGAGACGGAAGTGATGAGAGACACAAGACGTTTTTTGTAGGTGAACAACTTGTGATATGTAAAAAAACCTTGATTTTATTTCTGCGATTGAACGGATTTCTGTTGATTAAAGAGCCCAGGTATCATGCTTTCTTCTTTTTGTTTGCTCACATGAGCGAAAGGCCTCTACACACACTCCAGCAACGACACAGGCCTGCATTGGGGGTTTATGTGAGTACTGTTGAGAGTGTGAGTGGGCCCACTGGGTTAAATATTGACTTTTCTTTCATATTTTCTCAAGTTTCGTGTTGATATTGGTTACTGTTATACAGTGAGAACACCAGTGTAAAAGTGTACATTGTAATTTCCTATTGGAACAAAATACTAGATTTGAGGGTTTAGATCTTCTGTTTGTAAGGGAAGTAAGGTAGTTCGTGGACAAAAGCCCATTCATATTGATTGCCATTGGACGACTAGACAGACCTCATTTGGATGCCCATTTCGCGCGCTTTCTAATGATGAGTGGGCGCTTTTTCCCTTATCGTATGTAGGGGCCCACTTTCCGGAGAGGCACCATACGGACACCACTAGGGATGGTAAAGTGCTCGGAGTGGAGTGGCAGAGCCCCTAAACATGGTATTTTGCTGCCCCTTGCTGCCTATTCGTGGCACCAACATCCAAAAGATCCCTATTCATCCCCCTGACCACCTAATCTTCATCGTCGCATCCACGAAGAGCCTTTCACGTCCCCCTGACCACCTAAATCTGCCGTAGTCTTCCTCACATCCGGAAAGCCCCAAGAGTTGGTAGCCCCAAGAGTGGATGGTCTCAACCACCCCAGGGGGTAGGCCACTCAGGATCTCCTCGTCCCGTCCAGGAGCCAGACATGGAGGTTACAAAGGTCTGGTCTCGGATGCCACAACGTGCCCTTCACCTGAGAAAGCAGGTCCTTCATCAGGGGAATCGGCCAGAGGGGAGTTGTCTTCAGGAGCATTAACGCGAAGAACCAAGTCCGGTTAAGCTAGTATGGCGCAACTTGTGGCACTTTATGCTCCTCTTGCCTGACCCTGCACAGAACCTGTGCAATGAGGCTCACAGGGGGAAGGTGTACTTCCGTTGTCCCGCGGCCAGCTGTGCGCTAGACAGGCCTCGGACAGGGAGTTCCATAGCGGGCAATGGGTGGTGTCCAGGGAGGGGAACAGGGCCCCGCCTTTCGACATCCGCTTCTTCCTGGGCTTGACCCCCCGAGGGAGGGAGCTCCGAGGAATCGTCGGGGCCGGATGCTAGTAAGTCACCCTCCGATGCTGCAAGGGACATCTCATCGTCATCACGCACCGTTTCCGAATACATGCCTGTGGAACAAGCCTGTGGCTGACGGATTAACGCTCACAGTAATCCCCATATCACCCTCGCCGCTCGCCGTAGCGGACGGCAGGGTCATCGCCACTGCTGTCACCGAACTGGAAGCAGACGAGGTGGTGGCTGAGTCTACACAGCCACCCGTGAAAGAACACAGCCACCAGTGACCGCAGCGTCTGGATCGCCATCCACCCACAGTGCGTGCAGGACGTATCCACGAAGGCTGCCTCAGCGTGCTGGAGACCCAAGCACTTGAGGCAGACATTGTGTCCGTCCCCTTCCTCGATGAGTGTGTTTCACCCATGAGAACAGCGGGACGTGCTGGAGAAATTAGCTCTTTTAGAGAAACTCGAACACCTCTGGAACTGCCGAGACGCCCAGGGGAAGTCGCTGCAGGAAGGGACAGTCCGCTGCACCACGTCGTTCAGAATCCAGTAATAGTTCAAATCAGAGTAGATCAAGAAATTAATCATCAGATCGAAGGCTCCGAAGAACAAAAGGTGAACCCAGGGGCGGAGTCCGGCATGCAAATTTCATTCGCCAATGTCATTGGCCTTTTCAATACAAGTCAGATGATAGGTTCTCAATTGAAACCCCATTTGTCGGTTCGACACAACAACGAGAGACCGTCAGAAAGGGAAGTAAAGTTGAACTGGAGAAATCTCGAACACACGTTAACTCACCTTCAGAAAAGAACACAAAAACAGGAGCAAACACCAAAGCTAGCGGCAGAGCAATCAAATAGACTCTTCTCCAAACAAAAAGACTCTGCTCATGGCCTACAAGACCACCACTGGTATAGCTCTGTATTCTGTGGTTGGCTTTATGAAACCATTTTGTTTTTTATTGCACTTATATTGCACTTATGCTTTTGTTGTACTTGTGTTGTCCCAATTGCTTCTATTGTTTACCCCATCTGTAAGTTGCTTTGGATAAAAGCGTCTGCTAAATGACTAAATGTAAATGTAAATGTACAAATGAAAAGCCAAAGCTCCTCCCGAAGTGCATCCAGGTCTTTATACGCTCCCACTAACATCTGATTGGTCCTCAAAGCATCGCTTATAATCGATGACAGACAGAATCATGATCCAATCACAGCTCCTGTGAGGTGATAGTGGAGCAAGGGGGAGAGAGAGAGAACAAAAAAGAAAAATATCTCTCCTAGAACAATACGGGACAAGAACCAACCTAACAAAGTAAACATTATTCCTTAGACCCGCGACAGAGCGTCTGCCACGACATTATCCATACCTTTCATGTACCAGATCTCGAGATTGTAATCTAAAAAATAAGAAACCATCTCATTAATCTCTGGTTCTGGTTACGCATACGTGAGATAAAGGTTAATGGATTGTGGTCAGTATAGACAATCACAGGAAAAGAAACATAAACCTTGAAATGTTGGACTGCCAACAACAAAGCCAAAGCTTCCTTCTGTCATTGTACGAGGTGAGACATGGACAGAATACTAAACATCGAAAGTAAACATAGTTTGACAAAAACATCGATAGTAACCAGCCGTACCCATAAAAACACGCAACTCGCGTTGGGTTTTAGGCACTGGAAAATCGTTTATGCCAAAATGTTTGCTTTTGCCTTTTTCCTATCTGGTGTACTCAATATGTAATCTGTCTCACCCTTCCTCTCCAGGATCTTTTAAAGACCCGAAAAAAGTGCCATTAATACAGATCCAGGAAAAGGAAGTAAAAACAGCACTCGGTCACCCACTGCAAAAGATCAGCCGATTTATCATACCACATTTTCATCTTACCCTGAGCTTCAGTCAATGACTCACGAGCTAGCATACAAACCTTCTGAAGTCAGTAATGGAATCCTTTCTTTCAGGACACTCAATGGTCCTTTTACAGCATGGCCAAACACCAGCTCTGATGGGCTGATCTTTAGAGACTCCTGCACTGTATCACGGATTGCAAATAAAAACACCTTTATCCCACTCAGACCCTGTCTCAATACAGTACCCACATGTTTGATGGAATCTTCCAATGAGCCCTGACTCTCCGGGTGATAGGCACTGGATATGAGATCTGTAATATAAAGTGATTGTGGCGAGGAATCATAGGAAATCACACACCTGTCGGTCATCAGCTCATAATGGGAAATGCTCGCGCTATAAAAAGCGTGAGTAGAGAAGGCATGGGAGAGCAGCGTCTTGGAGGAATGCGGACTTATCATACTCATTTTCTCTCCTACCCAAACATGAGCGCCTGACGACCGGCAACCCACTTATCATCGCACGACACAGATACCTCAGCCAACACCGGAAGCACACGGAAGAGGAGCACACAGGAGTTTGGACATTTTTCCCACGGACGGTTGCACTTTTCACGTTTTCTGCTGAATAAAGCACCCTCCGGGGTTGGTTGTTTGCATTCCTGTGTTCGTCTCGTTGTTTCTCTCACCACAGTGATTTTAAAACCTGAGCACACAATTTGGATGGAAAGTTTGTCCCTTGTGCGGTTTGGACAATTCTCGGCAAACCAATAGTGGTAAAGATTTTTGTTAAAGCTTTGACAACTGTGGGAGCTGTAATCTTACGAAGTGGAATTGCTTCTAGATACCTGGTAGCTGTACACATAACTGGCAATAAAAACTGGTTGCCAGACTTGGCCTTTGGTAAAGGGCCACAATCCACAATTTGGTACACAATCCACTATCACATATTTATAAAGTTCACCTACGATAGGAACTGGAATTAAAGGTGCTGGAGGAATCACCTGGTTTGGTTTTCCAGCATACTGGCATACATGACAAGTCTTACAAAACTGCACCACTTCACGCTTCAAACCATACCAAAAGAAATGTTGTATGACACAGTTATACATTATTGTCACTACTTGTGTCCCGACAGCAAATTTCCTCAGCCCCTTTATCCAGACATAAGAAAGAGTCAGATAACAACACCTCATTAGCTTTCTTTGACCTGGCACGTGTGATCACACAAGCAGTAAATACATTTGGATACTTCTGAAGCAATTCATCAGAGTCATAATCTGGCACAAAATGTTGGTCACTTCGAGTGAAGGTGCCACTTTCCCTCTGGCCAAATCATTACCTAAAATAAAAGACACACCCTTCACCGGCAAGACGGGGCATACACCTACCTCTACAAAACCAGACACCAAGACTGTCTGCAGGTGAATGCGGTGAACGGGGACTCTCATGACCTCCATACTGAAAGTCTGTACCAGTCTCCTAGATCTGTAATAACTCTGCGTATCACTCCACACAGCTCTCTAATCGCTTGCACCTGATTACCTTGATTACACCCCGTACCTGCAGCTCTTCACCCTGGACACTATTTAACCCATGTGTTTTGTCCTAGTCCTTGTCAGGGGTGTATTCCAGAAAGCTGGGTTAATTTACCGTCAACTAAACCCTGAACTATGGGTTGATTAACCCAAACCTTGCTTACTCAGGGTATGTTGGTTCCAAAACACCTGAGAAGAGTTAGTTAACTCAACCTCCCGAAAGATACCAGAGTAAACGCGCACTCACAGAAACACATGAAGACATTGTCAATGGATCACAGATTTCAAGATTCACCATGGAAACGGGCGGGAAGCTTAAAGTTTTTGACTGTAAAACAACGTATTGTTTTTTCAGAGAAGACGTAAAATCTGCATCAGTGTATAAAGTGCGGGGTAAAAATCATAAAATTATTTAATTTATCTGTTAGTAAAACTATAAACGCTATAAATGTATTATTTAATTAAATATATACATATTTTAAATATATGCACGATTTTTATAATATAATAATTTAAATATATACTCATCATGGCTGTCTTTGTTAAATAAACTGTAGATTTGTTGAGATGTTTGTAACTGTAATTTTAACTTGTTAACCATGGTATATTACCAAAATTGTGTTGTGTATATGTATTTGATCACATTGCTCATTTTGAAGGCAGTATTTAACCTCGTTTTTGTTCCTTCTCTGAATGTTCCTTAAAAAATAAACCTTTATTTGGTTTTCTGAAAACTGACTTTGCATTGTATCAGCTTTATTTGTAGCAGTTGCTGATGTAGTCATATTAATGGAGACTCTTTTAATTCTAGAAACTACTACATTGGTCATAATTTTGGAAAAAAATTGTGTAATGCTTTTCAGTACTCTACATTATGTGTGATAATTAACTTGCAGTAGAGGATGAGGAAGAGGTTTAAAATGTTAGGCCCTGTCATATATACATGATAATCATTTAGTCTTTATATTTCCCTTTCAAATACTTTTAACATTTTTGTTTGTTTCTTTTGACTTTGTTTGCTAAAAGGCCATGGCTTTCCAAATGTTAAAGGAGGTGGAAACGGACTATCCTGAAAGGCTAATTGTAATCTGGAGAAAGGCCTTTCAATACTAAACTGTAGGAGGAGGCTGAGGATCAGAAAGACATTTTTAAGGAATACAGTCAGTATTAAAAACCTTAAGTCTAAGTTTTTGATGTATATTTTTATGTAAATGGATTTCAAACTGTTACAAGAATTTAAATATGTGAACAAGATGCTATGGTGATCCTATTGGGGGTCACCTAACAAAGCCTTGGAAACCTGCCAGCCTAGGAATCAAACTTGCAACCTTTAAATTTTAAATCTGTATCTTTAACCATTAGGTCACAAATATCTTTGACCCAATGCACAAAATATTTCCTAATATGTAGATAAGAGTAATGATATGCATTCCCCGGGAGTTAAAATACTTCACTATTAACATCCTTTAACTGTTGGAAATTGTAAGGTGTGTATATTTATCCAGTGATATTTGGAGATGTTTTAATAAACTTAATTCGAAGCATATACAGCATTTAATAAAAATACATAAAGTTTAACAATAACCGCTTACATTATTTTATTTCATGATTATTTCATTTTAAAAGGTTAAATAATAAAGTTAATAAAAAAATAGTTGTGAATGCTAAATTATGATCGGTGAGATTGGAAATGTAATTGTTATATTGCTGTAAAATTATAATATAAGTAATCTCTGCTTCCATGATCACTTGACACTCACAAATGAGCACATGCGCAGACAACCCCTAAAGCTTAGTAACATTTCCTTAAAATTAACTTACCCTGGAATATAACCTGCTCCGGAGCAGGTTATCTTCAGAGAGTAAGTTGCTATGGTTACTTACATACCCTGAAAGTTATCTCCGTTTTTGGAACCGAAAGTGGAGGTTATCAGCTAACTAACCTTTAAACTTTCCCGGGTATGTCACATAACCTGCTTTCTGGAATACACCCCAGGTCTAGTTGTTATTTTGTGTTCTCTAGTCCAGACCCTTTGTTTCTGTGGATGTTACCTAGTTTACCTTGTGTTGGATTTACCTTTTTCTGTGGATGTTACCCTGTTTACCTAGTATTGGATTTCATTAAAACCTCCTGTTTCCCCTCAGTTCACGAGTGGCATTGTTCATCTGTCAGTGTTGTCTAACAGAAGACCTGACCTACACCAACGATGACCACTCCCTCATCTGCACCAGCACCATCACCGGACCCCTCACTGACCCCTATTCGGATGTGGACTTCAACATCACTCTCTGGAGAGGAATGCGGAGGAGTTCTTCGAGGCGTGCAGACTGGTGAGTTGGAGCGACCCTGAATGTTTCTTACACGTACAAAAAAGTATGAGCATATAACCCCGGTTCTGTCAAACTAGCACTGGTTACCTATAAAGCATCGCATTAACTTTAAGATCTTGCTTATTACCTATAAAGCCCTACATGGTCTAGCGCCGCATTATTTGAATGAACTTCTATTGTATTACAATCCTCCACGTGCATTACGCTCTCAGGCGTCCTGTCAGTTGGTAATACCTAGAATTTCAAAATCAAGTGCAGGTGGTAGATCCTTTTCTTATCTAGCGCCTAAACTTTGGAATATTCTTCCCTGCACTGTCCGGGAGGCAGACACACTCTGTCAGTTTAAATCTAGACTAAAGACGCATCTTTTTAATCTTGCATACACTACACTTCCATAATACTAATCCTCAGAGGATTTAGGCTGCATTATTTAGATCAACCAGAACCAGGAACACATCCAACAACAAATGATGTACCTGTTGCATCAAAGAGTGCAGAACAGTACTCTACTCTCAGCCAGTCTTGTCTCTTTGTTCCAAGGTTACCGCAGGACCTGACCCGAGCTGAGATGATAGAGCTGGATAAAGGATGCGGCAACTTGACACGATTTTTTCTACAACACTTCAAATGCTATTAGATTGTTAATGATAATCTTAAATCTATAATTTACCTTATTAGTAAGTTTATTTATTTTTTATGTAGCCTTGTTGTGCAAGCACTGTTAAGCTTGTGCAGAGGCAGCAGCTTTTGCTGGAATCCCCTGGTTGGGCCTGGTGAGGTTTTTTTTCTCCATTGGAGTTTTGGGTTCCTCGCCACCGTTTGCATACTGTTTTGCACTATTTGCCTGGCCGGGGGGGCTGCTTTAGAATTTAGACATAATTAATATTGCATATAAGAATTTATAGTCTGTTTAATATTTGACCTGTGGTTCTCTCTCCTTTATCTCAAATGTGTGCTTTCACTATCAATGTGTGTAGTGTGTATGCATATTGTGTGTGTGGAGCATTTGTATGTCTGTCTTTTGTTGTTTTCACCTTTTTCTTGTTTTTACAGGTATATGATTTTAGTTGTTTTTCTTGTATTCAATGCGTCTCATGTACAGCTGCTTTGTAACAATGAAAATTGTAAAAAAGCGCTATATAAATAAAAGTTGAGTTGAGTTGAGTTGAATGTAACCACTTATTTCTTTCGAGACTGGATGATGAGTTACTCATGCTCATTATGCTTCCCGATGCAGATGAATACCTCCTGGAGGACTTTAATAACCGAGTCCTCCAGGCAGTGGGGTGTATATTCTGCATCGGGAAAAGCGATGAGTGAGAGTACAGTAGTCATCCGGTCCCGGCCGTAAATGGCAGGGTTGTTTCGGCTCACCCGGGATGCACGGCTCAATCCTCGCAGTCCAGCCATCTGAGACCCAAGGATCCTGCCCCGAACCTGATACCAGCCAGCCACCACCCCTCAGGATGGTGCCTGCAGCGAGTTCCCCGTTCCCTGCTACTCCCCTTTTCATGGCGGATGGCAGCAGGCACCGGCCCACGGCAAAAGGCGCAAACTCCTCCGCTCCCTCTTCTACGACCGCCATCCCACCTCGGCCCAGGACCGCGGCAGCAAGCTCACAATCCCAGCTGAATCCTCAGTTCAGAGAACCACAACCTCAGCAGCCGCTGGCGGACATCCCTTGTCCGCACTGCCCGAACTTCCCAGCACCGCGAGGTGTCGAGGGCTCTTCAACAGCATGTCTCTCCTCACTGGTGTCTTCACATAATTTTCTCAACACTAACGTTTCTGTGCTTACCCACATCAAAAGTGGCTGAAGTCAAATAAGCCGATTTATTACTTACCGAAGAGAAGTTTTGTTAAACAGAGGAGCCTGCCGCAGCCTTTGCCGTCTTGATATCCAACTGTCGAAGCTTAATTTCTTTGTCAACTTCAATTTCAAGCTTGCGGACCTGTAGACGCAGATCTAGCTCTGCCTGGCGGACCTGTGCTCTCTCTTGAGCTTCTGCACGGAGCCATGAGATACGCTCTTTTAACTGTGCCTCCCCTGTCAATTTGGGAGTGCCTAGTTGTCATTAAACAGCCGGAAGAACCCAATTGCAGGCAGCAGTGAATGAAGGGGTTAACAAGGATACTTTAATAAAGAACACAAAACAAAAACCCACACAGGATTAAATAACAGCGACAAGGGGAATAAAAATAAAAGACTCAACAGGAACAATAAACTACTAAATAGAATAACAAAACACTTGATATAACTGACATAAACTAGATAAACATTTACTCACGGCTGGAACAAGGTATACTAGACGGGCTTGGGATACACACAATACACAATGACTGAGCACAGGAGAGAGCTGCTAAAGGAAAGAAAATAATAAAACAAAACACAATATCTAATGCCATTCCTCACTTCCTTATTTATTTGTGTATATTGGACCTGTCCTTAATAATCATCGTACTTTGAATGAACTGCATTTCTGTGTCATTCTTGGTCTCCGGATCCGAAACGTCGTGCGTTCCATTGATTAGACTCTTCAACCTTCTACCTAGACAAAAGTATTAATCTTACAGTCGGGGGCTCAGTCCGTGAAAGGGAGAAGACCTCATTGAACCAAAGCATAACTGAGGCAGGCGCACCGGCGATCGGGCACAAACCTACATAAAAATGGGTAAGTGTTTTGATATTTCTTAGAAAATCTTTGATTTGAAGAAATATAGCGCTTACCCTGTAGGATTCCTGTGATTCATATTTCGTAGAGAGGTGAAATAGTTTTTTTTTCACTCGTTGTTAGTGGGATTTTGGTCCCATTGTTGTAACAGTGCGGCTGGGAAAAGTAATTGATTGAGCAATTATTAACGCACGACTGAATTTTGATATACAGTCCTGATCACACTGTATCTGTTGATCGCGGTGGAGCTTTGCCATTCAGAAAATAAGATTGTTGTTCAGACAATTTGAAAAAATTTATACAATTTGAAACAAATAATTGTTACCACTATAACTGCATGTTGATAAAAAAGAAGGTGCATTTCGGGGCAGTCGAGACTCAAGGGTTATGAGATCAGCGAGTTACGAGAGCTCACATAGGTTTACGCACCCAATAAAAGAAGGTGAATTTAATAAATCACCTACAGTCACAATACGATACATGCACTATTCACGAGTTCACCTACATAGATAATAGAGTAGTTTGAGGGTATGCGTATTTGGCATGCTGTCAGGGAGAGGGCTCCGAGCTCGTTCATTCTTCCGAGCTCAGAGCACTCCCCCCTGTCCGGGTGGCGGTCTATGGAGGTACTGGCCCTTGTGGACGCTGCTGCCATGCTGGCCTCTGAGGTAGTAATGTCTGCTGCTGCAGAACCTGGATGGAGGCGCGGGCCCTTGAGGGGCGGTTGCTGCTGCGATGCTGGCCTCTAAGTGTAAGATGTCTGCTGCTGCAGAAAATAGATGTAGGCACGGGGCCTTGAGTGACGGTCGCTGCAGCGAAGCTGTCCTTTGAGTAAAAGATGTCTGCTGCTGCAGGATATAGATGGAGGCACGGGCCCTTGTGAGGTCGCTGCTGCGATGCTGGCCTCTATGTGACAGAAGTCTGCTGCTGCAGAAAATAGATGGAGGCACGGGCCCTGGTGGGGCGGTCGCTGCCGCGATGCTGGCCTCTAGGTGAATGATGCCTGCTGCTGCTGAACATAGATGGAGGCACGGGCCCTTGAGGGGCGGTCGCTGCTGCGAAATTGGCCTCTAGGTTGATGATATCTGCTGCTGCAGGAGATGGAGGCACGGGCCCTTGTGGGGCGACCACTGCTGCGGAGCTGTCCTCTAAAGGAGTGATGCCTGCTGTAGGACGTAGATGAGGCACTGGCCCTTGTGGGCGGTCGCTGCTGCGATGCTGTCCTCTAAGTTAATGGTGATTGCTGCTGAAGGACGTAGATGGAGGCACGGGCCCTTGAGGGGCGGTCGCTGCTGCGATGCTGACCTCTGAGTGTAGGATGCCTGCTGCTGCAGAACGTAGATGGAGGCACGGGCCCTTGAGGGGCGGTCGCTGCTGCGATGCTGGCCTATGTGTGTAGGATGTCTGCTGCTGCAGAAAAGATGGAGGCACGGGCCCTTGCGGGGCGGTCGCTTGCTGCCATGCTGGTCTCTAAGGGAGTGAAGTCTGCTGCTGTAGGACATAGATGAAGGCACGGGCCCTTATGGGGCGGTCGCTTGCTGCGATGCTGGCCTCTAAGGGTGGGTGTCTGCTGCTGCGACATAGATGAAGGCACGGGCCCTTATGGGGCGGTCGCTTACTGCGATGCTGGCCTCTAAGGGTGGGGATGTCTGCTGCTGCAGGACTAGATGAAGGCGGGCCCTTATGGGGCGGTCGCTTGCTGCGATGCTGGCCTCTAAGGGTGGGGATGTCTGCTGCTGCAGGACATAGATGAAGGCACGGGCCCTTACGGGGCGGTCGCTTGCTGCGATGCTGGTCTCTACGGGAGTGAAGTCTGCTGCTGCAGAACGTGGATGGAGATACAGGCCGGTGTGGGGCGGTTGCTGCCGCTATGCTGTGGTAGGTTGATGCTAGATGATCTGGGAGATTAGTGTCCGATGAGCTTCTTTGATGAGGGAGCGGTCCGTCCGGATGTAGCTTTTGAAAGCCTCTGATGTCCAGCGACCAAGAGCTTGGATTTGCGGCTGGGAGAGACCTTTCTGGGCGGCTGTGGTAGCTGCGCCGATGCGAAAGGAATGGCTCGAGAAACGTTCTTCGGGGATGCCGGATTGGCGCAATACTGTTTTAAGATGATTCCGGGAATCCGGCTGGAGGGAGGAGTACAAACCGTACAGTTCGGCCTTGTTCAATCGCCGCGAAAAGTGGACGTCTGCTTTAATTAGCGCTTGCCGTAATCCTATAACCGTCCACATCTCGATAGGCGGGAGGCTGGCCGTCGCTTGTGGACGCCGAAGGACCCGGATCGTCGACGGAGTTGTCAATTTGGGTTGTTTCGTTCTCTGACATCGCTGCAATTTTGGATATACCAATGCTAGAGACTGAAGAGAGAGTAAAGGTAAGACGTCTTGACTATTTATAGAGACACTCTCTCTCTTTGAAGTGATAGGTTGATTGTTGTGATTGCTGACAGCCGACCAGCCGAGTTAATTATCTGCTCCTGCTCCTCCCGAAGTTTAGTAAAACACCATTAGTTGAAACAGTTGGTCGATTGAACACTATATATATATATATATATATATATTATTTACCTCAAGCCGAAACTTTTCTAAGTTTCAATTGCTGCTATTTTGAACTGTATTATTTGTTTTACTGCCAGTATTAAAGTGAAAGATGGGGAGTTCTGTTTCGAGACCATTGCCTGGCAAAACGTCAGTTGCATTTTATGTATAGAAACAATCAAGGTTTTATGTTGACCCTTATGTTAGCAATCTCGCAGGATGGTCCGTGCAAATGAAACCGCAGATTGAGATTCCCTTATCCGAGGGACGGTTCATTTTCAGATGAGGGAATCGAGTTGGCAAAAGGCATGGTGAAAAAAGGGTGGGTGACACATTATGCGATTATCCATACATGAATAAAGCTTATGCCGTATGGAAGGAAATAAAAAAAGGTTTGGGACCAGGGCCCTAAAAACAGCAAATTGACGCTTATGTTGCAAACAAGCAGCGATGTGCATCCGAAAAGCTTCCATCATACTCTGCTTTTTGCCAACCCGAGTGTTTTCCTTCTGCACATCTACTGCCGCCGCAACCCAAATATGTTGCGAAACCTAAACATAGGGGGCATGAAAAAGAGTTGAGGTGAAACCACATAATAAAACAATTGCTAAAATGATTGATGATGAATCTGACACGCGTAGAGCACCTCAAAACTCAATGGTTTGGGTAAGAGCTGGAAATACCACAAATGTAAGATCATTAAGAATGTCTGATATGGGAGCAATTTGAAAAAGTTTGCCCTCTCCACAGAAAGCGGGTAAATATGTGACTGTGTTACAAACACATACGAAATATTCACATTTTACAGGTAGCGATTTCCGCTCGGTGTTGTTAAGAACACTTGAGAATGATGTAACTGAAGAATTGTTGATTGAAAAGTGTCCTGCGTTGTCACTCGACAATGATAAAATCACCAGCAGTGGTACGGCTCAAAATCCACACAAATTGTTTTGGGAAATAGTTGTTGTAACATTCTTTAAACAGTTGAGAGTTTTTCTAAGGAAGCAGACAGGATTTATCCTTTGCACCAAGCACTAAACAGGCAGCGAGAGAGTCAGCGGCTCAATTCCTTCGTGCGCTTTAAAAAAGCATGGATACAAGATTCTAAATTGCCAATGACTAATGAAATAAAGCCTCTGTTTATTAACACATTGTTAAATAACATGAATACGAAACAAGTACAATTAATCAGAATTACAACTTCAAACTTGCTTGATATTACCATAGACGCTCTAGGAAAACGAATTAGGGAACTTGATGCATCTGGTGGTTTCGCTGTCAAAGTTGACAATGCTATGTTTGCAGGGCACCAAGGAAAGGGGAACTTTGGCCTTATCCGAAGCAACCGCATCCTAGCCAAATGGGGACGTCTGATATTATATGTTTTCATTGCAGAAAGAAGGGCCATTTCAAACGTGAGTGCAGGTAGTTGCAAAAGCAATTCGAGCTGCAACATATCAAACCCAATGGCACCCGAACCAAGCATAGGGGTTCCCACAGAGTGATGTCAGTTCTGAGTTATGTATGATGACCCTAACGTTTTCAAATAGAGGGGAGGATTTGCCTTATTTTCCTCTTATGGTAAATGGGCGGCCTCAAACTTTTGTGCTTGATACCGGAGCAGATGCTTCATCTATGACTTCTAACAGTTATAAGGGTCCTATAACTAATCAAATAATTCACTCTGTGGGAATTTCAGGTACTGACATTGCTTGTGCTGTGACGCCTCCTTTGGAGGTTACAGCCTCGGGTATTAAATTATTTTTTCACAAATTCACAATTATTTCAGGTGCAGCATTAAATCTTTTAGGTTGTGACATGATGTATAAATTGGGTATGGATATTAAGTTTACTGACCAAAAGTAGATTTTTCTTTTCTGTCCAGATTACAGGCAACAGTAGATCCGTGAACATGTGGACAGCCAAGTGGCTCACAAGCGCCTGTTTCCGGGTGCAGCATGCCTACACGGGTGGACTCCATGATTAACCCTTTGTTATGGGTCTCAGTTTAAGGATGACACTGGTTTCATTGACATGGAACATCACAAAGCGAAACTTAAAACAAACAAGCCTGTTTACAAGAAACAATACCCTTTGTCTAAAGATAAGGATGAAGGTATCATGCCTTTGATTGAACATTTTGTCCTGCAGGGTGTCCTCGAACCAAAACATTCACCATACAACACACCAATTAATCCGGTAGTTAAAGCCGATGGAAAAACTTGGAGTTTAACTCAAGATATGCGAGCTATTAATCAGTTAATCATACCACTCGCACCAATTGTACTTGATGTATTGACTGTTATGAATTCTGTACCATATTCACACAAGTATTTTACAGTTATTGATTTGTGTGCAGCTTTTTTCTCTTTACCTGTACACCCAGATACTCAGCCTTTGTTAGCTTACATGTACAGGCCAACAATTATTCGTGGAAACGCCTTGCACAGGGCTATGCGGATTTGCCCACTGTTTTTTCTGCAGCATTGCCCAAAACTTTGGGCCAAAGTGACTGATTTGCCTTCAACAGTGTGTGTGCTTCAGTTTGCAGATGACATCCTCGTGTCAGGCGAGACGGAGGAGGACTGTGAGAAAGCATCTGTAATTGTTTGCAATGTACTTGCCGAAACAGGTTTCAAAGCTTTAAAAGAGTTACTGCAATGGGTCAAGACTAATGTGACCTACTTGGGACATGTGCTGATGCAGGGTCTCAGAGCAATGTCAACAGACAGGGTCCAGATGATCAGAAATGTTAAGTCCCCACGAACAGTGCAGCAGCTCCAAAGTTTTCTGGGACTAGTAGATAACTATTGTAGATCGTGGATACCTGACTGCGCGATTTTTGATAGGCACCTGAGGGGTCTGATTGATCACAAAGCTCTGCCCAACACACCACTGAAGTGGACTGCCGGGGGCAGACAAACATTTCAAAGCCTTGAAAGCAGCCATCACTACCGCACCAGCATTGGGCCTACCGGACTACACCAAGCCTTTTCACTTGCATGCCAGTGAGGCAGAGGGTGTAGCCGTTGGTGTCCTGTTGTACCTGCATGGTTCCTTGTATAGACCAGTAGCATATCTGTCAAAAAAGTTAGATAACATAGTCACAGGTATTGCCAGCATGTCTTCGTGCTGTGGCTGCAGCGGCTCTGATTGTGCAGATGGCTGAGAAAACTGTTCTGTCACACCCATTAACATTGTATGCGTCACATCAGGTAGGCGCAATTTTACACAACATGCAAACACAACACGTGACACCGGAACGACGCTCGGGTTACGAGGCTATTCTGCTGGCAACAAAAAATCTTAGCATTCAAACGACAGCAAACATTAACCATGCTTTGCTGGGTATTTTGGGTATGGTAGACATGGCAGATTTTAATTTTGATCATGATTGCATCTGTTGGATACGCCCCTAGAGGGGGGACAACACATTTATGTTGATGGGTCTTGTTCAAAGCCCTCTGATGATGTCTACCTTTGTGGCTATGCTGTGGTTTCCGACTCGGGAGAGGTAATAGAAGCTTTTTCTCTAGACTACAATTCGGTCCAAGCTGCAAAGTTGGTAGCATTAATTCGAGCCTGTGAGCTGATGACAGAAAAGCGAGCGACGATTTACACAGATTCCAAGTATGCGTGGAGCGTTCTTCACCATTATGCTAAAATGTGGGAAGCAAGAAGTTTCAAAACAGCTGATGGTAAGCCCATAGCATACACAAATCTGATAAGACAGCTAACGGAACAGGAGTTCTGACGGACAACCAGCCGCAGTGGATACATGCTTCTAGACTGAAGTTGTGTTCTTCAGGAGAGCAGGCAAGCTCCAATTTACAATAGACATCCTTTGAACCTTTTGTGGACTCACCCCTGAGTGCACTAAGGGCCACATTCGTATGGATATACTAGATATCGACTGCAGAAGCCCTAATTGCTTGCAAACAGAAAACAAAATAAAAATACGCTAAAGGCAATAGTTTTCATATATCGATTTTATATTTAATACATTTAAAAGTATGTTTTGTTTCTTTCATGGTACACAGGGTTGTTTGTAAGACTGTTGGTTTTAAAGTGGCCATTGTGAGAATTTGGGTTCTGTCTATATCCCATACATTCCACACTATATTCTGCTTATGATGTTTAATCCTTATGAGTTATGTTTTAAATCTTTACGAATGTCACAGAGTTACGACTTGACGTGGTTCTGCCATGAGAGCAGCATGTTCCAGATGATGAGAACAAGTGTTCCATCGACTAGACTCTTCAACCTTCTATCTAGACAAATGAATAATCTTACACTCGGATAAACTGAGAGTCGAGACACAGTTTAAACGTGGTTAAACAGTCATTAAAGTTTCACGGGAGAAAACTCACATTAACTAGAACAACAAAAACGGGAGCAAACACCAAAAGCTAACGCGGGAGAGCAAACAAATGTAAAGCAAAAACTCCTACCTAAGTGCGTCACATCCAGGTCTTTATAAGCTCCCACTAACGTCTGATTGGTCCTCAAAGCATCGTTTAGAATCGATGACTGACAGAAGCACGATCCAATCGTGGATCTTGGGAGATAGAGAGAGAGAACAAAAAAGAAAAAAATCTCTCCTAGAACAATAAGGGACGTAACAAATACGAGGGTGAATAAATGACTAAATACAGACACAAGTGGACCCTTTTTCCTGATTGAGAGGTCCTGTGCTGCTTGTTTTTCCCCCTTTTATTTTCTCTGACACATGACTGTAAATCTTCTTTTCATTCTTTTTTCCTCTTTGCCTTCACTCTCTTCTCTGTAATACTTATTTTTATGCCCATCCTTTGTCTCTTTACCACCCAAATCACAATTAAACATTGTACTCATTCCTTTAAAGATTCTTACTGTGACTTTGTAACTCAAAACTTAAATAATTACTAAAACAGCAAACAAATCTTTATTACCATGAACAAGTAGCTAATTTCTAATGTGCAGATAGACCAACAGCATATAAAACAACAGAGTAAATAAAAGAAAAAGGAGAAGAGAGAACAAACAACAAACATTCTCAAACTTCAATATCAAGGGATATCTCAATGTATTTAATTTTGCTTTCAGATATCAAAGCATTGATATCACTGTTTCATCCGAAAGATATCTTTACAAAGATACCTGGCTGTGGAGTATAAATTCCAGTCATTAACATTTTTATTAAAACCTTGATCTGGTAATAAAACTGGATATGTTCAAAGATATTAATATTTTATAGCACATAGGACATCATAAATTAAGTTAATGTTTCCCCAATGCAGACATGAAAATATCAATTGGATGGGGAAAAGTGTAAACAGACTGATTCTCTCTCTCTGCTGAAAGTATTTATTTTGGTTTAGGTCTGAGATTGCCATTGCACCCCAATTTGAGTTTGATCACTATACTGCATGCATGCAAAGTAGTCCAGAACACTGGATGGGAGCCAGGTTGAATTCTAAGTGACCACTGTCCTAAATGTCTTTAAAGATTCTCTCTCTCTCTCTCTCCCTCTCACACACACACACACACACACACACACACACACACACACACACAAACACACACACCAACACACAATGCATCCTCCATGTACTGTCTTTTTTATTTTAGTGAGCAAATTGAATGACTGCATTGAACATTAAAAAAATAAAGCAGCCTGTACACCCCCCTTCACATTTTTGCACTGAGCATCTATTCCTCTGCCCACTTGATCACCGCCTACTGTCCCCTGCCCCTATATAAGTCTGTTTTTCAGTATGCAGTACAAAGAGCAAGAAGCTATGAAAGAATGAAATAGTATAATGATAAGGAATATATCCTCAGTCCAAGAAATTGCCATGAGGTGTAAAGTCCTGTTCTGTTTATGGTTGCTGGGCCTAATAAAGCCAGGTGAGTACTAGTCCACATTATAGAAAAAAAAATGTTTTATCTCTAAATAAAATTTATTAAATTAAGTAAATCTCCACATTCACTTAAACATCTTCACATTCGTTCATGCACTATTCATTCATGATTAACAAAGTATACCAAATGTGATTTGTAATGGTGAAGTTCATTACAACTCCTGCTTGTACATGAGCCGTTGTTTTGGTTGTTTGTAATGAATTGTACACATACTCGGATCTTTAAGACAACCAAACCCTGACTGTTACCCTGTATTACTATCAACAACCCTAAATAAAAATTGAAACCAGGATAAATTTGAGAATTCAATTCAGGATGCTGCGTTGATGCTTAACGATTTATTAAATGTATACAAAACATCCCTAATATTCTTTGTTACACGTGACTATTACTTTATGTGTTATTAACAGCAGTGTGTTATTTTGATTGAAGTATGATGTGGTTTTATTAATATTTTATATATATCTTTAGATTTTTGTGTTAATTTTGGTATATACCTTTGGAATTTTATAATTTATTGTTTTTTAATGTTGCTATATAAGATAAATTATTTTTTATTTTAGTTTTGACTTAGTTTTTGTTTATTAGTATAATTATATTGCTTTAAACTTACTTCAATTTATTTTTGAGGCAACATCTACATTTTTTCTTGAGTTGATTTTAATGAACAGGAATGGTTTTTTTTAAGTTTTAATTTTAGTAAATTAAAATAACCTTGATTAACAGCGCAATTAATTAATTATCTCTTCTTGAGAGGTCGCTTCATTTTAATGTTGATAAAAATTGCATACTGTACACTTTTTTTAAGAGATTTCTTTTGTCAAATTCCTACATTTCTGTGTTATACCATACTGGGAAAACACCTTAACCTGGTTCCCTGATAACAGGGAAGGAGATATCATGTTGCTTTAATAGTGATGCACTTTCACATCTAGATAGCCACGTATTTGTGAGCATAACAGTGATGTCTCTTTGTCACTTCGACACTGTGTCAGTTAGTTTGCTTAGCTAAAGAATACATCTCAATAGCCTAAAAAGGCCAATGTTCAAAGCCCAATAGCTGAGTAGGAGACCACTGTTTTTCCCACGGTGGACTAAAGGCAGGAACATACTTTAGGTGAATTTCGTTCTTCGTTTGGCGGAGCTGAGCAACGGTATACTTTTTTTCGAACAGTCCAACATCCCTATGTTTCAATGGCTGGGAATAAGATTACGTTGTCTCAAACTGTTTCTCTGTATCTTTAAAATCACTATTGGATTTATCATACAGGTATATCTGTATCAGCTCTGCATCTTCACATTTAAATATGTTTATGTTGCTTGTATCTTCCTGTTCTTGTTGTTTGCTTGTGTGACATGTTGGAAATTACATGTACTCTGTAAGAAATGTTGTGTACCGTGTGTCTATAGTGCTATTGAACATTGTAATACTCTGCACCTGTTTTGGAATGCAGAATACTATATGAGATAGGACATACTCTGTTTGATTAGAGATGACTCATGGGACCAATTCAGTGGTAAAAATTGGACAACCGATTAAATAATTAATCATAGTCAAATGTTGCGAAATACTGTAAAATGTTATATGCTGGAGTGACAAAGGTGTTTTAGTAAATTAATAATATGTTTGAAGCAAAAAGTTATTGCATTAACAGTGCTTACATCTGATTGGTTGCGTGTGCTTGCATACTAACCACTAGTGGGGAGTTCTCACAGTGTGCTCCATTCTTAGTAAAAGCTATCCTCTTGGTGTAAATATGTTCCATATATTTGTGTTCATAATGATAAGTCAAACTTTGGACGTCATAATGCTATCGGTGTCGCAAACTGCTCTGAGACTAGGAGGGTGAAGATCTAAATCCAGCTTTATTAAGACAAACCAGGATTTAAGTAGGCAGAGAGACATAACTTAAACTAGACACAAGGGAGAGAAGTACAACAATGGATTATGGGAAGTGTAGTGTGTATATGAAATGGCAGGCCGGGTGATGAGACGAGTGCCCTCTGGAGGAGCACAAGGGCCCTGCAGCTAACAGACATTACAATCGGTTATCACAACCTGTGATGAGCGTAGCCTATAGGTGTTTATACTGTGAATTATATTATAAATAGGAGTTAGTAGGGTGTGAATATTGTGTTTATTTATTTTAAATTAGTTACAAGGTTATAAATACAGAAAATGTGGAACTTGAATGTAGCATGCTTACTACCTCAAGTACAGACTCGGGTGATTTACTCCGTTAAATTTTGTGAAGCACATTTGATTGAAGAAAATGTATCCAAATGGTCGAGTTGATGCACTTATGTTTGTATTTATTCATTGTGAGATTAAAGCCACAAACCCATCTCAGTAAAACCTTGAATTTGGAGCATTGCGTCTTGCGTGCTTACTGTGAACATTCTCCTTTACAGAGGTATTACACTTTGATTTTTCCTTTCTGACAAATTAAGTGAATGGATTCCCACAAAGCAGGCGATGATCCAGATCAAACCCACTTTTACATAATGGGCTTGGTTCACCAATGTTTCGCAGGTGTTTATCAAACAGAAGTTCTCTTTGGGTTGCTGCAACAAACTAGTGAAACAAAGCTCATGGGTTTGTTTGGGGTAGATTTTGTTCATGATTACGTCACAGCAGTTTTTTATTTTTTTTCTGACTATACCAAGGCCTTAAAGGTACTTCAAACATCCAACTTATAGAGCTTTACCACTAGTGCACAGACTATTTAGCTGGCTTAGCAAAAGACCCTAGAATTCAACACAAGGACATACTCGTCGTAAAGGCTGTGCATACATGTGATTCATAGAACAAACGTAGGCATAGAAAACACATGAACGCCTCTCTATCAGATGTGAAATCTATAAATCGCAAATGTTCGTGAAATTGCTCGCAGCTGAACAATTTCAGACCTCCACCTTTTACCGATGTCTTATTAATGTCATTGATATATGAAAGAGCACCTGACATCGTCAAAATCCTATAAAAGCGGCAAGAATGACTGTTTTTAAAAACCTGCAACCCCTGGCCAAGCAAAAGTGCATTTATCTGAGGTGGTGCGAAACACTTTTCCACGTCAAAGGATGTTTTTATGAATATGAACTTTGCCAATTTTTTTTTATATCATTTTTTTTATATACATATTTTATATGCATGCTTTACTATCAAATCTGTCTTCGCAGATACCTGGAAGTATCCTCTCTGGCATCTTAGGTTTCGTCTGTGCACACAAAGTCTCATTCGATTAATGTGGATGACAGCCTATTGTTGTAATGTAGACCAATGCAACGCCCCAATGTCTCTGGTTAACTACCATAACCTCGGTTCCCTGAGAGAAGGAAAAGCATTTGTAAGATATTTTGTAATTTTTGTGTTATTGCTAGCGATGTTTCGCAAATTTTTATGAAATATTTATAGGAAATGCTGTTTAAGCATATTAGAGTGGTGTTTTTGCACCTATCAGTGGGATTAAAAGCCATACTGTTGCAATGTCACATTTCTTTTTTAGGGAACCGAGGTAACAGTTTTTTTACTGAAAACTATTGAATTATTATTTCAGAGCTTTAATCTGGAATAGCTGACCCACATTTTCAATTATTCTGAAATGCATATTCTGTCATCTTATTTTCTCAAATTCTGTTATATTTGACCCCCTCATACTCTTGTCTTGTAGGTTTCTCTGCGGATGTTTCTGTGCCCCCAGGTTCCTCAGTTGTCCTCAACTGCTCTTTTACATTGCCGCCTATTGTTGATAATTCTCTCCTAAGCATCACATGGTCCTTCAACGGTTCAGTCATTGCCTCAAAGAACCACTCTCAACCAGGCTTTTTCTTGAATACCACCGATGCCCTTTTTGGCTCTTTCCCACTCACTGTTTACAATTCCACTCAAAATCACCAGGGGGTGTATGAGTGTAGCATGAGCTACAATGATACAGACTACTACACAGATGTAACGTTGACAATTTTAGGTAGGTCTCAGTTCATTACCTATAAGATGTATATGCTTATGCTTCAAGGTGCTCTAAACTATGTGTCTGTAATATAAAAACAAATGTTTCTGAATACCTGAATATTTGGGGGGGTTCTCAAAAAGAAGGCTACATCCTATATAAGAAGGCTACATCCTATATAAGAAGGCTACATATCTTGCCTGCCACATAACTAAGCACCATTAAAGGACATCTCAGTTTAAAGATTCCTTGGAAGGCAGCCTTCTTTTTGTATACTTCGTTCTGCCTTTTTTGAAGGAATTTCAGTCACGCACAATGATTTGCAAACATTCCAAATACATAGTGAGAAGAGTCGTCACTGAGCTCTCCCAACAATGTTTTCCGAGATTAAGGCATTTATATGTGTTTTAATGCTAAACATCCCATGATATAAAGCTTTGGTTTATATAGCATATATGATTTTGCTTCGCTATTCTTTCCATTATTGAAAATTTGTATAATAGCTTTTTGTGGCAGTAGATTAAATTGTTTTAACTTCTTTCTTCAAAGTTTTTATGCCTTGACTTTAGGGCGGGAATTGTTACCACATTGTCATAGACACTTACTAGACCGTTTTATTTTAAAGTTAAATGTTGAGGAGGACTGACTAGGCAGTATGTAATCTCCCTAGGACGCAGCCTTTCGCTTGAGAGACACCCATTGTCTAATTGAAATGAGAGTCAAACAGTTAATATATCGAAATGTATTAAGTTTATTTTTTATGCATCTTTGTGTAGTCCTAATTTCATATAATATACTATTATCATAATTTATTGATTTTCATTATTTAATCCTAAATGTCGGGGGGCACGGTGGCTTAGTGGTTAGCACGTTCGCCTCACACCTCCAGGGTTGGGGGTTCGATTCCCGCTTCCGACTTGTGTGTGTGGAGTTTGCATGTTCTCCCCGTGCCTCGGGGGTTTCCTCCGGGTACTCCGGTTTCCTCCCCTGGTCCAAAGACATGCATGGTAGGTTGATTGGCATCTCTGGAAAAATTGTCCGTAGGGTGTGAGTGCGTGAATGAATGAGTGAGTGTGTGTGCCCTGCGATGGGTTGGCACTCCATCCAGGGTGTATCCTGCCTTGATGCCCGATGACTCCTGAGATAGGCGCAGGCTCCCCGTGACCCGAGGTAGTTCGGACAAGCGGTAGAAAATGGAATGGAATGGAATCCTAAATGTCAATTTCTCTCACATACCCCCTGCAGTACCCCTGCAGTACCCCCATTTGAGAACCACTGGACTAGACACACATGTTTTTTATAATATAATAGTATAAATGTTTCACATATTCCATAATCATAATTATTTTTTAATCTTTCACAGTTCCCCCTATGGTTTTCATCAGCTCACTTGACGTGGTTCTAAAAAGAAAAGGTGAGATTGAATGTTGGGCAAAGGGGTTTAGTCCTCCACAAATAATGTTTACATGGACACGTGCAGGAGAGAAAATCCCAGCACCCTACAAGCTGCTGGTGAACCGTACAGAGGATGGCCTTTATGATGCAGTGAGCATTTTGACCTTCATCCCAGACCTTTCTGACCAAAATACAACCTTTGGCTGTGAGGTACAGCATAAAGCACTGGTGAAACCAACCACAAAGAAGTTTAAGCCACGTGTAATTGGTATGTTTACAGAGGTTTACAGATTTACAGAGGTCATTATTAATATATTTGCACACATATTTGAACAACTTACTTAACTAATTGAATTCGATGCTAAAATAATACTGAAAAAATGTCCGTAAAATAAAGGAAAAGGTACTGGTCATTTTCTGCCAGTACTTTATCTGTTTTTTTACAGTGCACTATTGTCTCTGACAGACAGATTACTATTCCTTATAATGGACCCCTAGTAACTAGCAAGATTTAAATTGCAATCTCTTCATCCCCTTTCCAGTGCTTCCAAAGGTTACTGTAGCTACTGTCCCCTCCGGTACTCACACCTCTCTGCTCACCCTCTCCTGTGACATCACTGAGTTTTTTCCTCACAACATATCTGTTCTATGGATCCAGAATGGGGAAGTTCTTCCTGAGCATTCCAAGGCTGTCGAGAATGAGGATGGAATGTACAGAACACATCGGTACCACACCCTGAGTCTTGAAGAAAGGAAAAAGGGAGGAGAGGTGCAGTGTGTGGCCCAGCAGCCCCAAGTGTCTGAACCTGCCTATGGAACCATTGACCTATCCACTATGGACCCACGCGGTACTATGCAACTATTCAAATACAATGATCATCTTAACACAATTTAGGGGTTTATTGTGTTTGAAAATCCAGTGCAAAAACCTTTCCCTACTTTTTGTTTTGTTAATTTGATAAAAGGCAAATTGTTCAGTTTCTGCTAACAGAAGCAAAATGGAATATCAAAGATTATGGATGCGTCTGACAGTTGACTTGTTTTCTGACATGCTTTAGTCAGTGTAATTAATTAAATTATATTTAAAATATAAACATAGAAATCACCTGAGCCCTAATTTATCACAAATTTTCACAAATCACATTTGTTGGGACATATGCTGAAAATACCATTGTTTTCTAAATAATCTTTGACAAAAAACTTTAATACACTAAACTACATGCTTCTCTTTTATTATACATTAATTTTCTTGTATATAATTATATTTTTATGAAAAATACTGGTCACTCCAATTGACACTAACCAGTAACACCACTTGAACATGTTGCTTCTACAGCCAAAGGCCATTGTTTGTTGAATACATTAACACTGAAAATCAAGCATGATGATCAACAAGTTAAGCTGTTTTGGTTTTAATTTTTTCTTAAAGCAGCCCTGCAACGGTGTTTCATGCATTGTGACTTCTTCACAATGTTAAACGTGCCGTCTTCTCATGCTTAACATGGTCAACTTGTCAAAAAACTAGGGCAGTATTGGGCATTTCTGTGCTCAATACAAGTTTTTTTCAAACATATAAAACTGTTTCGTAACAATTTTGTTTAGTCCCTTGGACACACGGCTGCAAGGAGAGCAGGAGAAGGAGCATGCGCAGACGTCACTTAACATTTACATTTATGCATTTGGCAGACGCTTTCATCCAGAGCAACTTACATTGCATTATCCTATACATTTATACATAGGTATTTGCAACCCCCTGGGATCGAACCCACAACCTTGCATTGTTGATGCAATGCTCTTACCACTGAGCTACAGGAAAGTTACTTTCACTTGTGTGCAGGAGAGAGAGAGAGAGAGAGAGAGAGAGAGAGCATACGTTCGCGAAGTTCAGGTGTTACATGTTATATAAACTGTGGATATAACGCTGGATTTGGAGATCGTTTGAAACTGATATATAGAGCCGTCCCAGCGCTAAAAGATGCCGGACATGAACCGCATGCCGTGAGTGAAACTGATGTCTGTGTTTTGTTGGCAGTGGGTGGGCACGTGCTTTAGTTCAGCCTGTGTCAATCGTAAAGCTGTTTCTATCTTTTATAAATGTGATCAAACTAAATCCTCTTCGAAGATACCAAGTATGCAATACTCTATAGATACTCAAGATTAATATGAGATTGGCAGAAACCCTGTGTGTTAGGGCCGCTTTAAAGCTGGAAAAATGGTTGTGTCTCTAGTCGTCTTGGCCGCCATGCCAGCGTCTCCAGTCGTCATGGGTGCCAGTCCAGAGCCCGCTCGCAAGATGGCCGCCAGTCCAGAGCCTCCAGCTATCATGGTGGTGGCGCTTGCCCTGCTGTGTGTCTGGGCTGTGCACTGTTCGCCCGCACCAGAAGCTGCATCTGAACTTTCTGAGTTCCCTGGCTCGTCCAAGATGGACGCCGATAATCTTTCTGAGTTCCCTGCCTCATCCAAGAAGAACACCGATGATCTTTCTGAGTTCCCGGCCTCGTCCATGATGGATGACGATGATCTTGACACCATTCCGCCGAACAATGCTTCATGAGAGGAAAAAAAACTAACTAACTAATAAGAAGAATGTTAATGCTGTGAATATTACAGAAATATGAATAGCTCTTTTTTATGTTTTCATCAAATCTAAAGTTACTAAATTGATATGTTGTGGGGTCAAAAATAAAATATTAATAATAAAAAAAAACATGTAAATATATACTATTTTAATACTAGATGTAATAATAATTGAAAAAGCTAAATAGTTACTTTGTAAATAGTTTGTTTATAGTGGTTTGGGGCAAAAAATATAATATAATAGTTACCCCCCTCCAACCGCCTGGTAAATAACTTGGTCCACCTTTCATCCCATATCTGGAGCCGGACCTGTATTTACTATTATACAACTTTTTGTTCTGGTTCTCGAATCTGACTAGCTGAGAGCCATGCTATATTCTACCAGTATCACTCTGCCGTTTAGCCAAGTCGGACCTATGTAAACTGAAACTAAAACACAAACATTTTGAGTTTGTTTGCAATACATCAGATTAGTAATTTTCAACAAAATTCTGATGTTTTTGAAGCAATGGTATTGAATACATTTAAAAACTGCCTTGAAGGCAGAGGAAATTGCTTGGCGGGTCAGAATGTGACCCTTGGCTGGGTTTGCCCACCCCTGCTCTCCAGTCAATACAGCTATACTCAAACACAGTCACACAGAGGTATCCCAAAACCATCACATGGTAATTCAACCTGAGTTTCCTCGAAAGGTCTGATCTATGAACCTGGATTTGCACAGGCCCATTGTCATACTGTAATATAAAACAAAGTGTCGCCACAAAGTTGCACAGTTCATTCGATTGTCATTATGTTTCATTTCTGGCATAATAAATTAACCAAAACCCATTTATTAGAAGGTCCATGTACTTTTGGCAACATGAGAAGTGAGTGGCAGCAGAGGTGAATCTTATGCTGCTAAAAGTCCATCTTTCGTTTAATATAGGCTTCGATAAACAGGGCACTGGAAAAGTGTTTTTGTAATAATCTGAAGAAATGTTTTATCAAAATTGAATCAAAGTCAAATTTCAACAGTAGTAAGAGAGGGTTTCATAATTACATTTAACAAAAATACACACTTCACCTTGTGTAACAATAAAAGTGAAAGTTTGTATTACTTTTAACACACAAATCTCTTTCAGTGCAAAATCCTGGACTCAATAAATCAGCAAAGGCTTCAGTGGCACTGATGATCATTTCACTTACACTTGTTTTCTTGCTCTGCTTTGGATTTTCCTGGAAGAGAAGAGATGGTAAGCCTGGTGATTTACAGCCTGTTAGCAGTCAATACAATTTTTGTGGCACATTTAGTCCTGGAAGTCTATGACTTGGATGCAGTTTCTTGGATTTTGCATTTTATTCAATGACCTAAGTAGTAGATACGATTGAGCCTCTCACTCAGAAAGAAAAACGTCTTGGTTATGACTGTAACCTCTGTTCCCTGATAAAGGGAACAAGACATTATGTTGAGACAGAATGGGGTTTGAACTTGAGAACCTATCCCGATCGTAAATTTCATACTCCCTCACCTGAGGAGACCACACCTGCCAGAGGGAAGTATCTATATCTCACCGGTGGGGAGAACTCATGGGAACAAGGGTGTGCAGGGCCCCATCCAAGGGGTGCACAAGTAGGAGGTCACAGGTTTACCCACAGGGGACATAGCCAGGCTGGGGTTTCAGGATAAGCTGAATGGCGCGGGGTGGAGTCGCCACTCTCCAAAGAGCATAACCTGCCGAGAGAGCTCATCAGCTGACGGGGGTGGATGCTCTCCTCTGCACTGTCCTACGGCTCCGGGTGGCTGCCTGAGAAAGGGGTGGTGGAGCTGGGAAGTGTCTGCTGGGGAGCAGACGTGGGTGGGGCAAGATGTGCTTGATGGCCTCTATCTGCTTCTTTACCACTGAGAACTGCTTTGAGATATGCTCAACGGTATCCCCGAACAGCTCACCTTGTGAAATGAGCGCATCGACAAAACAGATCTTCTCGGCAAGGTTTAACCAGTGATGCCTCTCTTGGACCACTAGAGTGGACATCGTATGACCCAGTCGTGTCTTCCCACATGCAGAGGTTTCAACGCCTTGGTTTGGTGGACCTGCATGGCGTCGGAGTCGAGGATAAGGGGAACGTTGCACGCTGAAGGGAGATGAATGCGCTGATCTGCGCCATAAGTCAAGGGCAGAGCTATGTATGGGCTAAGGGGGCTTTTCAGTAAAGCCCTGAATGTTTTGATTACCATGCCCTGTATAAATAACTTATGGGCCATTTACATTTTGCATCAATTGCATAAGGAAGTTTGCTATTTTAAATGTAAACACGCTACAAGCTCTCAAATACAGAGCAACACGGTCGCAGTGCGCATGTGGTGCGGCACGCTCTTTATTCTTAGCACATCAGTGCAAAAAATCAATCTATCCTTTACCGGAACCTTCACGGCGAGCACAAATCATGGCTGCTTAGAAACGGCAGACGCCAAAATATACGGATGTGGATGTCTATTGGCTAAGCCCCAGATCTCCAGTCAATTCCAGCAGGAATCTTCTCTCAAACAGAGACTAATAAACTCAGCATAAATAAATGCCTTGCAAGATCCGAAGAACAAAAGCAGAATGAATGGGCCACTCTAAGTTCATTGGCCTTTTGAAATTTACAATCAGAGATAAGTTTCAAGTTCAAACCCTGTCGAGAGACCGACATAAAGTGAACACGTCTGTTTTACACTGTGAACAGAGGCCTCCAAGACTATTATTAAAACATTATATTTCTATTATTTATTTAATTATGTATTTACTGCTTTCAGGTTAATAAGCTAAAACATGTTGTATGTAGAGACACTGCATTTTAATATGTATCAAAGCATAGAGATGCTTTTTGCCCAGTTGACTCTAATGGTATAGTTTAGCATATGCGAGAAGATGTTATACTACTCCCCAAATAGGGTGAAATATTTTTTTGGTTCACATAAGCAAAACTGCAATAACTACATTTTCATTTTTACAGTTTTTTTTTTTAATCACACACTTGACCCACTTATTTCTTATTTCCTTTTTCCATCTTTTTTTCTCAGAGAAGCTCAAGTCTCTGAATATATCAGCAATCGTTTTACCACCCAGGGTGGTTGTGGGTAGGAAAGGCAGAGTCACAATCAGTGTAGAAGGCAAGTTGGCAGACAGAGTACAGACGGCTTGGTTCCTAAATGATGTCCCTATAAAAGACACTTCATACACAGGTATGTCACATAAATATTTTTCTGTTTATTGTAGTTTTTGCATGACTGCTGGTAAACTAGTTGAGATCCTAATGAGAAATTAAACCACATAATTTCCATATTGCCAGAATTTGCCTCTGGGTAACATTTGATTCATTTTAATATATTTAAATGAATATATAATTTAATGTATTTATTTTCTTTCAAAACTGAATCAAATAACACACATATTTTGGAATGCAAATTGTGTGTTGGTCAATCTCAGGTAACTATTTTATTTATTCTCTCTCTATTATTTTATTCTCGCTTCAACTTCAACCTTCTTCCAATGCTAAACCGTATGTGTGTGTGTGTTAGATTAGTATGTGTCTAGTCTAGGTAATAAAGTCCTGTTTTATGTCACACGCGACATTGTTGTAGTTCATGTTCATAATCCGGAAACCCTAATCATGCTGATTCTTGATACCTGCTATTAGTGCTAAGTGATTTCCCCAAATCATGAATTTGAGCCAGATAAATATAATTGATCATAATCAACTAAATGAATCCCAATTTGGGCTGATATTTGTTTCCCTTACAAAGGGTGGTTTAGAATATATTACTTATAATTGTGAAAGTTATGATAAATTTGGTGGAGAATAGTGTATAAGTAATACTGTTCCTCATTGAATTACCTACTCAATTGGTGGAGAATGTGAGCATGATTAAACAAAAGTTATGAGTTTAAACTACTGTCAACCCAAGTGTGTTTTAAATCAAGACAATATGATGCAACGTGCTATACACATGCATGCTTCTAATTGTGGCTTGTTTAATGTAGATAAAGTGATAGCTTGAGTTGGTACTTCTGCTATGATTCTAAATGTCTTGAGATAGTTTAAATGGTATCAGCGTAAAGTTAATCTGATTTGGCGAAGAAATCCGAATTGCAGTATTGTTTAACCTGTTTCTGACGAATAAAGCTCACTACAGTGTTATGTAAATGGCATGGTGGACAGAACCCAAGTGCAGGCAGGTGAAGGGTTAAACACAATACTTTATTTCAAAACACAAAAACGAACACCCTTGATGGGGAAAAAGCACTAGAAATTATAGAAGGCTTCAAACTGAAATACTACCCGCAAGGGGAACAAAAACAAACCAGGCAAAAACTGTAATTCAAATGATAAATCCAAAACCACGACAGGACCAATAAACAGGAACCAGGTAATCCACAAGAATGTCAGGAAGGGTAACGCAGGGCAAGACAAGAAACGACAATAAACCGACACAGGACTAGAAATACACAGGGTTTATAAAGGGGAACACTAACGAGGGATAATGACGCAGGGAGGGTGACGGGCAGGTGACAAGGACTAATGGGAAATGGCTGGACAGGTGAGTGGGATGAAACACTAAGGGGGAGTTGACGGAGAAACAAGGGGGCGGAGCGAAACAAAAGACAGGAGGACACGCAGAGAAATGTCAAAACAAACCGCCACGTGTCTCCACACAAGACGAAACACACACACAAGACATGGTATTGTCACGACCCTGTCCCCAAGGCACGAAAACTCAGGACAGGAAGGACAGGACCCTGACAGTAAAGGTACATGTAGATTTGAGTGATGCTCCTCTTTACATTGTAAGTGCCTTGTAAATTATAGTCAGATGTATGCCATTCATATAAACTTTGACACTGTATATCCAACCTTAGCTTAATGGTGATCATTACTGTGTTTCACTTGCCCAATGAAAATAGTCTGTAACACTATTCTCCAGTATTTGTGTGTAAGGCACAAACAGCTGCATGTAAGTAAATAAGCATAAACCTACAGGGATCTCCTTAAACAAGTAAGTAAATAAGAATAAACCTACATGGAACTATTTAAACAAGGACAGGAAAGCGAAAGCATACATAATTAGAATTAGTGAATACCACATTATATTTGGATTTAAGCTTGCTAAAGAAAAGTGTTGAATTGATTTAAGTTTTTAGAGCCACGCTTTAAACCAACTGTGTACCGCTTTTATTAATTGAGATTGTTTGAATTGTGCAGACACTCTTTAAGAACTAAAGTGACCTGGGGTGCATTGGTTCCCATGACAACGACTTATCAACTGGTTTGACTCCAACTACCATAGGCATTGGCTGGTGCCACATCGTAAACAATCCATATTTGTTTGCTAAGCTCAGCTAACATGACCTAGCTACCCAACAGCCTTAGATGAGCTTACTAATACCTAATTTCAAGAGTTAGTGTTTAGCCTACCATATATAATTGAAGTCATTAAGTAGTACTTGTGAGTATTGCAGTGTAAAGTGATTTAAACTATTCTCTCTTAACAAAATTTCTGGTTTCTGATTTCCACTCTCTTTCCTTTATTCGTCTAAGCTTCACGCTCACTAATTTTAAGGAGCATTCCTTCCTGAACATTGTTGCTCATTTACTCATTTAATTGAACCAAATTTAATAAAAATTGTACTTACCCAAAGAAGAATTCTTACAGTTATTGGGGATTTTTAATAGCACGTTGACCCCGCTATGGGAGTGCACGCACATGTTATGGCATTGGCATGGGAGCTTAACACGCAGCAGCCATAGCCAACCTCAGCCCCACACATTTGGGTTTAAGATTACACCTCGTTACACTCACTGTAAGGTTACTATATCGCGGAAGCGCTCAACTGCGACACGCCCAGGCCAGTCAGTGTGGCTCCGCTAGAGGTCGGGACGAGGCTCATCAGCATGACGTTTCCTATAGGGACCCTATTCTGTCTCGACACAATGTGGAAAGACTTACAGAAAGGGTTAAGACAGTAACTTCTGTTCCCTGATAGAACTTCTGTTCCCTTCTGTCCCTCATGCCACAATGCTTTGCCGTCCGCTGCAGCGACCAGAAGACGCCTCCCAGGTTCCTTAGTACAGAGCTCAATGAATGGGCACACCATCTTCCTTCATACCCAAATGGGGCGGAGGTTGGCTATAGCTGCTGCGTTTTCAGCCAGAGTATTAATCATATAACACGAAGACATACAATAAGTATAACATTTAAGTGAAATTAAAATAAGTTGCCAAGTAAACAATAAAATATAGGGTGATATATAAAATAAAGTGAATGTAAATAAACAAATTGACTGAAATATAAACAAGAAAGATATACATAAAATGTATATTTTAAGCAGAAACATGAGGATGAAATAAAACAGTGTGTGTGTGCATTGATTATAACATATTAAAGCAATAGTTTGTGCAGCTGATAGATGAATTATCTGATCTGTGTCTGTTTTCCCCCAGTAACATGTGCATTTGCACTTCTGAAGAGATCTGAAACTCTGGCATGAGCTTTTAGAAGAAGTGTTTTTCTTTCACCTGTTTAAATGTATAAAAATAAAGGAGAAAGTGTGTCTTAGTCTCGATCTCACCAGTGTCACAGTGGACACAGACTTGTTTTTCCATTGAAAGCCATGTTTCTCTGTTTCTCCCTCACTTCATTTTAGGAGAGAAAAAATATGGTCATTTTCGTTCAGCAACCTACACTCCTCACAACTCTCATGTGTCTGTAGCATCAGAAAAAGGTCCTCTGCTGTCTTCTACTGCGGCAGGATATTACAAGCTACACACTCAGCTGCCACTGCGCTCATCCTCTGGCACAAACAAACAGCTCTTCTCCTCTCTCACTTTTATACCCAATCTGTCCATTCACAAGGGAGCAGTCTTCAAATGCCAGATCTCGTATAAGGGCAAAGACAAGACTGTGACAGAAAGAGTATCTGATAAATTTACTATTCTAGGTCAGATGGTCTCATCCATAATTTTCCACTTCATTATATCATAGCTAAAGAAATTATATTTCATTTCAATATGAATTAAGCATATTTTATCTGGCTTTTTAGCACCACCACAAGTTTCAGAGATCCAGTTCTCAGAACCAAATGGTGACAGAGGTATTTCATATTTACAATATACAATATTCAAAAATATATACAAATGCATAATGATAAGGTTGGCATTAACAGACCCTCTGCTCAGGTGTGGTGACAATGACAGCCCAGGCTGCTCACTTTCATCCAGACATCATCACCTTTCGCTGGTTCTGTCAGGGAGGGGAGCTGTGTCCAGTTTCTGTCCCTCCGGCTCTTGCTGCTCCCCGGCCTGATTCTGAAAGTTTCTTTTCGGCAATGAGCCAGTGCAGAATTCCCAAGGCAGAGCTGGAAAGAGGAGAGACCCGGGTGTGGGTCACTGTTCACCACATGGCCCTGAAACGGCCCATCATCCGGGAAACCAGAGGTGAGTGAACTAGCCATCTGCAACAAGAACACACTAGAATACTGTATCATAAAAAACAATGCACTCAACTTGTTTTTCCAGGCAAATCCTAAATGATAAAATTATACATTTCAAATGATAATATTTGAAAATCTAAATAATATTTCTATTAGGGCTCTCAATTTAACAAGTTAATTAAATTAATTAATTATGATAGAAAATAACGCTTTAAAATTATTAAAGCATTTAACACCCTGTCCCAGACCTATGTATAGTGTCATTTTAAACAGTTGTTTAAAGAAGATGATGCAGGACAAAAATAGTGTGTAAAGAAGCCTATAGAATGCAGTCAGAAGATGCTTGGAACTCCTCCCTTCTCACCTCTCCTGAAGTCTTATTGGATAACGGCAGTGAAAATTGCCAATTTTCGTGCAACCAAATGTAATTACAGGCTACCCGAGACAGTATAAATACAGTGCACTGCGACAATACCTCAGAATCTGCGAAAGAACCCTTCCAAGGCACGCGACGGACACGACGGCTAGCTCAATGTCTTGTTCCCGCTTCTCGGGGAACCGAGGTTACGACAGTAACCGGAGACGTTCCCTATCGAGTGTGATCTCTCGACATTGCGGAAGCTTCCGCATATGGGAACTGTATACAATCCTGCTGTGAGAGTAGCAAGACAGCCGTACACCGACCGCATACAATCACCAGTGTTAACCAGCACACAGTTGAACCAATCGTTAAGTCGCCTTGAAGGGACCAAACTCTACCTCGCCTGGAGGAACCAGCTCTCGCTCTTTTTCCGAGCAGGCTGTGAATCTCCTGTCTCAGCACCGGAGCGTTGCACGGCAATGTGAGTGACGGGACAACGCTGCTGAAGCGAGGGGGCCTGCGTCTGAACTGAAGGGAATACCCGTGTTCTATCACATTTAGCAGCCACTGAGAGATACCCGGAATGGCTTTCCATGCACTCAGAAACATGCATAGTGGCCGAATTACCTCGGGTGATACAGCTTGCTGATATTCCGGAGACATGCTCTGCCCTTGCAAGGCTAATTGCACTGGCGGGGGAATGGTGAAGCGTGTGAGGCTCTGGCCGGCGCTTGCCCACGGGAGCAACCGTGGGTGAGGGGATGCCGGTTGTAGCATATTCTAACTGTGGCTTCGCGCTGCACCGTGGCAGGGCAGGGGACAGAGTGTGGTGTGAGTGAAGGGGAAAGAACTCCTTTTGTGGGGAGGTAAGTGCTTTTAATACATTTACACACACAACATTTTGAGCATTGCAACCATCGCCCGCAACAGTGGGGGAAACAAGATACAAACGGCGCTGCTTGAGCACCGGTCCGCTCACAAACTCTCCCCTCCTCTCTGCGGACCTTTCAGGAAGGCGGCTTGGCAGCCGAAGAGCGTTGCACGGCAATGTGGCGACTTGGCAGCCGAAGACGATCCGCTATCGCCTCGATGGCCTCTTTTCTGCCTGTACTGCTTCCTAGCAGGGGCAGACCACTGCTTAGGCCGGACGTCCGGCCCAGGGTCTCGGGGAGCCTAAGCCGCGGCAGCGGGCTGCTAAGCTGGCCTGTGGGAAGAGCACGAAGCAGACGAGGATCTCGCTCTTTGCGCCGGCTGCAACGAACGGAGAGGAAGCACGTGGCTCATGGCTTTTGCGTGCTTCTGCGCCTCCGCGAAGCGTTCCGACACCGACTCCACCACATCCCCGAAGAGACCAGAGGGAGTAATGGGAGTGTTGAGCAGCGACTTCCGGTCAGCGTCCTTGAGGTCCGCCAGCGTCAGCCACAAATAGCGGTGAAGGACCGATAGCCTGTGCTGTAGATGTACAGCGAGGGTGTCCTCCAACGGCGGCATGCGGGTATAACCGTGGGTTATAAGCGCGACAATTGACCAGTTTTACTGGCGTTATCCAATAAGACTTCAGGAGAGGTGAGAAGGGAGGAGTTCCCATATGCGGAAGCTTCCGCAATGTCGAGAGACTGCTCTCGATAGGGAACATGATATGACATGCAGTGTGTAATGTTGCCTTGTTTAAAAGTCAACTCTGAATCACTCAAACGAGTCGTCCCTAGTCCGATTCGTAAACCGCCGCGGATTTACGTCACTACATATAGTCCCCGCCTACGTTTTGCTAGGACTGCCTGCGAAAACTTCACTTTTCTCCCCCAAACACTGTAGTTTGTGAGCCTCATTCGTGGTAGACCAATCACAGCAGACTAAACCATCTGACCAATCACATTAGACTAGGCTAGCGGAAAGGAGAGGATTAGACAGATGAATCACCGAACGAATCATTTGAGTTTCAGTCAAGAAGTAAGGTAAGAATACCTGCCAATTAATACAAAAAAATAGTGTTTTACACCTTCTATGTACATAAACTTGTTGTTGGACACTCAAATAACCAAAGTAGGACCTTAAAAATCCCTAGTTATGTACTCTTTAACAATATAAAAACATAACAACGCACCGTCAGAGGGATTACTTACAACAACAAAGCTAAACAAGGGACAATGAAACATGAGGGCTACTTATACATAGATAATCCAAATTCTCGAAACAAAAGATGTCGTAAATATCATCTTACATCTTACAATTATATTCACGGTTGTCTTAAATCTCAAAAGGTAAGATGTTTAATACATGCATTCGATTTTCCACATGTGACATATATTCTATTGACCCAAAATCATCATCTATAACTATCCCTTACTTTAGCTTATATTATCAAAAAAGGAGTGATTTTTACATTTATTCTGGGACAAAACGACTCGAAAAACAGAGAGGGTTACATATACATACTGTACATATAAAACATGTATTATAATAAATATAAGTTGTAACGCTTTACACCTTGGGGTGATTCAAGTCAATAAAATTTACCAGGCACAAGGAGTAGAGAGGGAGCGTGGGAAATACTGGGAAATGGAGTACGGTGGTAAGATCTGGGAAAAACAGGCATGGGGACAAACGAGACAATGAAAACTGCCATTATTAATTGACTATGCTTTGAAGTGACGCTAAAGGGAGCGAATTCCATTTAATTTGTTTCAATTCCTCTGTCCTCGCGACTTTTCCTTGCTTCCTTACCTTGCATTCTGAAGTGATGGAGCTAAGATGCGAGGAAAGATAGCAAAGAAAGGAAGCGAGAATGCACAAATAAGAATTGAGAAGCACCCTCAGTCGTCAAAGCATGCAGCCTCCAAAGTCCACAAAGCGAACTGAAATGAGGCTGTAGCCTTGCAGACGATTTCCAAACTATGTCACCTGCTGCTCCTCTCATGAGGACATGAGTGACAGCAGCGGGACACAGCAGAGACGTTTCTGACTTTTTTAAACAAACACAGGCCAAGAAACTGATAATTGTATTGTAGAGAATATGACGCATTGATGTAGATAAAACAAACCAACAGTATATAAAATTAACCAGCTTTAATGTACAAATGTAAAACACTGTAATGCATCAATAATATTAATGAACAACATATATAACATTAAAACACTGACAGGGACCGTTTTTTGCAGATAACATACTTTTATTTAACTAAAGTCCGGTTGCCTGGGGTGCTACCAGCTCGGGGGGCCACACCGGCTCCATTCACTCTCCTAGAAGATTGCTATTAGAGCATTTTATAGGTGTTGATCGCTTAAGGCATTTTTCTCTGCTGTCCAATCACAGTGCTGGAAGGGCGGGACAAGCATTAAACCAACCAGCACATCCTGCTTGTACATCGATAGGCCATATCTATGTGCAATGCCAGAGAAACAATGCATGCGATGATATTTGTCTCCGTGTAGATGCCAGGGCCTGTATTTATCAAGCCTCTGATAATTACTCTGAGATTCTCCAAACCGCCGGCCCAGCCAGCATTCTCTCAAGCACCGGTCCAGCCGACATTTCCCCCTGCGCCGGTCCAGCCGGCCGGCTTTCGGCCCTGTACCGCTGGCCGCCCAAGGACACTCCCCCCATTCTACCCCAGCCATGTCAGGCCCTTCCTGTCCTGCCACTCCCACACCTCCTCGCTCCAGAAAGCGAGCCCCAGCCACTCCCATTCCCCCTCCCTCTGAGAATATCCTAAATGAGGAAATCTATTCAATGATTGGTCCATGACTATGTCGTCATCCAAAATCCTGTTTGTGGCTTAGCAAAGTATCGTAAATGATTTCTAAAAGAGTTCCAGAGGGTTAAATAAATCTATGAGCAAAATATCTTCCAAATCTTAATCAAAAAGCTTTTTGGCCTATTTCTTTCTCTTTTAGATCCACATAGTCCAATTTTTTAAATAAAAAGCCATTGTGCTTTGAAGGAGAGTTTGACTTGTGATACGATATTTTTTCTCTCACACATACGCAATATCCTCAAATAACACCATGTCATTGTAGTTTTATCTGTATTTTTTTCAGAAGGTTATGATGACAGAGGGGTTCAGAAGTACATTGACAGCGTAATGTGATCGTTTTCCCCCCATTTATATACAATATAGGCATAACATTTCAAATATACCTGTATTATAATCTATCAGCCGTGGTCACGTTGTGACATCTTAATGGGTTTAAAGTTTTGTGTTGGTAACCAGTTAATAATTTTAATAATGCATTACGTAACCGGTACGTCATGTGTCACATCGTGTCTACACCGGATGCAGCGTGGCACGATGCGACGTGACAAAAGAACACATTTATAACCCATTATAATTAAAAATGTTGTCCACACTGGATGCGGCGCAGTGCAACGCGACAATCCAATTAGAAGCGGTCGAGTCCGTTGTAGACACGGTGTTAGCTGAGTACATGGCGCTTCTGCTACGCAAGAAGCAGGTCTCTCTTAACATAGGCACCGAAAAAATTATGTGCTGCTGCTTATGCGTATGGTGTGAAACAGTCGTTATACTTATGTTTGGAATTGGGAGTCAATATCATTAATTTAAATACAGGCCGTGATAATATACTCGGTATATTAAGTCATCATTAACGGAAAAAAGGAAGAAGAAAGCTAAAAATATACAGGTATGCAACTTGTAAACTAAATAATGAAGCTGTCTTGCCATTTGATCACTCCATCTTCACAAGCACCAGTGCACCACACATTCACATACTGACACATTGCCTTTTGGCAAGAATTCACCACGTGTTAAGCACATTTAAGCACATGAATTTATAAATTAAAATTTATTTTTACACTTTTTCTCACTGTGTGGCTCAGTGGTAGAGCATTGTGTTAGCAATGTAAATGATTGTGGGTTCAATCCCAGGGACCACATTCAGTTATTAAAAATATAGCTTAAATGCACTGTATAAAAGCCTCTGCTAAATGTGCAAATGTAAATGCATTAGCATCAAATTGGATGAAGTACAAATTAATCTTCATTTCTATGGATTTACAGTGTGTCAAGATTTTGGAGAAAATATTTAAAACAATATTTTATCTTATCTGTATATGCTACCATCTTCATTTGATTGTGTAAATTGTATATTTAGAATAAAACTACTGCAGTATATCAGTTCCATCAAGTTTAAGTTTTCTAATATATTACACAACTATTGTTTTGGTCTAAAACTGAAGAATTTAATTAGTGCTGGTTTAATATACTGTACTTGTGAAATTGCATTAAGGCATGTTAAGTTATTATTAAAAGTGTTTTATCACAGTTTATGTTGTTACTTATACGTATTTTCGGGGAGGGGCCACCGCTAGGAATCTCGCCTAGGGTGCCAAAGCGGCCAAAATTAGATTAATCACCATATCATTTAATTAATTAGACCAAAAATTTGAATAGCTTGACAGTCCTAATTTCTGTATAGTATTGTTAAAATGCTAACATTTCTTTTTCTTTCCAAGGGTTCATAAAAAAACCCACCATTTCAGAAATTACCCCCTCTTCTCTTCCATGCACAATGGAAAAACCCTTGACCCTTGCCTGTGATATAACAGATTTCTACCCTCCTGAAATCTCAGTCAAATGGCTACATCTAACAGGGTATGTGATTGTGGACGAAGAGGAAACCAAGGTGGAAATAATGGAAGGATCTGAGCTTTGGGGCCCTTTGCAAAACCTGCCCAGGACATTTCGCGCAAAGGCAATCTTGAAGAATGTAGATAAGACAATAAGGGAAGGTGAAATCATGTGCAGAGTATCCCACTGCTCACTTCTGAAGCCCATTGAGAGAGTCTGGAAAAATATTGGTAAACTGGCACTCTTAAAAGTATATCATTCCAGTCATAACCATGTAAGAAGCAATAGTTCTTGTTGAAAAGATTGAAGAATTTGTATACAATGATTGGCTACAGAGTTCCTGTACCTTAAAGGGCCGCTATCCCAGAAAATGCACTTTTAAATGTTTATCCACCAGGAAATTGAGTCGCCAGCGTGTGTGCAGAAACACTCCATAATTATAAAAATCAATTTATTCTTCTTTTTGTAATCTCCTTTAAACCACAACAGTGACACAAAACAGGCTGTTGGGGAAACCTTAACAATGTGATCTCACATTGTTTACACCTGCCCATGACCGCTCACAGACTCCGGCTTATGAGCACGTAGTTCCAACCTTGCCAGAGACACGCTGTCAGCCATTTTCAGGCAAGAGCAGATGTAGCCACTAGCCAGCGACAAAAATGTCTAAGAAACAACAAATGTGTGCTGTTGTTGGATATAAAATGGGACCTTTCCGATGAGCCCAGGTTCGTCCCACTGCGACCTTGGCAGCCGGAGTTATTAACTATCGAAAGTCCCGAGCGGGACGCCGAGAACTCTGCATCCGAGGAAGAAGCACTTTTTTCGGCTCGACAACCCAACATTCACTGGTCCGTATCTCGTTGGAAAGGTCTCCGCCAGGGCATTCAAACGACACTGATCGCGAGTTGATGCATCCCCCATTTCGAGAGATAGAGCTCCCGGTAACCGGAAAGGTTAAAAAAATTGAAGCTCCAGGAACGGGTGGCCCAGCGCCCGGAAGTCCAGGCTACGGCCAGTCGCCTTCCGCCGAATGTATTTCCGGCTCCCGGGGTCGCTGCGAGTCAACGCGGGTCAGTATAGCATGGGTTTCGCAAAAAAAAATATTCTCAAGGGCGGAATAGTACCAGGTGTTCGCCATCAAGCTTCATCTCCGGAAGAAGTAAGTATTACTCATCGTTTACTCATTTGCATTTAAAGAGACACACACAAAAACGGCGCGTTTTCCATTGCAGCCACAAATGGTCATGAAAGATATGTGGTGTATTTTGAGCTGAAACTTGAAAGACACATTCTGGGGATACCACTGACTATTTTTCCAATGCAGAAAACACCTGGGATTGCGGCCCTTTAATGGCACTACTGATGCCAAGATCAAGGGTTCAAAGACTGATCGAATAAATTAAACTGATTAAATGGAAACTTTTATGGCACTGCATTTTAGGGCAGAAAACAAATCAATTTAACACTTTTATTTCTTTCTGTGTTTTGTCTCTTAGTTGTTCCATCCATACCCTCCTCTTTGTCAGTACGCTGGGGCAGTGATGGTGTCAGAATATTCTCAATACTGCTTGTTGGAGGAAACCCAAATGCTGAAGTGCTCTGGGCTGCTGGTGGTGCAACTTTCTTCAAACTTTTGTCAAAAGAGACAGAAAAAAATAACAGTGATGGGATAGTAGAGCTTAAGAGTGTTTGTGCTGTGGTGAAGTCACAGGAAAGTCGCAGAGGTGGATACACACACAGTAAGTATGCCCTGAAAAGATGAGCATTGGATGGTTTATTAGACAAACAGCCCACACTGTAAAAAAAACTATTCTTAGGGTGGTTAATACAACCCATTAAAGATATTAGATAGATATTAGAAAAAAAATCGTAACAGCTAATACTAATGCCCTGGCTATCTATCTTAAAGTCCCCGTGAACCGGGAGTTGCGATTGTGTCCGAGCGAAATTGAATTTCTAATGAGAAAAATAGTGTGCGCGGCTTTCGTCTTTATCTGCGATTTGATTGGATGAATAAATCAGCCGTTGCATTTTGAAATGGAACAGGCAGTAGACTGACAGTTGAAGGGGAGGAGTTTATGGATGCTCCGCCCTAGCCGTCCAACATAGGTCCTTTAAGAAGGATAGGCATTACAGGAAGGAAGTGCATTTTCAGATTTTAACTATAAGATTATGGGGGCACACAAATTTGACGACTCACTTTGAACAACTATTTACAATAAACGCTGCAATATTTCATGATAAAATATGCAATGTAATTGTTTTATTCACTGGGACCGTGAACAGGTTTGAGTCAAGCTTGTGTATTTCATGTTTGGGAATAGAACAAATATTAAAGGCCTAACGTTTAATAATAAAATACAACTGAAACCTGCAAATGTGTTGGTTTATTTTACAGAAATCAGGTCACCTGTTGTGGACCTTAATGCAGAATATGAAATGATGAATACATTGGTGGGTGAAATGAAATCAATAAAAGAGGATCAACCACCTGAACAAAAGGAGCATATACAAAAAAATAATACAGAAGAGGAGATGCAACTGGATTCGTCTTGTATTAACAGAGTGAGTCTGACTGATAAAAGACAGGATCTAAGTGTGACTGTGGAGATTACCCACCCTGCACTGAGCCTGCCTGTATACCTTACATGGAAAGGTAACTGATATGTTCCTTACACGTCAGTGTTGTTGTTGTTGTACAAGATGATATGTATGTGTGAAGTTTGTATTGTCAAATAAAACCACAGTATCATCCATCATATGAACAGCTTTCCCTGTTTTAAATCAATACTTACTTTGTTCAAAGGTGTACTAAATCTGTCTAAAGAAATTAACAGTTTTTATTAATTTGCTCATATGCAATGAATAATCATACTGGTCTAGGAAAGGTTTTCATTGCATATATAAGTGGTCCACCCTCAATTGTGAAAAAACAAGTTGTGTTGTTGTGTAGTATGTTACTAGTTTTTTGCATGTATCTCTTAACTTTTTTTTTGCAATTTTCTGATTTCGCAGAGCCTATGGAAGACTGATCCTAATGGATTATCAATCTTGTGACCATTTACTCAGACCTGACCCACGTCTTTAAATCTAATATATACAGTAAACATACAGTATATACCTGTATCCCTATATACATACAGTTGATCTAAAAAGTTTTTGTCATGTAAAAAATGAAATCAAGATGAATCATGTCGGAACATGTTCCATCATAGTTGTAAAATTGCAACCTATATATTAAAGTGAATAACAATAAGAATAATTTAGGGGGTAAAAATTAAAAGTTATAAGTGTACAATTACCAGGTTGCATAAGTGTGCACACCCTTTTATAAAGGGCATTCAATTTCATAAATTTCTGGCAAGTACTGGTTGCTCCTTATATGTGACAACAATCTCCCCAATTCTTCATATGTCTGGGCTACGGACAAAATGCAGATGGATTGACAGGAAAAGTAACAGTTTACTTTTAAAGCGTGGAAGTGGTGTCTAATGTTTTATTTACAGTTACCTTGACTTACAAAAACACTTTTGTCAGGAGTTCTTTGGCCAAAACCACAACAGCACATATCTTAAATGTTATTCTTATAATGCATTTGATTGAGGGGAAAACAACCGCTTTATGCTGTAAATGTACTGTCTGAACCCAGATAAAACATTGTGTTATTGTCATGATCCCGCCCTTCTTGTGGTTGTTTTTCTAGTTTGGAGTAACAGGGTCATGACAGTCCCATTTCTTGTGTTTGTAAGCACATGGCCATTGTTTGATTCTTTGTGCCATGTGCTCTCCTGTCCTGGGTCTTAGCCCCACCCCCTTGTTTCCATATTCAATATCCCGTTATTAATTCACGCCCTTCACCTCTTGCCCTCCTAAGCCTCTTTTGTTCCTCTCCTTTTTAATGCCCTTGTGTTTGCTGTCCTGTGCTGGAGCGTTTGTCTTCATCCCCGTCTTGTCCTGTTGCCCCTGGTCTGTCTTTAAGTTAAGTTTTAGTAAAGTTTAATTTTGTTAAAGTATCTTGTTCTTGTTTTCCCCTCGAGGGATTTTGAGTTTTGTTTTTGTCCTCTATGTCAAATAAAATGTTTCTTTGTTGAGAGCTGTCTGCATTTGGGTTCTGTTTCATGCATATCATGACAGCTATATGCTTATATTGTGTATGTCTGAGAGAAAAATGATCACACATCAATCACTCTCTCCTATGGCGAGTAAACCCTTAAGTGATTTGTATCATATCCTTCAAAGCACAATGGCTTTTTATTTATAACTTGCACTACGTGGATCTAAAAGAGTTTGAAACCGGCTGATAAAACAAATAAATTATACAGTCTGCATAAAATAAGCTTTTTGATGAAGTTTTGGAAGATATTTCGATTTATTTAAAATAACGTAATGCAAAATTGCATTGTTGTACTGTGGTACCCAGGCATCGCGTTGCGCGTTGCATAAGCTGGCGGTGTGAAAGGACAATGGGCACGTGCTGCCAACGCTCTTCCTACACGCTGCTCCCCGCTCTGCCTATGCGCTGCTTACGCGTGCGGTGTGAAACAGGTATAATAATTGTTTAAATTGTCCCATTACTTTCAACAATGTCACAGCTTAAGTGCTTTTCATTGGATTGGAATTGTATGTGTTCATATGAAAAACTGGAACAGTTTGAAGAAGTTGTCAATGTCAATGAAGTTGTATGCCAACCGCAAATTAAAGGATAATGTTTGTGTAGTTCCTCAAACACTTATCTTTGTTCTGACCTGGAATAAAACAGTGCTGCTGTTTGAAATAATGCACAAAAAATCGTTGGAACAGCTTAGTGTGTCTTGAAACACATCCTGTAATTTTGAAAAGTGTTTGTCGAAAATGTGGTGAGATGTGACAGGCCCAATAAAACATTGTTTTTACGTATGTAACATCCGTTCACTAATGGAGGAACGTTATATATTAGGGGTTTGTTCTTGGGAACCCAATTGCCTCTGTTCTTTTTAGAAAAAGCCAATGAGAAATTGGCAATTTAAATTTGCACACTGGGCTCCACCCCGGGTTTCTGGGTAGAAGCGAGTAGAATAGTGCAAAGGTATTGGGTAAAGCCCAACCCGCAGCTCTACAGATTTCTGCTAGCGAGGCTCTCGTCACCACGACCCTGGAGGAAGCGACACCTCTACTGGAGCATACCTGAACAGACAGAAGCCGTGTCAGGTCCTGCACCTGTTACGCCAAATGAATGGCGTCCACAATACAATGCGAGAGACTCTGTTTGGAGACAGTCTTCCACCTCTGCTGTCCTCCAAAGGACAAAGCACTGACAGGGTTGGGTCCTTTCCAACAGAGAAGGCTTGCAAGTTCACCACCTGATCTCTAAAGGAAATGGTGGGAACTTTGGGTACGCAGCCGGGCCATGGTCTCAGCACTATGTGCGAGAACTCCGGCCCGAACTACAGACAGTCCCAGCTAACAGAGAGTGCCTACTGGTCCCCGACCCTCTTCAGGGAGGTAAGTGCCACTAGGAGAACCATCTTTTGAGCAAGAATAGCCTGTTCGGCAGCCACCAGTGGCTCGAATGGAGCGCTTTGTAGCCCCTCGGGGACCACATTAAGGTCCCAAGTGGGAATAATAGCGGGCCTAAAAGGGTTGATCCCTCTGGCCGCCCTGAGAAACCTGATTATGAGGTCATGCTCCCTGCCACTATGGCGGACACGTACACTTTAAATGTGGAGGGAAACAATTGCCTCTCTAAGCCTTCTTGGACGAAGGACAACACTGACCCGACAGCGCATCTCTGAGAGTCCTCCTCACGTGAGGAACACCAGCCTACAAACAGACGCCACCTCGAGGCATAGAGCCGTCTTGTTGACGATTCCACGAGCTCATCATGCTTTCCTGTGGCTAAGTGGTTAGAGCATGGCGCTAGCAATGCCAAGGTCATGAGTTCGATCCCAAGGTCATTTTCAACTCGAGCTATGAATTTGCGCAAAGAGATTTCGTGTCACTCACGCGAAAATAACGAACCTTTCCTCGCGAGTAACAAAGAGCGTGGAACGCGATTGCTCGCGTTTGGTGTGATCACAGGCGTGTGGCGCGACTCGCAAGCAGTCTCTCCTGTGAGACGCGGTGAACAGGACAATGACGGATGAGAACTTTTATTAGTTTAATTTCTGACATTTCGCTAGCACGAATAGGACCCCCATTTCAAAAGTACTGAGGCAAGGGCGGAGAATAACGCGCCAGAGAACAGCGCCTATGTAGGTTAATGTTGTTTCACTGAATTTCACTTTTTTTCTTGTGCAGTTTCAAAATACAACCAATGAACATGTTTGAATGTAGAAAAGCCTGCTTTGGCATCTTACAATGCACCGATGTTGTGCAGTTTAAAATACAAAATCAGTATGTTTAAATGTAGGAAGGAACGTCTCGGTTACGTATGTAACCTCGGTTCCCTGATGGAGGGAACGAGACGTTGTGTTGAGAGACAGACTGGGGTTTGATCTTGAGAACCTATCATCTCCGAGAGGAATTTCTAAACGCCAATAGGATTGGCGAATGGCCCGCCCACGCCAGTCTCCGCCCCGTGCATACGGGTATAAAAGGAAGATGGTGGCGGTCATTCACTCACCTTTGTGCTGAGGAACCTGAGAGAGAGTCTCCCGGTCACTGCAGCGGGTCGGCGCAGTGTTGTGGCATGAAGACACAACGTCTCGTTCCCTCCATCAGGGAACCGAGGTTACATACGGAACCCTCGGTCAGGGAGGCCCAAGCGAGGATGGGTGGGGTTCAGGCAGTGTCCTGCCGAACCGCTCCCATCAAGCCAAACTGCGCGGAGATGGAGTAGCCATTCTCCACGGGGAGTTTCCTGCCGAGAGAGCACATAGGCTGTCCGGTACAGGTTCTCCAGCATGAATGTGCTTGCAGAGACTTGTTGACTCTATAGGGGGAGGCGTCGGGCAGGTTGCGACTTTCGCCATGAGCGTGTGCCGCCCTCAATTGAGTACGCCACGGCAAAATGTGCTGTCCGACCGGACTAGCACATAAGTCCTGCACTAGGGGCAACAGCCTCCTCAGTGCCAGCGGACAGTCAACAACTCCCGGCACTATGTGCCGTCACAGTTGGGACCGCTACTGCGTGCCAGTTGCACACTGCCCCTCATTCCTTCAGGGAGGCGTCAGCCGTATCACAACGCGCCTCGACCTGCCCAAGCGGAAGCCCTGCTCGGAAGGGTCAACCTGACCAGGAATGAGGGTGCACCGGCACTGAGGCGTAACCGTCATCCGCCTAGCGTCGGGGTGCAACGCCGTTCCTGGAACCCGACTCTGAAGCCAGTGCTGAAGCGGTCACATGGACATCAACCCGAGCGGGATACCGCTGCCGAGGATGTCACATGCCCCAGGAGCCTCCGAAGTGTTTCGGTAGGACCGCTGGACCCTACCTGATCCGTGCCAGGTATCAGGTAGGACGTTACCCATCTGCGCAAGGCTTAGCCACAGATGCCTTCCTTAGGCCACCATAGTGGGCATCGACTGACCCAGTGCCCCTGCCGTGGCCTTCGTCGCACGGGGCGCGAGGTCTGTGGCAGTGCGCAACTCACTCATGCGAGCGTGGTCAGGCTTCCCTTCATCCAGGTCCTTCAGGGCTTTAGCCTGAAAGACCTGGAGGATCGCTATGGCGCGGAGGGCGGGAGCAGTCTGTCCAGCAGCGTTATAAGCCCTCGACCCGAATATCGAGAAGAGCCTATACGCTCTGGACGGGAGTCTAGGTCGACGCCCCCACGTGGCAGCCGTCTGCGGGCACAGTTGCACCACAACAGCACGCTCCACCCGGGGTATGTTGACATAGCCTTGGGCCGCTCCGCCCTCCAGGGAAGTCACAGCTGTAGAGCTCATGAGTGTGGAATGCGCCGAAAGGGGCGCATTCCACGACCTTGTGAACTCCTCATACACCTCCGGGAGAACGGCACCTGCGTGGTTCGCGTTTTTTCACCGCGACCCGTCCCCAGAAACCATTCATCCAGCTGCGAGCGTTTCGGGGAGGGCGGTGCATGGCCAGCATCTCCGGGTCGGTCTCATCACGAGCTCTACCGCTTGTGGGCGGGAGGTCGGAGAGATCGTCCGCGTGAGATGCCAGTAGACAGCTGTCCGATGCCGCGACAGAGATTTCGTCCTCATCCCGTTTACGAGCCTTCCCGCTATGGAACGGTCAACCGCCGTTCTGGCGGAGCGACATCCATAGAGATCCCCATATCACCCCCGCTGCTCGTCGAGGCGGTCGACTTCGCCGAAGCGGCAGTCAGACTCGCCTGACAAGCGAGCGGGTTGGCGGCAACAGTCCCGAAGAACGTCGCCAGCCGTGACCGCAACACCTTGATAGACATGTCCACGCAGACAGAACATATCATATCAACGAAACCGGCTTCAGCATGCTTGATGCCCAAACATGTGACGCGGGTTCATGGCCGTCTGACTGCGACAGACACAGGACACAGCTGCGAGACATGCTCAACAGCTGGAGAAATATGCTCTTTTAGAATAGGCTCTGTGGTAACTTGCCAAAATGTCGAGTGGAAGGCCGTCACGAGAAGGGATCCGCTGCTTCCGCGTTGCGCCGGCAGGAAAAGAAACACTCTCGAAGATAATAACATGCAACATAAATTGCATTAGTTCCGAAGAACAAAAGGTGAGTGAATGACCGCCGCCATCTTCCTTTTATACCCGTGTGCACGGGGCGGAGACTGGCGTGGGCGGGCCATTCGCCAATCCTATTGGCGTTTAGAAATTCCTCTCGGAGATGATAGGTTCTCAAGATCAAACCCCAGTCTGTCTCTCAACACAACGTCGAGAGACCGACTGAAGGGGAACTTTGGGTGTGTTGTGGGGCAAAAATTTTAAAATACAACATACTGGCTCCCATATTTATGGCACTATGATTGAACCGCGGAATTCAGGCATGTTTGCTGTATAACACGGAATGGCTAAGAATCTGGCAAATTTATTATTTCTTAACCAAAAAGTAGGAACGAAATTCAAATTCAAATTGTACATTTAATTTAGAGAAATATTCAAATGGTGTTTAAATATGTAATCTGCAACTGTTTTGCGTGTGCTCGTGGAGCTTCCAGAGAACACGTGCACATGAACTGTTCCTGTTTCATGTGAGAATTGAAAAAAGCAACTGTCAAACAACCTTTGCGGCGACCCGTCAAAATAAAAGTCAGTTTTTCCACACCAAACCCACTTGATTTTTACTGAGTATATTATTTACTTTAATAAACTACAGTAAATGTGCTAGTAATGTTATAAAAAAAACTTTTTAAAGACAAAAAACAAAAGATGTTTTATTTCTAGTTTTATTTTTCCCTGTATGGTATCACGTATCTACTGCAGGTTTTATAATATAGTTACTGTAGTATACTGAACTTTTTTTATGTGGGCAAATATAGTACTATTAGTGAAGGATGGAAAACACAGAATTCAGAAAAATTTTAATGGATTTCTTGTTGTTATTATCCCTCATATTGCAAGCCATATCCCTCTGGCCCCTCATTTGGGATGCATTTCATGAACTTGTCCCCATGAAAACTAATTGAATAGCCCTGGTGATATGTATTTCTATGTCATATATAAATGAAACAAGTAATAATGAGATTTATGTAACTGTATCAATAAATCTGATTTGATTCAAATTCATAAGAAACAGGACAAGGCATTCTTACATAAAAGCTATTGAATTAAAATCCATATCACATTTTTAAAATGAATTTATACATCTGTATTTATTTACTCCTTCCCAATCACAATATTCTACATCAATATCGAACTACAACACACAAAAAAGAAAATCCAGACTACATAATTTCAAATTTGATCAATTTATTAATATTTTAAGACATTTAGCAGCTTTGGGAGTACCAAAACTTAAAGGTTAGTAAAAAGATAAAAAAATAGTAAGAACAAATATAAAGCATTGCAATTTTCAGTGCTTCGACTTTTGCTGACAGCTTGGTCTTATCCAGGTCCATCAGGATTTTCTAAAATGCTTCAAGCGTGTACTTGAGGTCTTTATGATTGTTAAGATTAATGAGTCCAAAAAGCATCCCACATCCAAGGGTAACACTTAAACACATTCACGTGCCATACCAACATCTGTAGGATCGTCTCCAGGATCAACACCTTCTGCCCAAATGACATAGATTGTTATTGTTGTTGTCTGTACTGTACTGTACAATCCCAGATTTACCCTCTTCACTTTTATAGTCCTTGAGGATAAACAAGGAAGAATGTGTTTTGTCCCAATGCCAATCACAGTGTTATGTTTTGCAAACTCTGAAATTTTATACATATAGATTTATTAAATTGTATATTTGTAAAATGATGGAAAATTTTTGGACACTTCACAAAACCTCAGAAAGACTTCACAAACCATGCATTTTACATAATCACTCATCAGTTTAGAAAAATGCAGATAGCCCGCATGCTTAGTTGCACAGGTGACATAAAATGTCCTCAACTCACCATGAATGCCCTTCAAGTTTGCTAAGGCTACTAATGTAAACCTGCAAGCCAGCAAACCAACCTTAATGCATTGCGATTCTTTCCAGTGCAATTTTGGGTTTCTGGAATGCAAGCACTGAAAATTGTGATGCTCAGGTGATTGCAAACAAGCAATATGCTAGAAAACAAAGCTATTCAATTTCTACAAATTTTAGCTGTTTTTCACAGTTCTTCCCATTTAATTTATTTGCCTCAATTATTTTTTGTATTCGAATTATTAGAGTTACTCGAGGAATTAAAGGGCTAAAAACAGACACATAAATAAAATCTAACTTGCCTGGCAGGTTATCTCCTGAAAATGTCCCCGCTTCACCCCCAGAGCTTGTCAGAGAAACGTCTGGAGTGACTGACTGCCTAGAGACAAAGCAAGCCAGTCGCAAATGCAACAACTGCAGGGGCTTGCTCTCGCAGTGAGTGCACAAACTGTCCATGAACGATTTCTGGGAGCGCTTGAAACCCAAGCACTCCAGGCATCAATCATGGCCATAGGTGGGAGAAATAAACCAGCCCCACCCAGAATTACAGAGGCGAAATGACATATTAACAGCCGTACGGCACTTTGTAAGAGGCTGGATAGGAAATATGTTCTCTTAACTTATCTATAACTTATTTCTGCCGAAGCGCCCATTGTCCCAACAAACCAAATGTGGGACAGGTAATCCGTTTGTCTGGGACAATGTGGGACACCACTGAAAGGTAGCGTACAACTGGGATATAATAACAGAATTAAACATTTTATATATATTAAGTTCGTAAAAGTAAATTCCTATTTAGTCCATTCCAACAACAACATAATTAAGGATCATAAAAAACGTAAATGAGGCCAAATGAGGCAAGCAGGCTTACGTACAAACGTAGGTATAAAACAAGGACTAATATTGGCATGGCGTTTTCGAAATGGAGAGAGCATTGCAACCAACTTAGACTCGACAGACAGTTTTTATAGACAGGTAAACTCCTTTTTTATTGTAAAAGAAATGGTCATGCACAGATTATTTGAATAGATATGAATGCAGTCACCCTATGAAATACAGTATATATCCGTACTTTAGTTATTAATATTTTTACAGGTGTTGTTCAATGACGCAGTATGCAGTCGTGTAATGTTGTAAAATGTTTCTTGTAAATACTGTGGGTTCGTTCAAATTTACTTTTTAAATGACGACTGTTAGACTGATTTAAACATGTAAAACTACGCTGCATTACGCTACCCAATCCTTTGACAAAGTCAGTGATCCTTTGACAAAATCAGTGACTGGCTAACGTAGCATTACATTCCACGTTTCTTGCAGCTAATTCTTTATGATGACACAAAATAATGTAATCAAACGTAAAACATTCATTCATAACCTCATCCGCAACATGATGGGCAATGTCCATATGCGTCTGGATGGTGAAAACAAAATCTTGCATCATCCCACTCTCCTGCATAGTCATTCAGCTTCGCCTTTGTTGTTGATGTTTCGAAAGTGCACCATCTAGCGGTCCAAATTTACATATGGTGCCTTTAAAGTCACCATGAAACAGAAGTTGCGATTGACTTCTTTTCCATATCGTGACGTATATCCGAGTGAAACGGCTTCTGAAATTTGAGAAAAAAGTAGGGCGGGGCTATATTTTGCCGTTCCCTTTTTGATTGGTTTGTTGTAAGTTGGGCCTGGAGGGGAAGCCTAAACATGCCTGGCCATTGGACAGTCAGTATAGTCCTTCCTCTTTTTTGTTGCTGACGTCATGTAGTGAATAGTTGTTGTTAAAAGGGGGAGAGGAGCTTATGTTTTTGATTAAAGATTACAAGTGCATATGAATTTTGAAAAAATATTGGTGTGGACGGATAAATAATTTATAATAATCACTGCAACACAATGTAAAACACCTTTCTGTTTGATTTTATGGTGACTTTAAGTTAAACTGTCTCATGTTGTAAACTTTGAAGATCTTCTCAAAAAGAGAAAACTAAACGAATAAAAAAAATAACGAAAAAGAGTTTCACTTCACAAGGTATTATTGTTAAATAATGCATTTCATTAGTTGCAAATAATTGTAATTTTAATACGCTAACCACAACATATAGGCTAAACACAGTTTCAAAGCTACACATTTTACAGTGTTTTAGTGAGTTTTTATCCGGCAAGTTGACATGGGAGGATCGCCTCCCGATCTACTGACAGACTGCCGTCTTCTCTTACAATGGATTAAAGATCAGGCTTAAAAAAAAAGTTATGTTTGTATGAGCTCGTTGGACACTGAAGTGCATCGGGCTGCTGCTTTTGACACAGCGCTGTTACATAGTTAAATAAACAATGGCGCAAACACGCGTCTCGTGTGCGTTTCGGGTAAATAACTTGTTTCTTAATGTGACAACTGATCATCCAGCAGTGAAGAAAAGTTTATTTTTGTAGAAACAAGCCTCGGGAAGAGGAACACATCTGGGTAACAGTTAAATGAAGCACACCGTCTTGCTTGTATTCCCGGAAATCTGGGGTGGAGCTTGCTATGCAAATTGAATTCGCCAATTCCTCATTGGCCTTTTCTGAAAGAACAGAGGCGATTGGGTTCCCGAGATCAAACCCCGTGTATCATCATTCGAACATCACGTTGAAGTGACTGACAGAAAGGAAAACTTTTTTCTCACCACACAAACCAACTCTATGCGAGCTATTTAGCTCTTGCGTAGGCTTGGGTTTTGACACTTCACACCATGAGTCTTCCTTATTAAAAACGGACATATGAACTACAGGAACTAAACAAACACGATCACCATCATTCAGAAGCATATCATTGTCTTTAAACAGTTCTGTTCATTGCGTGGTTGTTAACGCTGATAGTGTGTAATGGTCTCAGTTGAGGTGTTCTTAAGAAAACGTGTTTCTTGAGCATCAGCTATGGACACTTCTGAAGTACCAGTGAACAGCATCGGGCGCAGTATTTGGACAGTTTGGGTGAGTAAATGATGGCAGTGAGGGTGTGTTATTTTATACACTGCAGTGTTATAGTATCAGAATACATTAGGCTGCATTGAAATGTGTGTTTATGGTCAAATTGTTTACATTTGTGTCATATAGGCTCCCTGGTTTTATTCCTGGTGTAATTCATTTTCTCTCTTTTTAATATGTGTCACATGAACATAAATATCTTATCGTTTATTCAGATTGAAATTATACAGTAAATTCTGTCTTCTCTGAATTATTTTGCTTATGTAGGGTTATCTGACAGGGGGCTGTGGCAAGATATCTTAGACCGGAAGTTACAAATGAAGGAAACCCAAATGTTAATTCTGCAACAGATGATACTGTCATCAGAAGTACAACAAAGCAGGTAGACAGACAGGTAAAGGAAATTGCTGAGAAAGAGCAGGGGGAGAAGAATTATAATCAAAATGATAAAAATACAGGAGCGGTAAAATGTTTATTGCCAGAGGCCAGAGAGGTGAACGAAGACAATACACCTGATTTCAACACCACAATTAAACAAAGTTACAATGCTGCAGTGTGGTGCCGTGAATCCGATCGCAAGCAAGAGGGTGAAATTATAATTCCAGATGTTCAGGAGAATATTGAAAATGAACAAAAGCCAACAAAATGTGACGCACATATGGAAAATGAAGCATCCGATGGGAGTTTGGCTAAAAAATGCAAGCAACAAGGAGAGAGGGATTAAAACCGAACAAAAGCCAAACGATACTGAGGACATTGAACAGAAAGATGGTCACAATGAAGATACAAAAGAAGAAAGTGATCATTATAAAGAGGATGATGGTGAAACATGTGTAATGAAGACAGACGATTTAGATGGCACAGAAGTAACCATAAAATCTGTACTTTATGAACGAGATCAACAACAGAAAGAAATGATAAACAAGATGGACTTTATAGAGACCGAAGACACCAGGACAGAATATGCCATGAATAAAATAGTTTGCAAGGATCAGGAGATAGCTGAAAATGATAACGATGAAGAATCTGAATCACTAGAGAATGATGAAGATTTGCTTGCCAAACTGGTCCATTCAACAGAGGAGGAGACAGAGCTTCCAAAGCCATTTGAGATTAAAAAGGTCAGTGTAAAGGAAACGTGTTTAGAAAACATAAAAAATGAGGGCATACAGACACCAGAAGGGCAAGAAAGTATATTTTCTAAAAATGTGGTTGAGATGCCAGAAACCAAAGGTACAAATGAGCAGGATAAACAAGGGCATGAACAACACAAGTGGCAAGACAATTGTGAATTTCCAGACATTTTCACTAAGGAGGAAGCAAGTGAAAAAAAACTGGAGATGGTAGAAACACTGTCAGGGCTTTCAAAAACAAACATTTGAAGAAAATGTTACATTCGATGAATTAGTTCAGAAAACAACTACAGAAGTAAATGAAGGTGTAAAGGAAACTTTTGATGCGTCAGAGGACACTATGCAGTCAGATTCATTAGAATTTAATGATGCATTTAATGTCCTATTGAATTCTATGTTAGTGGAGGGAACTGAGATTGAACAAGATCTTAAAACTCCAATTTCATCCATGGAATTAGGCACAAAACCAATTCAGACACTGCAGGAAATGGCCAAGTTCACTCTCAAAGAATTTCCTGAATTAAGAACTGAGCTGGTTGTTGAAACAATGAAAAGTCAGATTGACTCGGAAGAGAAAGCGGAAGACTTTATGAAAGCCGACCAAGCAGACAATGAAATTATTGAGCTGAACATAGAAAAGGAATGCACAACAGTGGACACTATCAGTGAATCACTGATGAAAGGAAAAGGGGACTCTTCAGTGAGAGATGGAAAAGAACTTAATGCAGGGGATACACCAGATGTCACAGAAGAAAAAAATGAATTAATAATGGATTTGCAAGAAAACACGGAGAGACACACAGAGAAACTGGAAAACATGAAGGCAGAGGTCAGATTGTTAGATGAAGCAGATGCATTGACGACTGTGAAGAAAAGTGATCATTATAAAGAGGATGATGGTGAAACATGTGTAATGAAGACAGACGATTTAGATGGCACAGAAGTAACCATCCAATCTGTACTTTATGAACGAGATCAACAACAGAAAGAAATGATAAACAAGATGGACTTTATAGAGACCGAAGACACCAGGACAGAATATGCCATGAATAAAATAGTTTGCAAGGATCAGGAGATAGCTGAAAATGATAACGATGAAGAATCTGAATCACTAGAGAATGATGAAGATTTGCTTGCCAAACTGGTCCATTCAACAGAGGAGGAGACAGAGCTTCCAAAGCCATTTGAGATTGAAAAGGTCAGTGTAAAGGAAACGTGTTTAGAAAACATAAAAAATGAGGGGATACAGACACCAGAAGGGCAAGAAAGTATATTTTCTAAAAATGTGGTTGAGATGCCAGAAACCAAAGGTACAAATGAGCAGGATAAACAAGGGCATGAACAACACAAGTGGCAAGACAATTGTGAATTTCCAGACATTTTCACTAAGGAGGAAGCAAGTGAAAAAAAACTGGAGATGGTAGAAACACTGCCAGGGCTTTCAAAACAAACATTTGAAGAAAATGTTACATTCGATGAATTAGTTCAGAAAACAACTACAGAAGTAAATGAAGGTGTAAAGGAAACTTTTGATGCGTCAGAGGACACTATGCAGTCAGATTCATTAGAATTTAATGATGCATTTAATGTCCTATTGAATTCTATGTTAGTGGAGGGAACTGAGATTGAACAAGATCTTAAAACTCCAATTTCATCCATGGAATTAGGCACAAAACCAATTCAGACACTGCAGGAAATGGCCAAGTTCACTCTCAAAGAATGTGCTGAATTAAGAACTGAGCTGGTTGTTGAAACAATGAAAAGTCAGATTGACTCGGAAGAGAAAGCGGAAGACTTTATGAAAGCCGACCAAGCAGACAATGAAATTATTGAGCTGAACATAGAAAAGGAATGCACAACAGTGGACACTATCAGTGAATCACTGATGAAAGGAAAAGGGGACTCTTCAGTTGAGATCAATGGAAAAGAACTTAATGCAGGGGATACACCAGATGTCACAGAAGAAAAAAATGAATTAATAATGGATTTGCAAGAAAACTCGGAGAGACACACAGAGAAACTGGAAAACATGAAGGCAGAGGTCAGATTGTTAGATGAAGCAGATGCATTGACGACTGTAGAGAGTTTAGACGAAATGATGAACCAAATCTTGAAAGAAACAATGGAGATGGAAAATAAATTCCTACAAGAACCAGAACCTTCATCAGAAACAAGTTGTAATGTTGAATTTCAAAGGCCAACTTCAAGTGCCCTACTGTTGGAGGCTGAAAGGGAGTTGTTAGGTGATACAGTGGAGAGTTTGGTAGAAATGGTGGATGCAGGGATTTATGAAGCTGTAAATAAGCAAACGGATCAGCACAATGTTAGCTCCAGAGTGTGAACCAACTGATGCTGATAGAGGTTTTAAACAGTTAGAAAAGAACACAGTTGGAGAAACACTCTTCCCTAGCAATGACGGCATGAGTGAAATCAACCGACCTGGGCTGAAAAGAAGATTTGATGACATGAGCAAAGATCCTCCAAAGGTGAAGGATCAGACGTCTCCACTGGTCGAATGGTCAACTACAGCTGATGTAAATGTGCAGGTAATGCAAAACATTTAATTGATTAAATAAAGATGTGAACTTAAATGGTCCTGAAATAACTGTCAATTATTCTCAGCAATCATCGCTGGACTTTAGTGTTCAGAAGTCTAGAATTGCTGTGAAGAATCCCTTAGTTCGGGCACCAAAAGAGACCCCAGAAAGCTCCTTAACAAGACCTCAATGGAACCATCACTCCCAAAGCCTGCACCATGTCGCCTGTTGAAGGGAAGTCATGGAGTTGCAGTTTCTGTACAAAGTAAAGGAGTCATCGGCTTTAAACTCCCAGGTAGGTTTAGAGAGAGCACACTGCAACAGGACATGCAGGACAATTTTATTGTCCCACCTTATGGTATTAACAGTTTAAACTACTGGTATGATTAAACTTAAGGATATAGTATGGAGTTTTTCCTCTTGATTTTTTTTCAATCAGGGATGGTCGCTGAGCTGTCCACACTGAGGAAAACAGAGTTTGGAAGCAAAGTAAGAGAGGAAGAAAAGGCAGAGAGTACACCACAAAAGGAGGTAAAGACACACAAACTATTAGTACAGATTGAAACATGGCGATGTTCATGCCTAATCTAAGCAAGTCTACTTTTTTTACAAATCATGTCATTTATAAACTGTAGATTTATACAGTGTTATTTTTATACTCAGCAAAAATCAGTTGCAGAAACAGAGAATTCTGTCAAACAAGAGCAAGCGTCACTTAAGCCCAAATGGACACCCCCAAAGCACCCTGGGTAGGATTTATAATATTATAATACTCCATAATTCCCCTCATTTCTAAATTATTAAGGCAATACAGTGCACACTTTTTCAGAGTTATTTTATTTATATTTTAACATCTGTTTAAATGCACTAAAATACACACTGGCCCTTTGTAGCCTTTATGTTTTGTTGTACATGCTATGTTTGTTTATATAGTTTGTTTTATGCAGGATGGGGAGTCCCTTGATGATGGCAGAACTCAAAAGCAAACTCAAAATGCCTCTAAAGGAGTAATACATCAATACATTCATTATATCATTCTATATTCTTGAAGGCAGAAATGTTTTGTATTTGTCAATTTTTCTAACACTGTAAACTGATAAATAGGAAGTGAGATTGTATGTCTCAAGCCTGTGTTAAGTTACACCACTTAAGTTACACAACGTTCTATTCAACTTCCACAATTTTATTCAAATGTTTTTGCTTAAAAAAAAAGTGTGATATTAAGCTGCATTTTTTTCAGTTAAGTGTGAAACTGTGAATTTCCATTACATGCACTGTTAATAAAGATATTTGTGTTTTCCATTGCAATACTTGTTCCTTTTCTGGTAAAAAGAACTTCTAGCTCAGGGTTCCTCAAATCTTACCCTTGAGGGCCGGAGCACTACAGAGTTTTGCTCCAGCCCTGATCAAACACACCTGAGCAAGCTAATCAAGGTGTTCTGGATCAATAGAAAATCACAGGTAGGCAAGTTTGATCGGGGTTGGAGCTAAACTCTGCAGTGCTCCGGCCCTCCAGGGTAAGATTTGAGGAACCATCTAGCTCATCCTTCATGACCACACTAGAGGTAACACCCGCAGGCAGCTCATTTATGTCTGTCCGCCGCTAGAGGGAAGCAGAGATCTGCTAGTGTACGTGTGTGTCTAAAACTTTGTTACAGATGCTCGAATATGCTGGGGTGCTATCAGATCTTTGACTGCAAAGTAGAAATGGGTGAAATGGCTCTTGACATGAGAAGAAATTTATGTTGACTTATTGGGTTTCAATAAATCATCCCATTAAAAAAGTATTGGTTAAATGTTGGGAACATGAGCCTCCCAAGTAAAGTTTTGGTTGGATTTAAGAAGCATAGAATGGCAAAGTGTGATGTGGTTAAACAGTACCTTGATCAAAATGACAAAAATGTGGTCAAAGTTTACACTGATGGATCCAAAGATCCTGAAACTGGTCGATGTATGTATTCCACGCTTTAATATTAAAATTGGCCAAAGAGTTTCTGATCATGTTGGAGTGTATTCCACAGAAATGGTAGCCGTTTTACTAGCTATCAGGTGGATGGAGGATGCTCGACCAATGTTGATGTGCTCAGACTCTTTCTCGGCATTATCAAGTCTTATTAGTGGGAGGTCATCGAGACAAGACATCTTATATTAAATCCTTTTATGTATGTTAAGAGTAAATAAGTTAGAATGTAAGATATGTTTCTTGTGGGTACCAGCACATGTGGGGGTGGAAGGAAATGAGGAAGCCTATCAGTTAGCAAAGCATGATCTGAACTTCTCTAATAGAAATGTAGATCCCGCTTAGTAAACATGACGCAAAGGCCAAACTCAGATCAGCAATTAAAGGGAAATGGCAAGATCTTTGGAATGCAGAGAGTGGAGGAAGACGTCTATATCACATTCGGAATCAAGTGGGAGGTATTGGTTGTAGAGAAGATGCAATCGTCACCAGAATCCCTAGAATCAGCAAACATGAATCTCTGAACTGTAGTTTTTGCAGATCATCAGAAACAGAAGAACTTGTTCTGCTAAGGAAAATGATAGGATGTCACTATTGGAAGAGTTAAGATATGGGAATAGAAAGCCTTACACTTAAAACACTATTAAATAATGGATCAAATACTCTCTAAAGAGATTCTTAAGGAAGTTAATTTTGTTTAATAGGATTTAGAAGGTGCAGGGGTCTAATATTTGTTTATTTTTTTCCTTATTATCTGTATTACTTTCTCTCAAACTCTGTTTAACTATCAACGTTCCACACTCCAGCCAGTAGGTGGCGGGAGTTTACCAAATGTTTGTTTGCCAACCGCCATAAACTCTAAAAGAAGAAGAAGAAGACGAAGGAGGTGCTTGACGCCGGTAGAGGGAGGTGGTGGGAGAAAAAGACAGATGAACCGTGTAAAGGACCTGAAAAGCCAACTGACGCCGATGTTCCGATTTACTTTAGTCTTCGCTGGTCTTTCTGAAGTTATCCAAGGTAGGTGTCGCTTATATTTTTCGTTAACCTTCTTGTGGTTTAGCCGGTAAAAGACTATATTAGCCGTTAAATCTAGAGATAAGCTCGATTTTTCAGGCCTTTAGCTGCTCGGGCTATAGCTAGCTCGCTAATTCCGGATCGACTCGCCTGTGGGTGGAATTTGTGGTAGAGCTTGACATTAAGAATGTTAATATCTTCGCGATTTATGATTGTCGGTGGTATATTTATTGTTATTTTCCAACCCCATTTAATAATTACGTTTTTAGAAAACTTGTCACAGTCAAATTCTGATCACGTTGGTTTTGAATGTGTACGAAGGAGCTGAGCTTAATGGTTTGACTTTAGATTTAAAGTAATTAAGTTACATGTGATCGAATCTTACAAATTAGTTGTTGGACCTAAGGTCTTTTTATATCAAATTAACATTTTTATACCTATTAGAAGACTGTTCAAATGTTCAGCTGATGTCGACACTAGAATGAACTGTCACCCCAACATGAAGTCCACTTGTGTTTTTTATTTTATTTGAATATGTTTGTCTTGTCTTGAACTGTCCTGTGTTTTACCTTTCTGTGTTTTTCTGTTTTTCTTATTTGCTCCTGTAAAGCTGCTTTGGAACAATGCATATTGTGAAAAGCACTATATAAATTAATTGAATTGTGTCAAGTGTTAAAGGCTGCGTAGTCTTTGATGCCCAAACTAAGTTTACTATTTTTACGCTTACTAATAATTATTTATATTTTCCATTTATCCAATATCCATTTATTTTAAACAATCTTTGTATCTTTTGAAGACTGCCACTGGCTTTAAAATAACATTGCTTTTTGTAAAGGAACTGTTTCATGTCTATTCGGCCTCTTGGCATTGGTTAAATGTGACGTTTCTTATGATGACTAATGTTGCCTTTTGCATCAGTTGAAGTTCTTGTACAGTAACTAAACGGTGCCCTTAATGACATCGTCATAGTTTTTGACTGATAACATTTTTATGGCATGTTGTATTGCTATATATTAACTGTGCTGATGTCAGTTTTTTTTTTTTACATCAAACAGGTTGCTGACCCCAGATTCGTCCACGGTTTCTCTTCGTATGCCATACTGTGTTTGAAGGAGTTTGTGTCGCTTATATTTTTCGTTAACCTTTTTCTGCAATCTGCCATGGGTGACATGAGTGATCTTGACAGACAGATCGACCAGTTACGAAGATGTGAACTCATCAAGGAAAATGAGGTGAAAGCCCTGTGTGCCAAGGCCAGGTATAAATTGCATAATCTGTGTGATATGAAAAATATGGGCCTCTTTTGCATATATGATCATGAGTTTATACTACAATGTGTCTGTGTGTGTTTCAGAGAGATTCTTGTAGAAGAGAGCAATGTACAGAGAGTGGACTCTCCTGTTACAGTAAGTAGCTATAAAACTAGAGGAATGTGAGAGCTCATTTTTTGAAACATTGTAACCTGTTTTATTTTTTGCGTGAGATATTAGTTTTATCATGCTTGTGTGTAAAATGTTGTTTCACTCTTAAGGTGTGTGGTGACATCCATGGACAGTTTTACGATTTAAAGGAGTTGTTTAGAGTAAGTCTGAGTTCTCATACTTGAAAAAATGTGATTTGGTAATGCAGTCTTTTAACCCTAACCAACATCATCTAAAGGGATTTGCATTACACAACTTGCTTGGAGCAACATTTGTAATGTGACATCGATCCCTATCAAACAAAAAGTTTGATTGGTTCCCATTTATTACTCACATGGCAATTTCCCACCAGTGTAATCAGATCAGTGTGCCAAATTATCTTTAAAGTGATAATTCAACCAAAAATGAAAATTCTGCCATCATTCACTCAGCCTCATGTCATTTCATACCTGTATGAATTACTTTGTACTGGTGTACACAGAGTAAGATATTTTGAAGAATGTTTGCCATTTTCAATTCTGTGGCATCATTGACTGACATCTACTGCAGTGTTAACTAGAGTTGATCAATTTACTACAAGGTCACTCCAATTTCCTTTAGCCAATACTACAGTTTTTTGTCGTCTGAGTGCTCAAGTTTCATAGTTTCAAGTTTTTATTTTGACGGTTCATCGGGAAGACGCTTGAGTTGTAGTGTGTGCTTGACAATAGCTTTATTCAAACCGTAAAATGCTCATAATGCATTCAAACAAATATATTTCTCTGTGTTCAACCGAACAAAGACATTTATACTGGTTTGGGAAAAGTAGAGAGTGAGTAAGTCATGACTATCCCTTTACAAAATATGCTTACTGGTTGTTTTACTGGAATATTTTGACTAATGAAAATTAAGTAATTAGCAATTTGGTAACAGGTAATACAGTGATTCATGGTTTATTATAAAACAATACTTGATCATTTGTTTTGCTTTAGGTAGGAGGAGATGTTCCAGAAACAAACTACCTCTTCATGGGAGATTTTGTGGACCGAGGCTTCTACAGTGTGGAGACATTTCTGTTACTTCTTGCTCTTAAGGTACTGACATCCATGCTTTAAAGGCACATTATGTTTGTATTAAAATGTTCAAAAACCACTAGCAAAGTGTTATCCTATTATCCCAAACCAACAATGTTTGAATCCAAAGAGATTACTGGATGAAAAAAATGGTGCAACACAAAAAGTATCAAATTTTATAAGGTAAAATCAGTGACATTTCGGCCACTATCAAGGCCTTCATCGGACACCAAGAACAGCAAAGAACAAACACTCTTTATACACACTCAAACACAGCAACGGGTGTTTGCTACTAGGCTAACTATGCTGCTTGTAGGAGTGGCTTCCTAATCGAATAGAAAAGGCAAAGCATCAATAAAACATAGTGTGTAGTCAATTTCTTGATTCAGCCCTTTGGGGAACAATGTCTCTAGAGTAAAAATCCAAAATGTTTATCTGGAAATATACGCTTTACATCAATGTCCCCTCTTCATCCTAAAACTGAATTTGCTCAATGCCAAATAGAATGAGATTATTCTTTGAAATGTTGTGCTACTGTATTACTGACATCTCCATGTTTTATGGCACTGCGATGTTCCCAAAGAAGAGTTCTAATTTCTCTTGATGTTTCCCCCAAAAATATATCATCTGTGTTACCACCTGGTAACTATAAGAGTGGAAATTCCACCCACTGCCAATATACTAGGAGGTTGAAAGGATTTGCACATCCCAGAACTGGTAAAATGTATCTGTAAAGAGTGTTATCAATTGTAACTCATGTAATGTTATTTATCCTATTTGTTGTTTATGTTGATTGTTATGCGTTGGGGAAACATCAAGAGAATTGAGAACTTGTATTTGTGAACAACGTAATGCCATAAGTATTGAGATGTCAGTAATCCGGTAGTGCAACTTTTCAAATAATATTCTCATTCTAGTTGCGAGTCCTTTATTTTGGTATTGAGCAAATTCAGTTTTTACGTTGGGGAGGCGATAAAGCGTAAGTCCAGAGAAACGTTGCAGGGATGTGATTTTTCCAGGGAAATATGTATTTCTGTATTTTTTTACCTTGCTGGGCTCACCCTTGAAAATAGCATAAATTCTCTTTATTTTAATTTGTGACGGGGTTGGGGGTTTGGGGATGTGCGCGTAGTCATCATACAGCTGGCCAAAAGGATCCTTTCTACCCTCTCTACGTCATGCACACTCTTGTTATAAATGCAGACCGACCACTTCATTCAGAACATAAGTGTTCAAGTTATCTTCATGTTACGAGAGACTCCGTGAAAAATAGACTGTAAACACAGCTGTTTTGCCTCGAGCCTGAAAGTTGAGATGTCTATATGATGATATATACAGAGACTAAAATAGGCCATTCTGCGATTTAATTGCTTGAAACTATACAAATGTCCGTTGTAGTCACTGTCTATATATAAACGCGTTGAAGTCTCTACTGAACGCATACATTTAAATGAACTAAAACCGCAACATGCAGCTTTTGCAAATACCTTTATTACATGATGATTAATGCGAACAAACGCTGTATGAATGATGTAGATGCGCCATCTAGTGGCTGTATATGGAAGTCTCTTGAGGCCACAGTATTCTTCACTGTTTGTTTTCAATTATTGTTTAAAGAATAATTGCTGATTACAATAAAATTAAAAGTAAGCCTAACACAAACTACTCGAGGGATTCCATTTGTTAATCCTGTTTTACTCGACATTAGCATAAGATATATGCACACAGCATCAACCTATTTTGTTAAAAATCATATAGTTGACTGTCCCGTTGTCTCAATAAGCTCCCCAGTAGCAGGGCACTGACCAGGGAGTCAGCCATTTTAAGGGCGGTCTCAATCGAAAATCCCTCCAGTGCACTAAAACGTTAATTTCCTAAAAATTCCCACAATGCACCGCAGAAACCAGGGAGTATCGATACTCCCTATGTTCCCTTACCAGAAATCACGTGACAAGTTTGGAAGACGTTTAGCCGAAATCGCATAAGCCAACTTCATGAAAAGACAAACGCTTATTTTATGTTATGTATAAACAAACGATGCTTGACAGGCAGGCAACACAATCTACTTAACAGTTAAATTTTATAATCGACCAAATTTGTGCACTGATATGTAACAGAATAATGTAAGTGCTTCTCATATGTACTTCAACCAGTGTTTAAAAAATAAGGTCAGAGAGATTTTGCTGGTGGTTGATTAATACCAGCTGTGAAGGGTTTAACACAGGGTGTTAAAATAATAAACATTTGAACTGATATTTCAAGAATTATATTTTCAGAATTGGGTAATCATAATAGTTTGTTGTGGTGATGCTAAATGAAAAATATATATTTTAGGCAAACTGTTGCCAGTTTTTAACCATGTGACATCTAATTAGTAATATTAAGGACTATTCTTGGGGGAGTTGGGCGAGGGGGTATGCAGTCTTCTTTTTTTGTGTTTGTCTTTGGCTGATCACATGCCTGCGTTTTGGATTTTCACTCCATTTATTTAACATTGGAGTTTGGCTTCCTCGCCACAGGACAGTGTTGGCTGGCTTGCTCACTGGGAGACTGCATTTATTAAATATTATTTACTAGGATGATTTTGCTTGTTCTATAATCACAATGCACTCTGTTTTTCTTATTTTCTCCTGTAAAGCTTATTTGTAACTATGCAAATTGTGAAAAGCACTATATAAATAAAATTTAATTGAATACATTGGGCATAATCAAGACATCGACTACACAAAAGTTAATGTGTTTTATATCCTCATACAGTGCAGACGCTGACGAATCCACGAGTGTCACTCTTGTAGCATGTTAAACTGTGTAGTTCATTAACTCAGACACGCAGAACAGCCAGATGACATATTTAAAGAGCATTTGGTGTCCTTAGTAAAATGTTCATCATTTTATTACCTGGGCGTTCTAGAATGCATTTGGATGGATGAATAGATTTGTTGCCATTTTTTAATTGATGAAATGAAAGTTTTAATGTAGATATGCTTTGGCTTTTGCAGGTACGTTATCCAGACAGAATAACCCTGATCCGAGGGAATCATGAGTCCAGGCAAATCACACAGGTATACGGGTTTTATGATGAGTGCTTAAGAAAATACGGCTCCGTTACAGTATGGAGGTACTGCACAGAGATCTTTGACTACCTGTCTCTCTCAGCGATCATTGACGGCAAAGTGAGTATTTATGAACTACATGTATTTTTTAACTATTCCTTTGATGATAGAATGAAAAATGTCAACACGGCACAGAATTTGATTTTTCTTTTTTACCTCCAACACCACAGATATTTTGTGTACATGGAGGCCTCTCACCTTCAATCCAAACTTTGGACCAGATTAGAACTATTGACCGGAAACAGGAAGTGCCTCATGATGGGCCTATGTGTGATCTTTTGTGGTCTGATCCTGAAGGTAAAGGTTTTTTTTTATTGACCGTACACAAATAGAATAACTTCAGCCATATTACTAGTGCTTTAAAGAAAGCAACTCAATGATTTAATAGATCTCTCCCTTGATTCAGACACCACAGGCTGGGGTGTTAGCCCAAGAGGAGCTGGCTATCTTTTTGGCAGTGATGTTGTGGCCCAGTTCAATGCTGCCAACGACATCGACATGATTTGTAGGGCACACCAACTTGTCATGGAAGGGTACAAATGGCACTTCAATGAGACTGTTCTCACTGTATGGTCTGCTCCAAATTACTGCTACAGGTGAGTTTTGTAACATGGCAGTTCAAGGATCCATAATTTAATCATGCTCATGCCATCCTAGGTGTAAATGACTTTTAGGGCCAGACACAATAGAGCTTCTTAACAGGGATGCTATTAAATGTATTTCGTTACAAAGCTAGGAAGAACCAGTCTTTTACCTCTGTTAAATCACATTTATGGAAAGAGTCTCTTTAAAAAAAAACTGAAAGAAGATTCAGTGATATGGGCAATAAAGAACATTTTTATATTAAAAGATGATGCAATGAATTGTTTTTCAACCTTAAAAATGTATATTTGTCTTTTACTAAACATTGAACACTGGTTGTATCCATCAGTTGTTTTGCACAAACACTTAACCGTTTATTTTGTAGATAATGCCCTGTTTGTAACTTTGTTTTGTTCTTATAATAGATGTGGTAATGTGGCCGCAATCTTGGAGCTTGATGAGCACCTGCAGAAAGAATTCATTATATTTGAAGCCGCTCCACAAGAAACAAGAGGCATTCCCTCCAAAAAGCCAGTTGCTGACTATTTCCTTTGAGATTCCTTTGTCCTCGGATGCAAGTTCTCTCAACAGGAAGTGTTGTGTGTACTTTAATTTTCTGATTCTGTTTTTCTGTTCCTTCCCAGGTATCTTAATTGTCCTTTTTCTTACTCTGTAACATTCTGTTTTTTCTACCTTCATTACTCTTGTCATATTTTATCTTTGCCATCAGGACACATCCTTGACATTATACTCTCATACACCGCTGTGAAATCTCACTCTCATTGTACGCTGTAGTTATAGTCATTATATATGTGAATACTGTAGCAGTAGAGATGGTGTAACAGAGTACAATGCAGGCTTGAAGGTGTGACTGCTGGAAATACAAGACAGTTAACCTGTTCCTCTGAAAACTGTTTTTGAAACAGCAGGCTTAAACTGTTGAACATGAAGCATTTTTCTTTACATTCTCCTCTCATTTAAGTTGTATGTGTGAAAGAATATGGCAAATGTTTTGCATTGGTTACAATTTAGTCATTTGAGTCATAGTTTCACAGCTTTAGCTTTTTTTTTTTGAAGGACAGAACAGAGATGCTGCTCATCCCACAATGTAGTTATATTTATGAACATTAACACTGGAAATCATTTGAACACAAAACAAATTATAGAAATAGAAAATGTACTTCTCCCTCTTGACTGTTCTCTCTGTATAACTTACTGTTGCTTTTTATTTTTAATTAGTGAAAATAAAATGTACTTTTATATAAACAAGATGTGACAATTTGTATTTCATTCACACTTGTTGGATGAATGTGTTGAATTACTACATTGTTTCCTGGAATGCTTCGATTGGCCCAATCTGGCATTCCACGCTCAAATATTGTTTGATTTAACATTATGCAGACAGAGTATAAAAACAGTCGGTAACAGTTTACGTTGCACAGTTTTGCGTGAATTTGTTTGTTCATATTATCACTACTTAATGCACAAGATATTGTTACCATCAATAGACTACAAGACCGTAATTTCAAATGTAATTTATTTGTGGAAATCTGAAAGCCAATGAAACAATACCTTTTTATTTGTTTATTTTACATTACTCATTAAATTACACTGTCAACGCAACAGTCACAAGTCATCACATTTCAAATGTATTTATTGCAACATTTTTATTTAACAACAAATATACAATATTATATTTTACATTACTCATGTCCTTTTCATAAAATTGCATCAACGTCATATGCATACATGAAGGTTTGATTATTACAATTCAAGTCTTTTCATTACTGATAAAAGTCATCGTTGAATATTACTATTAAATTCTATGATAATGCCGCAAGTGAGTCTGCCTGTCGCAACATTCGTTACTCTGCTTCAGCTAACACATGCAGTACCAGTTACGTATTGATACTTCTTGGTAATTTCATGACTTACCAGTTGGCAATGTAGGCACTTACCAGGCATGTAATTTCATTACCATTAAATGACCAATACATGACGTTGCTTCCTGATGTTACAAGATAACCAAGGACGGTCTAGTTACATACCATATTCATACTATATTGGTCATTACATGACTTACGGGTAACGTAACGGGCACATCATTTCATCACCAATAAATGTTTGATTAACATGAATGATTTACATGCCGCTTACTATTTCAATTTTCTTTTGTCAGGACATTGTAAATCTGTTGATTAAATAAGCCAAGAGATATTATATTTAATACGCTACATGCAGGCCGCTCTCGATCTGCTCTAAGGGAACCCAGCTAGCCAAAATAAGTACACTTTAAAATGAAACAGGAAACTCATTAATATTCATGTATGCTCTGCCCAGGGTCACCAAAATCTCAGTTCCTGGATTTGTAGCCTCGATGTAACTTTGTGACATAATCTGCCTGTCATGGTCTTGTCGTGACAACAGTCACGTGTAGCTGTAGTATATATGTGCAAGACAAGGAGAAGTATTCCACAAAAGGTTTTTAATGATAATCTGCAGAGCAGAAACCACACGCAATACATTAACAATACATAAACAATACGGGACAAAGGAATAGGGCAAAACACAGGGCTTAAGGGAACGTAATCAGTGAGAACATTAATAGGTGTAGCAATTAACAACCAAGGAAACTAATGAATGAGCACTGGAAACTAGAACACACTACAAAACCGTGACAGTTCCCCCCTACAGCGCGTCCGCCGACAAAGTCCAACAGAGGAGGGAGGGCAATAGGCCCTTTTCACAATGACGTCACTTAACTTCCGCCTTCTCACAAAGCAGTGTATCATCATGACATCCATCTTGCAACAAACAAGAAGAAGAAGAAAAAGAACTTCTGTTTTGCCGTTGCGCTGGAATTTAACAACAGTGACAGAAAAACTGACAGAACTCTTATTCAAGTACTTATCCTAGCACCTTCGCTAACACAAAAAGAAAACAAAACAGTACCTTCATAATCAAACAGGTACTGTTCAACGAAGTATTTGTATCCTTTATCTAGCTTTGATCTTGTCATAAGCGAAAATTTGTCTGCAAGACGTTGTACATCATCTAGCCGTATTTGTGGCAGCTGTGCAAGGGACTTGGTAAACTCCATCATGAAGCGCTAGCGGAAGTAACGATACACTGCTTCGCGGCTGAACGGAAGCTGCGTGCCGTCATGTGTAAAGGGCCTATAAGGAGAGGTAGCAGTCCGTACTCCGTAGGGCCAGGGTGGTCAATAGTATCCTCAGTCAACTCACGATCAGTAAGGACATGACTTCTTTCATTGTGCAATGCGGTATACACCATAGTAAAAAAAATGTGGGGCTGCAGGTGGCGGGTTTTTTGGCTACGTTCATAATGTACTGTGGCCACCAAAATGTTTATTTATATTATAGAGATACATGTTAATTGATGAGTTTCTTGATGTATACTCGGAATGAATACCTGGCAACTCAAGGACTGGACCCGTTCTATTAAAGTGCGAGGAGATCCGTCAGGTACTGTACAGTAGCCTACAGTTAGGGGCGCGGGAGCTCAGCAGAAGATATTTTTTTTTGTATGAGAGACAATTAAAACCTACTGTGCTCACACAACAATATTGTGCGGCTTTAGAAGACTTGAAATGCAACGCGACATTTGAAATGTTTTTATACTGTTTTGGTCAGTGTTTGCAATAAATACAATTATCTGACTTCTATTTGCTTGTGTTTTATATGGCTGGGAAGTGGGTGGGTAGGTGCTCTTAAATATCTATCAAAGTATTGTTTCAATTTTACAAATGCAAAGAACCGAGCGGGTCATTTTCAACCTAGAAGAGGCAAAGCGTGATACCGGGTTTGAAAATATTAAATTAAATATTAAATAATAAATCTATTTATTGTTTTACTACTCTTATAGAGTGCATATTGAACGTAACAGGTGGTACAAGAACGACACCCTGAAGAAGAGCGTTATTAATTTAGGATTTTGTGCCTGAGGTGGGCAAATATGTTTTTTGGAGGATTAACATATAGGCCTGTATCAAATTCAATTTTTAAGTTTATTCTTTAAAATTGTAAAAATTGCAAAGTGGAAATGGCATCCGTTTCGGAGAATGACTCTTCCATTGATTTTTTTTACTGTAGCCCTCAAAGACAATTTTTTTTTACAACAACAATAAGTTAAGTCTGTGCATTACCTTTTGCAACCGAAATTTTCCACACAAAGCCAGAAGCTGAACGGTTGCACGTCTTCGAGAATTCTAATACAAATGTTAGAATGTATTTGTTGAAACACTTTACAAAGACTCTGAACTATACTGTACAATTCCTAAATTATGGGCCAGTTGTGTACAACGGACCTGGGCCGGTGTCTTTTGGCACAATGGCCAATAGCGTCACAAATCTGTTTTTCTCATCTGAACCAGCACTGGGCCAGCTCCAGACGAGCTCTGTTCTGCATCTGGACCAGATCTGTCCAACATTTGGACCGAAACACTATAAATCAGAGCTGTTTCGAAGTTGGCCCCGATGAGAAAAACGGATCCTTACCGCTATTGGCCCGTTGTGCCAAAAGACACCGGCCCAGGTTGGTATCTGGGGAGATTTCCCCCATAAAAGAAAACTGTTTTACGCGTTTACATGATCTTACACGTTATCAGCTTACTAAGCATAATCAGAGTAAGACTGTGTTGTGTGCTGCGTGCCTGTGTGGAGACGCGGATGGGAGAACGGCATCGGAACTCGAAAGAGTCTCAACCTTTTTCCGATCTGATATTTTCTATTTGTTTGATAGGGAAAGCTGTGTGCAAACAGAAACACACGCACACATATTCATTTGTTTTAAAAAAAAACTCCCCAGAAGTTTCCCTCAAGGAAGAAAAAGGTCAGGGCTCGAGCCCCCAAAGGCCACCCCTGATTGGCCATTATTACGCATTATTAAACGTAATAAAATAACGTGGCAAACAGTTGTGTTGTTCTGATTATTAAAAAATAATACAAAAACATGTCAAAAAAGGTAAAACTGAACTTGACCATTTTATTAAACAATCCATAAAGCCACACAGGTGGTGTAATATACGCTTTATGTGTCCTCGACAGTCAGACGCAAGTTATATCACGACAGTGTCCGAAATCGTGGACTCGTTTTCATTCATTCCTTCCCCGTATGGTGGACTATTTAGATTTCGCTATATAGGGAATATTGAATTTGTGAACGAGTGAGGGAATGAATTTAGCCGCAGCTCAAGTCATATCCCCGCAAGCAACGCTCCAGAGCATTAGGCGGCACTAGAGTCGTGGCAGCAGTAGGGTTGGCGCGCCTCTATTACAGCTTCCTTTCTCTCCGGAAAAGCCGATAAGGCTTTGACGCGTGCCGTCGTTTGTAATAAAATCGCAACTCTGGATCTAAAATCCGTACAAAGAAGATTCACAAACGGTAGTTTTTACTCTTTCAACAGCAAACAGGCAAGTTCTTTTACAGTCGCTCTATGCTTTCTTTGAGGTTTGCGGGATTAACAAACATGCGTTTCAATACCGTTAGGCCTAGAAAAGCCGGTCGCACGTTTTCGCGGACGTCAAACTTGCACGTTCGTATGTAACGTTAGGCAGCTATTTATTATTGCGCGTCGTAGCATCTTACTTATTTTCTTGTCGTAATGTTAATCGATGTCCTTTGCTGCACAAATCGTCGATATTTTATGAGTGGTGAACTAGTGTTCGCGTGGGGGTGATGTAACGTTTACTTAATCCACTTATTTTCTTTTATATATTAGTATTAATATAGCACCATATGGAGCGTCAAACATCCTAAAGAAGTGACCCACTGTTTCTCATTCATTTCTAATTTGTTTCGCCAGTGTTGCTAACCGAGATAGCAAACATACGGAGCCCGTCACCCTTCGGTCGAAAAAACAAGACCAGCAAATCCGTAGCCACAGTTTTGAAATTCGTTCCCTCAGTAAAAATATGTATAAACGATATGTTTAATGTATGGGCTCATACACAAATATACCATTATTAAAAGCTCAACATCAAAACGTATAGGATTAATTGCTTATGATTTTACGTTTTATTTTAATAAATATCAATAATCTAAAGTGTGCATAATAGCTGACACACATGAGCACTCTACAGTTAGTTTTGTGGCAATAAGTCATTCCCTGTAAATGCTATTGATCTTTAAAAATTGTCTATTTTGTGTATGAACCCGTACAGCAGTGAAACATAGCAATCTTTGCATATGATTTGAAGGTTTATTATAATAAATATCAATAATCTAAAAGGTGTGGATTATATCTGACACGCACATGAACACTGCACAGTTAGTTTTGTTGCTTTAAGTCATGGAAACAGGTATATTAATGTGTATGTACTAGGGCTGGGTGATATTAACCTGAAAGGGCGATATCCGATATGTATATCGATATTTTCTACAAAGTGGAATAAATGTTTACTTGCAAGTCAAATCCTCACGTGAGATCTCGCAATCACCTGGCACACACAACACATGGCAAAAAATTTGCCCCTTATTTCATTTGTATACAAGTCTTAATAAAAATGCTTTTCTCAATAAATGTTTTGTACTAAAATTAATATGAGCACAAAAAATGTCTTAATGTAGATTTTGGTGAGCTTAATAGGCAGGTTTACCCAATATTATTCATTTCTCTTTTTAGTGGTAATACACGTACATCATGTCCCGCTTTTTCGCCACCGGATCCGACAGTGAGTCGGAAGAATCATTGTCCGCCGATGAGATCACCCCTAAAGCAACCGGGACTACTTTTAATAAGCAGTGAGTACATGTTTTTGAGTTTTGTTTTGAATTGTGACCTGTTTTGAAGCAGAAATTGAACTCGCTTGTTTTATCTGTAGGGGTCTGTTGCTAAGTGATGAGGAGGAGGACACCAAGAGAGTGGTACGAAGTGCCAAGGATAAGCGGTTAGTGCTTAATTTTTTTATTATATTTTTGACCGCTCTTTTTCTCGTAATGATGGTGAATAAAGGGATTTTCAGATTGCATGCGATGTGATTAAGCGATGCGAATGACCAACGAACTTGTGGCTGATCGCCAACAGCCATTTTACTCCTCTATGCTTGGTGGTGCTGATGGAACTACAATACACCATCGCATTAAGAAGTTTTAATGGACTGGAGATGTTGTAAATCTGACTGAAAGAGAATATATTGTTTTTATTGTCTTAATGCACAGCAAAGAGAATATTTTGAGTGGCCAAATCCCTTTTTTCTTTAGATCACAGATGGAGAATTGCAGAAATGAGTTAAATATTATTGTCAGAAAAATTTAAATTTATGGTAAACTGCACCCACATCACTCTGTTCTAGAAACAAATCTTCTGCTCGTGCAAAAAAAACCGAAATTTAATTAAAAAATAATCTGCCATACTGGAACTATGGCCATATGAAATGAACTTTTTTTTCCAGCAATAATCCAGGTTGTCCCCGGGGTGCTTTAAAAATTGATAAATCAATTGAGAGAAAATTAAGGCCCTTAAAAAGTATTTAAAGTGTGTATCATCTTTTCATATTTGTCCAAAGAGGTCATATGCTTCAGTTTTCCTGAATTTAATCATTGTCTATTTACACCCGGTTGTTAAACAACATCGTTGACTGATGAGGAAAAGCAAGTTTTAGGATAAGGAGTTGGAACCATGGCTGAGGGCCTTCTCTGGGAATAGGCCAACCGCGAGGCATGCTGCTCTGTGTGTCGGGAGGCGATTGGCATAGCCTAGATTAGAATAATCACAGTCCGGTCCCACATGCCAAGTGCTCGCCATAAAGCTGGTTTCTCTTTCTAATAAACCTTGCATTGGGTAGTCACTCAATTACATAACTTGTGCTTCGTTCCCACCCTTCTGATTTATGTTGCATTAATCAAGAGTTATCACAAATAACTGTTAGTTGTGCTATCTACAATCAGTATATAGTAAGTGTAAATTAAAGCGTCGCCAATGTAAGCGGTTAACTTGAAGTGGCGATGATGTCTTAAAATGTATGAAAAGAGTCTTAATAAAGGTCTTAAGTATTAAATTAAGCTCCATAATTCCTGTGTATACCTTGTAATACAAGATGGGTTATGTGGACACGGGGATAAAAAGTGCCCCATGTCCACAGTTAAATATACCGCCACATCTTCATTGTTGTGGGTCCTGGGTTCTACTTTTATACCAGAGGTCCTGGACATCTTGTTCAGATACATGGCATCATGTATTATATCAAATACCAACAGATGAAAAATCAAAACCTGACTTACTCTGCTAGAAATATTATGGGTCCGGGTTAGATCTTCCATCAGCACATTGGTTCAAAATCTATACATCCAAATCAACAAAAAAAGGGTAATTGAACACAAAAATCAAGATCCTGCCGAACCCTGTAGAACATAAGTGGGATGAACTGAAGAAGAGGGAGCACCAACATTTGAAGGATCTGAAGAAATTCTTTATGGAGGAATGGACTCGGATGACTCTCAATGTATTCTAAAACCTCATCCGACTGAAAAGGCCCGGCTGTTTTTCTTATAAATTGAGGTTGCAGAATGTATTAAATACAAGGGTGGCAATAATTGTGGCCCACATGTATGGGAGTTTTTTTACAATGAGATTTTTACGGATGCAACAATTATAGATTTTGTTGGTACGATTATAGTCTGAGGAATAATCACGGTTGAACGATTGATGATTATTATGCATTAATTAATTTCATTTTCATTTTTACTGGCACTGACAACTTTTTTAAATGCCTAGTTATTTTTTTTATTTTTTTACCAAAGCAAAGCAATCTTAATAAATAAGCTAATAATACAATAAAACTATTATCCTAACTCTCATAATAATATTCAGTCAGTAATAAAATGAGAACAAATGATCAAATTATGAGCAATAGCACAGATAAATGTAATAAAGTGCAGTGCTAACAGTGCTTTTTAGGTGTTTCTGGTTGGTCTAACTTTAGTTATTCGGAACAGAAACTGAACAAATGGAAATGGAAAATAACACTTCGTTGTCTTCACAGTATTATGAAGTATAGATTAAACCATTTTAAAGTTTAATAGGCAGGATCAATGAGTGTGTTTTGTCTTCGTTTTGTGTTGTTGATGAGCATTAAAACAAATGTATTATGCCGCTGTCCCTTTAAGAGCTAGCACACACTGATCATATGCCTCATTGCTTTTTTTTCCAATACAATAATGGATTTATCAACATGATATAGAGCCTATTCGCCAAATAATAATATAAAAATGATGTTCCTTTAACTTGCATGCCGCTTTGTCTGTTTGGTAGCGTAGCACTGAGATCCCAACTGTCACCGCTACAGCCTTGATTAAGAACTTTATTTATTTATTATATATGCTATTTTCACATATATATATTAACATCAGAAGCGATACCCAGGCCTAGTTCAGTGTCATGTGAAAGAGGCGCTGTCAATGCGCTGCAAGCAACATGAGAGAGAGAGGCGCTGCGGTCGTCTCAAGAAGACGAGTTAAAGCTCTGATGGATGGTACAACGTTTGCAGTTGATGAGCTGATGTGTTGCTTGAGCTCTTCAAATGGGGCGAGTAGCGAAATCATATTTTTTGGTCTCTTGATAGTCTATTCCAGTCGTTTCTGAATACTTTAAAGTTTTCAGAATGCAAGCGGGGAGTGTTTGAAATGAGCGACAAGGTGAGTAAATCAGCAATGCTGACATAACTCCCTCGGCCATGGCAACTCCTTAAGTCTGTCGACACTGTTTGGTATAACTGTGGCAGGACATCAGTGAAATACTTTCGCCCTGGCATATTGTAATGTGAATCCATGTAGGACATAAGTCGCCGGAACCCTTAGTCTTCCACCATATACAGCGGCTGATGATCAAGTCAAATGAATTCCATTATTTTATCTGAAATATCTTTATGCCTCTTACTGTTCTTGTAGTAGGGCTGTTACTGACATTGACACTCTCTGCATTCGTGAGTGTGATGATGCTTATGGGTTGTTGATCTGTGGCGGCTGAGTAGGCTGTCAGGGAAATGTCAAGTATACTTATTAAAAAAAACTAGACTACACAACTGCTTTGCGATCAAGTTTAGGGCAGGAGTAACTTGACCAAATTGGTAATTACAAGTTGTCATTCATTGTAATCCGTCAAAATGATGCCAATGAACTTTCAGTTAACCCGACCTCCGGTATGGACGACTTGGATAATTCCTTTGTGATGCATGGAAAACAATGAGCAACTGCAAAACTGTTTATTCTTCAATGTTATATTGATTTTATTTATATTTACCTTTGAATTTTCTTCTATGAAAATATAGGTGCAAAAGAAATGGTTAATGTATCATCTTCAAAAACGTCTTTAAGCCAGATGTTTAATTTTGAGTTTGAAGTATTGATGCATTCTGTTTTGGTATAAAAAAAGTTTGAAGAGCAGCATGCATTTACTCCGCTGTTGGCTTCTTAACCGGCTGAGGAACTTTCACCAGAGTAAAATGGGCTGCTTGTTTTTCTTATCAAGAACATGCAAAACAAGATAACCATATATCACAGACTGTCAGTATAGAGTGAGTTTTGTTCGTTTTCTTTTTGTATTATTCCGGTTTAAATTCAGTTTTGACGTATTTTTCTGTTTTCCTTTTTTTCCCAACGTTGCAAAATTTTTCAACATTAAAGCGGAGGTATCATGCTATGTCATGCATTCTGACTTCTTTACACTGTTAAACATGCTGACTTCTCATGCTTAACATGGTCAACTTGTTAAGCATGCGAGTTGGACGTATGACATAGTATTTCTGTACTTGATACACTCCCCCAGCACTCCAAATTGTTTCAGAAAGTTTTTTCTAATTCTGGATCCCTGTGTCGATCCCTTTATCGAAAGAGCCAACCGACGAGCAAGACCTGCTTACCATCAAGGTTATCTGCGCTGCGTCAAGATTGTTACTCTTGCGATAGTGAAGTTTAGGTTTGTCTTTTTGTTCCAGCAGTGAACCAAATGTCTGTGTTTTGTTGGCAATAGGCACATACCTTCACAAGGTAAACAACACAAACTTATAGTGAATCAACAATTATGCAGGGATAATGCGATGATGTGATGTCGCATTTACCTGTTTACCTTTAGTTCCGCCCCTTCCTGCATGCCTTCAGGAGATCGTCTGGTTTCTGAAATAATCGTACTGTTGTACAGTGCATCCGGAAAGTATTCACAGCGCTTCACTTTTTCCACATTTTGTGGCTCTGTCAGAGTGACCATTGTGGTCTTGGTCACCTTCCTGACTAAGAAACAACCCCCCCCAGATCTAGGAAGACTCCTGGTGGTTCAAACTTCTTCCATTTACGGATGATGGAGGCCACTGTGCTCATCTGGATTTTCAATGCTGCAGAAATTTTTCTGTACCCTTCCCCAGATCTGTGCCTCGATACAATCCTGTCTCGGAGATCTACAGACAATTCCTTTGACTTCATGGCTTGGTTTGTGCTCTGACATTAACTGTTAACCGTTAACTGAATTTACCACTGGTAGACTCCAAGTTGTAGAAACATCTCAAGGAAGATCATGGGAAACAGGATGCGCCCGTGCTAAATTTTGATTGTCATGGTAAAGGCTGTGAATACTTATGTACATGCACTTTTTTCGTTTTTTATGTTTAATACATTTGCAAAGATTTCAAACAAACTTCGTTCACGTTGTCATTATGGGGTATTGTTTGTAGAATTTTGAGGAAAATAAAGAATTTAATCCATTTTGGAATAAGGCTGTATGTAACCTTATAAAATGTGGAAAAAGTGAAGCGCTGTGAATACTTTACGGATGCACTGTATCTGTCTTTTATAAATATGATCAAACTTAAGACTCTTTGAAGATATGAAGTATGCAATACTACTCTACGGGTACTCAAGATTAACATGAGATTGATATTAGAGGCAGAAACTGCTTGTTACATCCGCTTTAAAATGTATATTCTGTAAATACAAAATAATTACTTTGCGAAATACTGTGCGTTTTTATTTTTCACTTTCTCCTCACCCGTTTTTTTTTCTTTGTCCATTTAAACCACACCGTTTTCACATGTTCCATTATTTTTCGTTTGGAGAAATTAGTAATGAATTGGTATAAGACTTATAGGGTCTTGTTAAGGTATGTTTTTGTGATAATTCATTTATAAAAAGTGATGTATATTAATGAGGTAACTAGAAAGTTGAATCTTGCCAAAATCCGTTAAAACCACTAGATCTTGTTTTACCAGTCTAAATTCACAAAATTCTTAATATGCTGTTCACGCTACTGGTTGTTTTTTCCAGGTTTGAAGAGCTCACCAACTTAATCAAGACAATTCGCAATGCTATGAAGATCCGAGACATTTCCAAATGTCTGGAGGAGTTTGAGCAGTTATGTCGTTCCTTCCTGAAAAGTAAAACGATCATGGACAAAGAGGGTGTGCCGCAGTTTTACATCCGCTTACTAGCTGATCTGGAGGACTACCTAAATCAGGTGTGTAGAAGACACTGGAAAAGTCTTGTGGAGCATTCAGGGCTGTGCACAAATATTCGATCTGACATAGTTATTATAAAATGAAAAATGCTATTCGAACTGGTATTTTTTTCATAAGAATATAAATAACCAGGTCACAGGGCTAAGTTACCGTTGCAGAAGACACTATTAGAATCCTCATGTAACGCTTCATCTGTAATGACTTTATAATAGACATACATTGATTTTTATGTGTTCCTAAATCTTTGTTTGCTCAGGCTTATATAAAAACATTACTGGTGTGCATCTTGAGACAAAACAATGGCAATTACATATTTAAAGATATGTCGGGGCAATTTATATAGACAGTTCGAGCTTTGATTTTAGTCTGGGACTAGTCCTAAACCTTGTCTGTGAAACAGATTTTTTTCTGTAGTTTTGCTTACTTCTCATCTTTGAAAAGTCTTAGATTAATCACATCATGAGCACACAATATAACATCGCATTATCCCTGCACACTGTTGAATCTCTATAACACGTACACGCCGAATGCATCACTTGATGTAAAATGACATCATTATCAACTTAATTGAAATAAACAAATATTTCAATATGATTTTATTGAAAAATGCCCATCCCTAGTCGCATTGTTCACAAGTTTGTCTTTCTCAATAGCTATGGGAGGATAAGGAAGGGAAAAAGAAGATGAACAAAAACAACGCCAAGGCTTTGAGCACGCTGCGCCAGAAGATACGCAAATACAACAGAGATTTTGAAACGGAGATCTCTACTTACAAGGAGGTACTGCAGAATCCTCTAATATAAAATATGGACGTGTCTGTGATTTTGGAGCTGTTCTGCAGTGCCAGTCCTGTTTTTCTGGTTTTTATTTCAGAACCCAGAGCAGTCCGCTGATGAAGAGGAGGAGAAGGATGAAATTGAGAGCGGTAGCTTTCCCCTCATGCGGTATCATTGAACTGCTATAGATTGATTCTTTTGAAATTGTGTTTTGAAAGGTTGTATTTGATCAGGAGGGTCGTCTGCTGAGAGTGATGAAGAAGGGGGGGATGACGGTATGACAGCCAAAAGCTTCATGAAAAAGAAGCCTCAAGAGGAGGAGAAGAAAGCACCAGAGGCCAGCAAGTTCCTCAAGGGTGCCGCTGTAAGTCCTGTCATCAACAATATAACTCTTGCAGCCCCCAAAATTCACTCAAATATAACAAATAAAAAAAGAATTTTATTTGAAGAATCTTTCCGCATTTGTATACAATTAAGAAAGATCCTATGGTTTGTGCTTCATATTCTGAAGCAACTGGGTCATTCTGTGTCAAAATAACCAAATTTTGAATATTTCCCCGGCTCTATTTTTTTTCTGCAGAGGCAAGACCAACATCAGTAGTTAACAGTAACTCAGGGCCAAAAAGAAACTTAAATGGTTATGTTCAATGTATTCATTTTGATAGAAGGAAAAAAGATACATTTCTAGTTTCAACATTATTTGTTCTTCAGACATTCCTCTTTAAAAGTAATGAAGTAGCACAATTTTAATAAAGGACCCACATTTGGTTTTTGATGACAGTTTTCTCATGCAGACATATTTCGATCCTCATATCTCTAGGACCGAACCTTATAGGGCCTTAAAGTCCCCAAAAGAAAGGATGGTCAATACAAGAATCAAAAATGACATTAAGGTATCTCTGACGGTTCTGGAGTTGCGAATTCTGTAAAAGAACACAAACTAATGTCCTTTCTTCATTTTTGACCTGTCATCATTGGCATAAATGCATCAAGGGTTGCTAAATGAGCGGCTTTACCAACAGATATACCTATCTAAAAATAAATAATATAAAATTATGATGCTGGCATATTTCTCATGTCATAGTTTCCCCCCTCTAATATGGCTCCATATTTAAGCTGAAAATTGTCTTAAATTCCCTCTACAAATTAATTGACTTAAGTATTCATCTGCGGCATTAAATATTTTGGCTTTCATCACTACTGATGTTGGTCTTGCTTCTGTAATAATATGAGCAGGCAATCTCAGATTGAGTTGACACGGAATGACCCAACTAACAGACCAAAAGCCTTGTTTTTTTTATTTTTCATCTGCTGTGGCTATTTAAGAATGTTCCATTTCCTTAATAAAAACAAGTTAGATTTTCAATTTGTGCCAAGTCTTCCTTTGAGAGCACTTGATATTACTATATTGCAGTTACAGCAATGTTAATGTGTGTGTGTGTGTGTGTGTGTCTCACGGTTTGTCTTGATGTTAGGATGAAGACTCTGATAGTGATGAGGATGAAGATTGGAGTTCGGACACTGAGGACAGCGGTAGTGACAGTGAGGACAACGAAGGAACTGCGGCATCCCTGGCTGTGGCGTTCCTTAAAAAGTAGGAGCTTCAGCCTCAGGCTGTGTACTCTGTGTGTTTATTGTCATGCACATGTTTTAATCTCACTATGTACCACTCAGAAATCTGGATGGTGACAAGCAGTCTGAACGCAAGGATGAAAGGAAGAAGAGACACAAGAAGAAGGAGCGAGCTGAGGAAGATGGCGAGGAAGAGGGAGGAGAGGCAGAGGAGGGAGTGTGGGAGAAGGTGAAGGGAGGTGTGCCAATGGTGAAGGAAAAACCCAAAATGTTTGCTAAAGGCACAGAGATTAACCCTCCTGTGGTGGTGAAAAAACTCCATGAGATCCTGCAGGCACGAGGCAAGAAAGGAACAGACAGGTATAAAAGCGTTAAGTTATTAAAAATATATTTTTTACTTTACATGCTAAACCTGCACTGATTACATCTAAGAGAATATTTTCATGTAAAAACCCAAAATTTTGGCATGAGCTTTGTCGAAGGTATGTTTCCTTTTTTGTCTTGCAGAGCTTTTCAGATTGAGCTACTGCACGCTCTCGCAGCCATCTCTGTAGAGCATAACCTCGGTGAGGGCATTTCTGTCAAAATCAAGTTCAACATTATCGCCTCCCTATATGACTACAACCCCAACCTGGCCGCTTTCATGAAGGTGAGACATAGGCCTAGAGGTCGAAGTGTGCTTTTGTGAACTTACCTGTTGTTACATTGGCAAGCTGCCGCATGTGTAAATGCAGAGTGGGTGCTGGACAATTTTCTCAGATCGTCATACAGATCGCGATTGGATATCGGGGTCAGCAATAGTTTACTTATTTATCTACTCTTCCGTCTATGATAAACCACTGGATTTCTGGAGGGAAAAAAATAAGCCCTTTACTTTCAAGACAAACATGGCTTCGAAATACTTTTGTGAACAGTGCAGTTCAAACATTGTTATTCCCCACTGAAATCTAAAACTAAAAAAAGTATTGCTGCAAATCAATGCCATAAATCCAACGCGTCAGAAATGCCCGCTTGCACTGTTTTTTTTTATTTTTTTATCTGTGTCTTTGGTGTGTTACAAGTTGCCCATGCATGTATTAGACACGTAAAATTAAAGCTGCATTTTATCTAAAAGCGAATGCTCACCCAGACCTGCCTGAAACACCTTACACAGAAGTTTGTGGTATGATTTGACTAAGACCGCCCAAATGTATACGCAAGTAACAGGGCTCCAGAATGCGTTTTTAAAAAAAAAAAAAAATGGAAGCGAAACACTCAAAATCAAAAACCTGGCTTGCGAGAGCATAAAATCAAGATATAATTCCATTTTTTACTTTTTTGTAGATCTTCAAATAGTTGACCACTTTACAAAGTATCATGCAATTTGGACAAAAATAACTTTTTTATTTTATTTTAGCAAACGTAATGTGCGGGTCAAAAAGACCCTGAAGGCCGCATAAGGGTTAAAGTAACGTAATGTGAACTTGCAATTGCTTGTTGTATAGTCTGCTGCTTTTCAGCCACGTGCTGTGCACTCCCAAAACGCTGCTCGCACCGTGAACACTAGTGCTTATGCACGAGGCGCTGCAAGAGACGCACACGAACGATGAAACCTGTCCGTCTAATGACGTTCACAAAGAAAAACGGTGAAAAGTTGCACAGCGGGATGGAAAATCACATTGTCTATGAATGGCTGGGCCATTCACTTTAGCTCACAGCATGCACATACTTTGGAGTTACTAGCATGTACTGTACAGTAATGAAAACAGGCCGCACTACCACAAAATGTGCACTTACACCAACGCTCCCAAATATATTTTTAGGTCACACAGGTTCAATTTAGGGAGCATATGAGACTAAAACGGTTGCAATTTTGAGCCCTGCCCCTTGCTCTTGCCACGAGATCTCATCACACCCCTAGTCAATGGCAGTCAGAGACGTTGTGCAGTGCAGATGCATTTTTGGAGTTAGGTAGTAGTTCTGCAATATCATACAGCTGTTTATTAGCTTCGACTGGGTCACTCGCACCATTGTCTAAATATTTTCAACAGCCTTTTTCAGTCACGAATGTCGCCATCATTTCCACACCATAGAGCCTTGTACATATCCTGACTCATCAGGTCATGATGGGAGGTTAAAAAAGCTGATTAGTATTTTTTTTATTTCTGCACTTCTTGGTTATAAAGCACATGCATTTCATGTTTTTTTCCAGCAAACAATAAATGTGACCATTATACATAATCATTAAAATCTCAATTTACATAAACATCATAAATGGCCATGCATGTGTAAATCAACCTCCATTTTATTTGTCTCTCCCTTCCTTTCTCTTTTAGGCCGATATGTGGAAAAAGTGTTTGGACTGCATCGATGAGCTGCTGGACATCCTGTTTAACAACAACAACATCTTCATTGGAGAAAATATTGCAGAGGACAGTGAAAACCTGGCCATCTCAGACCAGGTCAGCATAACATGTCACATTCATTCCTAGTGTAAAGCCTTCATGTCTATTATACTCGAGTAACATCTTTTTTTCCCCTTTAAGAAATAAACTTTCTTTTCCTGCAAAGATTAATTCACACTAGTCAGCGAGTAACCTGAACGGCTGGTCTTAAGGAATGCCTTTATTAATAGGCAGGTTTGGGTTCAGCTGATGCATTTAAGTAGGGATGCGCTGCCCTAAGTGAAGCCTAATCTAGCATATTACATGCCACGTATTTTAATTAGGCAGGCGTTAAATAGTTCCCACCATTTTTTAAGTTATTTACTAATGATATTTTTTGTTAGGCATACATAGGACAATACCTTCTTTCAGCAGTCACTTTTAGGCCTAATATAATGTTAGGCCATTGAATAAGGAAGCCTCAATTTTTATTTACTTGTTTTGCTTGATTTTATTTTAGGTTATATTATATTGAAAAGCAAGACAAAATATAGAAAAGCCCATTTTGACCATTCGGTTTATGCAATAGTGAAAAATAAATGAATAGATGAAATGCAAAAAAACATATTCGGTATTCAAGTGTTTCAATTTAATTTGGATACGGCCAAGAATTTTTATTTATGTGCATCCCTAATTTTTAGGACCCTTTGACATCTTTAAGATGCATTACGATGTTCAACCATGGAAAGTAGCGTCATGGAACAGTGCAGGAGCTTTGACTCAACTAAGCTAAATTCAGAGATTTTGCCACCTAGGTTTTTCTCACCATTTACCTAACAAGCTTTACTAATTGACTCGTCGGCCATTGTAACAATGTTTCCTCAGCCGTTCCGTGTACGTGGCTGTATTCTGACTCTAGTGGAAAGAATGGATGAGGAATTCACCAAAATCATGCAGAACACAGACCCTCATTCACAGGGTGAGTAGATTTCCATTTGATACGGCCAAAAATTATTTTACATTTTCGCCTGCTTTGCCCTGATACCGGTTCCTCTCTCGCTCGTGCAGAGTATGTAGATAACCTGAAGGATGAAGGCCATGTGTGTGGCGTCATTGACCGGCTGCTGGAGTATCTGGAGACTAAAGGTAGCACAGAGGAAGTGTGTCGCATCTATCTGCGCAGGATCATGCACACTTATTACAAGTTTGACTACAAAGCACACCGTCGCAGCCTGGGTCTACAGGGAGAGACCAAGGTAAGTCAACAATAAACACTACAATCCCAGCTAACACCGTTACGTTGTGAAGACCTACCTGGATCAGACCATATTCGTTGCCACGTATAACGTTCCAGCAACGTAACTTTCTGAGTCCCATATTCATCGGGACGACGTAACATTGGACGGTGTTGGGACATGGGAATTACCTCCTGAAGACACACCTGAACCGTACCATATCCGTCACAGCGGCGTACCAAATAGCGTTTCTGGGACGCGATGAGCATGTCCCAACGACCAAACAGTCACGTTGTTAAAGTCGTTTCTTTTTGTTGTTTAATTTAAACAATTATCATCCCTCACACATGGAGGATTAAATTGTGATTTAATCTGTGAGGTAAAGATTAAATTTTATGCATAATTGGAGTAATTCTCTATTCAAATATGTATAAAGCACGTATAACGATTATAAAACTCAACACAGCACAGTACATCACAATCAGATATTTTATACTGTAGCACATGTTAAATAAATAACCAAAGACTTCATCACAATATAGAGGATTTGAAGCAGATATTTATTGACAGAGATGAATAAACATTATAACATTATATTCTTGTCTTACCACATACGTTTAGCAGGTTGTCCGTTTTTAGAAACAACAATCAAAAGCTTCTTTAGTCACACTCACAAACATCAGGGTCCGTTCATTTAAACGCGCCAAATCGATCGAAAATCACTAAAATATGTGTTTACTCTCACACCTGTAAGGTATTAAGTAAAGAAAGAATATTAATAAACCGCTAAAGTAATATCAGGCAGTGAGGTAAAAATAAATGACCGTTAACGTTTAAATGATGCGTGCGGCACTAAATAAATAGAAACGCAGTTTTAATTGTGGTATCGAATTAAACTCCTGTTTAATAGCTGTCAGATGTGGGATTTATTGCATTCGTCTTGACATTATTACAGATTTTACTCTGATCATAAATTTTCCATACAATAACATAATAAATAGAAATGACCAGATTCAGTAATCAAATGACCAGTGTCGAGGTTATCTGAAGACCAGTACATCACGTCGCTACAACGTTCTCAATGGGTTTAATTCACCCATTTAATGGGTGACCAAATGAAGATGAACTGGTGACGTCGTCAGAACGTACTGTGTTAGCTGGGATGCAGCTTTACAGAAAGTTATTTTGTTTCTGTAACAATTTATAGTTTATGTCTGAGGTAGGCAATGTAGGGTAGTTTTTGGGCACATGTGATACGTTTTGTTCGTAATAAGCACTCTAGCTGTTTATTTTACTGAGCCAACAGTTTATTTACTGAGCCAACAGAACATCTGCCTAGTAATGCGCTGCAAAAGTTTAGGCTTGAGGTCATTGCTAAGGTGAAAGAAGACTGTTCCTCAAGTATTGACAATGTGGTTCATTCAAGGTTCTAGGGTGAAGTGATACTGCTTTTTAGCTGGAATTCAAGAATATTTATTGTTGTACTCGTATAACTCAAGCCTGTTAGACTACGTTTACAAAGATTTTACAGAGAGAGTGAGAGTTTAAAATATTTAGTAAAATGCGTGAACCTTTGCATTCGCTCTTACTGTGTCTTCGTGTTTTTTTTAGTCTGAACAAGATCAGGAGGAAAGTGAGGGAGAGGATAGCGCTGTCATTATGGACCGCTTGTGTAAGTTCATTTACTCAAAGGACCGCACGGACCGAATCCGCACCTGCGCCATTCTGTGCCACATCTACCATCATGCCCTGCACAGCCGCTGGTACCAGGCAAGAGACCTCATGCTTATGAGCCACCTACAAGACAACATCCAACACGCCGACCCTCCCGTCCAGGTACACACAAACTTGGCCGAACGTTGTCTTTTAGATGAAAAACGTTTGAAACCAAGAAATTGATCAGCGTTTCTTTTTTTGGTCATCTTTCTCAGATCCTGTACAACAGGACCATGGTGCAGCTAGGCATCTGTGCTTTTCGTCAAGGCATGATCAAAGATGCGCACAACGCCCTCCTGGACATCCAGTCAAGCGGCAGAGCTAAAGAGCTGCTGGGGCAGGGGCTCCTCATGAGGAATATGCAGGAGAGAAACGCTGAACAGGAGAAGATCGAAAAGAGGCGACAGGTAATCTAGCGGGAATCTAGCTGTAAAAACGGCCTGCTTCTCATGTGTGACATGTTACGCGTAACACTTCAAACTGCTTTATGCAGGTCCCATTCCACATGCACATTAACCTGGAGCTTCTCGAGTGTGTGTACCTGGTGTCAGCCATGCTGCTGGAGATCCCTTACATGGCAGCCCATGAGTTTGATGCCCGTCGCAGGATGATCAGCAAACAGTTCCACCACCAGCTTAGGGTGGGCGAGAGACAGCCACTGCTAGGTGAGAAAAAAAGCAAAGAAAGGGTTTCATTCAATATTATTCACGTGAAAGGGAGCAAGACTGCTTTAACCCACTTGTGATCTCCCAATGTGTACCACAGGTCCTCCTGAGAGCATGAGAGAGCATGTCGTGGCTGCCAGCAAAGCTATGAAGATGGGAGACTGGAAAACCTGCCATTCCTTTATTATCAATGAAAAGATGAACAGCAAGGTGTGGGATCTGTTCCCAGAAACCCAGCGTGTACGGGAAATGCTTGTCAGGTACATTCTTCACATCCAGCCACTAGAAGTATGTTTGACATCAGATATATGATATGATCATCCAGTGATGTGAGCTCTAGAATTAAATAACAGTTTGTAACTATTTTGCAGTAAAATATCCAAAAACCACTAGGAAAGTGTTATATATTTTGTTCAGCTGAGTACTTACAATATCTCAAATGTTTCCAACTCCTTTTAAATCGTGAGAAAATCGCCATTCTAAACCGTGACACGGGGCTGTGCAGTCGCCTGTCAATGCCGTCCTATCTGCGTTACCCTTTGTTACCGCCTTAACTTGTTGTCAGGCAATACATTAAGCTGGGAAGGAATGCTATTTAACAAACAAAAATCACCTTTAAGTTTCAAATTGTTTTGTTTACATTGTTTTTTTGTTTTTTTAACTTGCAGGAAGATCCAAGAGGAGTCGTTGCGCACCTACCTTTTCACCTACAGCAGTGTGTATGATTCAATCAGGTACATGTGACTAGCACTAAAGCCTGGGACACACCAAGCCGATGACCAGACTCTGGCCTTTTTTTGAGGGTCGTTCCTTTTATATGTTGTGTTCAACGCCGTTGGCTGTAGTCGGTGTCCCCTCAGGTAGATTTGCATCCGATTCGGGGTGTTAAATCAGCAGGTGTCTGGATTTACCCCTCTGAACCCTCTGATTATATGACTTATTAAAATAAGAGATGTGTGTATGTATTATATTCGTATGTCAGCCTTAATATAACGTTTCTTAAATTGTATTATATATTTTAGAAAAAACAACTTTGGTTTGAATATTGAGTGATATTGGTGATGGCAAGGGCTGCATTGTTTACAGTTTGTATATTCACAGTTCTTCTGTAGCTACTCCGTGTTGATGTTGAAATTAATACTGACTACTGCCACCTGCTGGTGGTTGAGGGGTTAATGCACCTTATAAAGGTGCTCAATGCACAGGCTTGCTGGCTGATGAGTAGTCTTTGCAGTTTAAGTGCAACTTTCCCCCCAGTGCATGTGACATGATGTAACACTTGGTTTAGTTGTTTGGTGTGAATTGGCTATTATATGTAAAACAGTACGCAGCATGTTTTTACACTGAACAATACTGGTCCCAGTATTGTGTGAACAATACTCATTTCTATCTCTCTCTTTGTTATACAGAATGGAAATTCTTTCAGATATGTTTGAGTTGGAGATACCCACAGTGCACAGCATTATCAGCAAGATGATCATCAATGAAGAGCTCATGGTACGAAGAACGGTCAATGTTCCACATCAACAGAACAATTGAATTCCTGCATTCCTACATGCATTTGTGCTTCCTCTCTGATTTTCTCAGGCCTCTCTGGACCAACCGACCCAGACTGTGGTGATGCACAGAACAGAACCCACCTCTCTGCAGAACATGGCCCTGCAGCTGGCTGAGAAACTTGGTGGCTTGGTAGAGAACAACGAACGTGTCTTCGACCTCAAACAGGGTGTCTATGGAGGCTACTTTAATAGAGGTAGTGTTTTTGGTATAATAGGAAATTGATGCTCAAACAGCTGTGCTAAATTTAAGGACTTTTTCAATTCGATTTAAATTTATTTCAATATTGCAAAGCAGCTTAAGAGTAAAATTGTACAGACGCATCTCAAAAAAGTGATTTTTCTTTTGTAATGTTACTCCAAAAAGCAAACTTTCTTATAATCTAGATTCATTGCACACGAAGGGAAGTATTTCAAGAGTTTTTTTATGTTTTAATTCGGATGGCTGTACGAGAAAGTCCAGTTTCTCACATTCGACGTCTTAAAGAAAATGGGCAGCAGCTCTCTCATTCCTAGAAGCAAGCCACTCCTGAACCCGAAACAATGTCCGAAGCGTCTCACCTGGGATAAAGAGAACTGGACTGGACTTGCTTGTCCAAAGTTCTCTTTTCAGATGAAAGTAAATCTTGCGTTTCATTTGAAAATGACCTCAGCAGTGCCACAGGCTGATCGCCTCCATTTCATGCCACAGCAAAGCAGTTATTCATACAAAAGGCCTTAACCGAGTATTGAATGCATCATTTAACATACTTTGGAGATCTTGAACATTTCTGATTTGTAAATCATTTTGATTCATATGAAAAAACAATTTGTACTGGATTAAAATGCTTTTGCCGTCAGAATTACAACAAAAAAGATATTTCACTTTGAGTGTATTGAATCTAGAATATAAGAAAGTTTGCCTTTTGGAAATACATTACAAAAGAAAAATAACGATATTCTTATTTTTTGAGATGCGCCTGTATTGAAAAGCATGAAAAAAAGCATGAAACTGTGAAATATAGGATACATGTTATAATTACATACAATTTAATTTGTATACAGTCATAGCCAAAAGTATTGGCAGTGACGTCAATTTTGTGTTTTGCAAAGTTGGCTGCTTCTGAAGTTGTAGATTGTTTTGCCACATGTTTCTATGGTATACTGGATATGTCTCAAGTAAGCATATCTTACGTTTTAAAGGCATTTATTGGCAAAAAAATAATATATGCAAAGACTTATAACCTCAGTGGCTCTGGCACGCTGGATATCAGCTTCTGGGCCAAATCCTGACTGATGGCGAACGTTTCTTGCCTTATTAGTGCTCTTGAGATGATCACAGTTTGTGGGCTTCTGCTTATCCACTTGATTTTTCAGTATTGCCCACAGGTCCTCTAAATGGGATTGACATCTGGGGAGTTTTTATTTGCAATTATTTCAAATGCATCTGATCACTCTGCATAATAATCTATAAACAATGGGAATGAACACCACAACATCTTAGGCAGAAACTTTGCAAAACACAGCATTTATATCACTGCCAATACTTTTGGCCATGACTGTATACATTTATATATATATATATATACGTTTGTATATTATATTTATAATACTGAAGTGTTTGTTTGTGTGTGTGGGTGTGTGTGTGTCAAGTTTTTCATAGTATGTGGTAGTAATACCTGTAAAAAAATTGTGATTGGAATTGAATTGAGTTTTTAGTTTGTTAACTAGATAAATATAATGATGCCATGTACATCAAATCTAAACCATTTCAAGATATCGACACATGTCACAAGTAGCTGTTGTTTTATCAGAAGACTATCATACTTGCCTCGAGGCTTTAGAGAGGACAATGTACTATAACATTATATAATTGAGTAGATTTCACAATCTAACATGACTGGATTCCTCCACACAGATCAGAAAGGAGGATACCAACAGAAGCAAGGAGGATACCAGAGAGGTCAAATATAAGACGGACTTGTCTACTTTTGCATTGCAAACCCTGCAAAACACTGCATTATATCACTAACAATACAATTGGCCACGAATGTATACATTTATATATACATACATGTATAATATTTATAATACTAAAGTGTGTGTGTGTGTGCGTGCGCGTGCGCGTATGTGTCAAGTTTTTCATAGTATGTGGTAGTAATACCTGTAAAAAAATAGTGATTGGAATTGAATTGAGTTTTTAGTTTGTAAACTAAAGATGACGAATGATGCCATGTACATCAAATCTAAACCAATTCAATATATCGACACGTCACAAGTAGCTGTTGTTTTATCAGAAGACTATCATACTTGCGTCGAGGCTTTAGAGAGGACAATGTACTATAACATTATATAATTGTCTGAGTAGATTTCTCAATCTAACATGACTGGATTCCTCCACACAGATCAGAAAGGAGGATACCAACAGAAGCAAGGAGGATACCAGAGAGGTAACTTATTTATGCACAGCCTCGACAAACATCAAATGTATTATTGGCTATGCATTTGACCGCTTTCTCACTTCTCGTCACTTGATGCTACTGCTTTGAAGTGTAGTAGTAGAAGTGTGTGTTTGAGTGCTTGGTGTTAGAGAATGTGTGTGCGATCGCGCACGTTCAGTTGTGTTTCTAAGTGCTTATTACTATGCAGGTCAAGACCAGAGGGGAGGTTACCAGCAGAAGCAAGGTTACCAGCGAGGTGGTTATGAACCTGTTGATTTAATCTTTTTTGATCTTTTCATCCACCCTCTCACCTGCTCACTCATTACTTTTTTCAATGAATGTGGTGGCAGCTCACCATTTGGTCGTTTAGAGGCCCTTCCCTTACTTTTTCATGCTCACCACATTGTTCTTCCTTGACGATATCAGTTTCTTGATATCTGTTGGACAGTCATTGTTTGATTTCTGAGATTCCAATATTTCTCTTTCTGTTGTGTGTCCATCCAATAGATCAGAAAGGCAGCTACCAGCAGAAGCAGAACTATCAGCGTGGAGGTTACAGAAACCAGAACCAGGGCTCATACTGATCCCATTGCGGCCTGAGCCAAAACTGCCTTTATTCTGTAACCAGACTGCAGGTTCCTCTGCTTGGCTCTCCACCCATGTACAACTTTGGACCCGTTTCAAGTATAAGACTTGTCTACTTTTGCAATGCACATAACACCAAATCATATACATTTGTCTTTGTTGTTGGAACAAAATTGGACCCATATTCAACCTTTTATTATAGTTGGAGAACTTGTGTTGAATCTGGGATAGTGCTCCTGGACAAATATCAAGTTAATTGTTTCGCAACCTGATTAAATTAATAAAGGTAATATGGTCAAACATTTTCTTGTCAATCATTGATTTTTTTTTAGCGATTGTGCAGAGTAATAATGATCCAAAACTGCATCTTGTTTACAAGACTGCTCACTGCAATTGTGAGGACAATAAAAACTGCCGGAGCCACAGTTAGCATCCGCACACAATCCCCTCTTTCTTCTATTGAGCTCTGACTCCCGTTTTATAGTCATGGCTCCTCCCCTTCTTGGATCATACAAGAGTTTACTAAGTTAAAGCATTTCTATGCTTTTCATCAGGGTTCGTACGGGTGCTGAAAATCCTGAAAAATTGATTTTTAATGCAGTGTTTTCATGGTTTTAAAAATGCTTGGATTTGGGATAAAGGGCTTGAAAATGCTGCTCACTTTTTAGAAAAATAGCTGAAAAGTTTGTGTGCGTTTGCTGTTCGCATTAAAAATATTCTGCTCGAGCCTCGCTTGCCGTTATTCTGCGCACGTGGCGGCCTGCTACATATGAAGAGTTCAGATGCAAAACCCTCTAAAAGAAACCTCCGTCCAAAATTTGACTGATGTACAGTTGGGAATTTCATTAAAGGATCTTTTTTGGCACAATATCATCACTTATTGTGATTAAGTATTTATACTGGAAAAGCATGAAAACTCACATTGAAAGTTCTTGAAAAATACACAAACGCATATATAAAAATAATACAAAATAAACAAATTCAAAAAACTGTACTGGAACCATAACTGCACCCTCACAATATTCTGAATGACCACAAACACCTCACTACAGTCCACTTATGTTTTTATCAGTGCCGGCATTCCGTGTAGTGCGATATGTTGTACCTATATGGGTGTACATATGTGCATAGTCTCATAGGCACGGAATCACTCCGCTCGGATTGCTTTGAGTAGTTTCACATCAACTTTTCGAGTGGGTTTGTATGTGCGAGGGATTTAAACTTTGCAGGAGGACATTATTACCATTTCAGTTATTAAGTCAGTGGTGGGACACAAAAGTCCAAACAAATGTTGTGTCATTAAACAAACTACCACACAAATCCTATGTCTAAAGTAATGTGTCAGCGGAATCTGTTTTGAAACGCTGGTTAATCAGTCCTGACAATTTCAGAATATTACATTACCAGTGCATTAGTTTTGCTGCTTGTGCAAACACAGAGCTCGGATTAGTATGTGCTGATGTTGCAAGTGTTGTTTACAAAGGAAGATTTTCAGTGCTACAGCCTTTGACGTTACAAGAATAACAATGTTCTGGTGCTGATGTGTGAATCATAGCAAAACAAAACATAAAAAGCTGTTGCACGGCTGATTTGAAACAAACATGAAATCTTGGTATTTCATAATTTAATAGTCTTGTGTAAGGGGCTATTGAGTAATGAGGTTGTCCATCATATAGCAAACACTAAATGTGTTTAATGATGATGTGTGATGAAGACCTATTTTTAAAGCAACACGACTGTTAATAATGGTAGCAACTGAAAATGTTTCTAATAAAAAAATAAGGTTGAGGTTTGTTCCAGTACTGTATAGTTCAGTAGGTTTGGGAGTTAATTTTTGGCTCTTCTGTTAGCACTGACCGTTCAGGACAAAGTTTCTCTGACAAATCACTCTGTTCAACACCAAAATCTGTCTCCTTCCCAGGAGCCGAGGTCATTTTGACAGCTGTTCTGTTCTCTTGCTTATTGTTTTCACAGCAGTTTACTATTTAATCGATTCATTTGTATTACCTCCCTCTATTTTTGCACACATCACAATAAATTGAAAAGAATTGGGCATCGTTTTATTTATTTCAAAGCATAGTGGTGTTGGTAAAAAAAACTGGATATAATTATTATTGATGCCTCGCTATATTTTCTGGATAGACGGGTTGCTGAAATTTTGTCCCTTAACTTTTCCGTCCCAAGGTTCAGACTTCATATCAGTGATTAACCAGTAGACCTCCCCTCTATCTACCCCATTCATGTTCTCTCCTCTGCCTGTTTATTTGCATTAATCGTGGACACAACCATATTATTGAAAGATACTTTCATGAAAGAGAATATTAAGGTAAGAGAAATATACGTTTTCTGTGGTTTGAGACCCAGTCGTTAGACTACTACTGTGGCTTTATCGTTTTAGGAAATTGGACCAAACTGATTAATACCATTTATTTGGCCCTTCTCCTTGATATGCTTGCAGGTCATTTTGTGGCTGTGTGGAAACAAGTTTTGGTAGCCTACTTGTATGGATAAGTGACTGTACGAATTTTCCATGTAAAAGCGGCACGTATGAGTTGACCTGTATGCTGAGCACAGGAGTTACCCAAGCTGAGATAAAGAGCTCAAATTGATCACTCCTGTGACTGTTTGGATTAGAAAACCCGTTGAATACAGGGATCTCAGCTCCCTATTTTAGTTGATTGAAAAGTTAGCATCTTGAACAAGTGTAAGAACAGTGAAGATGTATACTCTTCCTCGGCCGCATGTATTACATCGTTTCATGTCTCTGCGGCACTTGAGCATGGCTGAACCACAATCTCTGGTAGCAAAGCGTGGTGTTCGTGACCCTACTGCACCCGCCTTTCTGACATTTGAGGACCCACGAGCGTTTAAAGTGAAGAGTTCATGGGAGATCATCCGAGCCCTTGGAGTCTTTAGGCTTTGCTCGTTCCCTGTACTAGTTAACAACTGTGGTAAGGTAAGGCATACACCTGCATCTCTCTGACAAACACATCCTTCATCATCACCTGGTGCACACATGAATTACGATACAGTGCCAGATGAGAGGCACATAAAAATAAATGAATTTTCTTTCTGGCAGTTAATGACCTCTACAAAGATGGTTTTGGGTGAGCGGGCTTTCTCAATGGTCCTGCGTCCAACTGTGTACGCTCAGTTTGTTGCTGGTGAAACCGAAAGAGAGATAGCAGAGTCCATGCAAAAGATGAGCTCTCTGGGGCTCCGCCCTATGCTGGCCGTTCCCATCGAAGAGGACCTTGGAGAAAGCACTGGGTAGGATATTTGGATAACGTTGTATCGAGAGTTCAGCATTTTAACTCTTACTGTTAAATAAAAGTATAGGGTTGGATTTGATCTTTTTTATGAAGGGGTCTTTTTGGGGACCCAAATTGTACAAAGTACTCTGCTCACAATACCAAAAAAACACTAAAAGGACAGAGGGAGACAGCTAGCTTGGATAGGCCAACAGTCATAATATCTATATGAAACATTTTAACATCAATAGTTCCAATATTTTATAAATGAAATGTTGGAATTTTGTAGATTTTGAAATAAAAGATCAAAGGAGAAACAATGCAGAGATACCTGTACTTTCAAAGCCTTCTTTGCTCATATTTACCAAGGGTACCAACAATTTTGTCCATGTCTATATATATATTCACACTATAGGCATGTCGAAAAGTAATGACACCATATTTAATTTTCTGGGTTTCTGTACATAAAGTCATGGTTGACAAAGTAAGGACACCCTTATCGCTTCCATTCGAATTAAGATGGTAGGTAGTGGTCAGGCACTGGTTATCAAATGCTTTTGATTGACTGATCATCAGCAAGTCTGAACATCTCTAAAGGTTTTGGCAGTTTTCTGGTCTGGAGCTTTCAGGTGTGTGTTAACACAATGCCAAGCAAGAAACACATCAGTAATAAACTTAGACAAGCATGTTGCTGCCATCAAACTTGGAAGGTAATACGGACATTCCCAAACAATGTGAGGTCCATCGTTCTACAGTGAGGAAGATTCACAAGTAGTAGATATTCAAGACAGCTGTCAACCTTCCCAGGAGTGGACATCTGAGCAAATTACCCCAAGATCAGAACATGCAGTGGTCAGAGAAATGACAAACAACCAAAGAACTATAAATTATGAGGTTTGTGACAGTACAATTAGAAAAAGACCAGACAAGAATGCCACGTCTGTAAGGGTTGCCATGAAGAAGCTTCTTCTCTCTAAAAAAGACTGCAGCTAAGAAGTATTCTAGTCAAATGTGTGGCCAGTTATTGCTGATCTACAAGTAACTAGATCATAGGGTGCCGTTACTTTGTCACCCATGACTTTTTCATGTTTGCCCATTTTCTTGAATTATTCAATGACACTGTGTAATATGTCATGTGTTGTTGTCCATCAGAGGTTGTATTTACCCAATTTTAAGGCTTTACTGACACATATATATGATACACTTTCCATGCTGCACATACAGGGAACGTCGATATGAAGACAACCTGGAGGCCATGTTGGAATGCATACACATGTCTCACAGTAACGGCTGGAGTAAAAATCCAATGATGCAACTGAAGATCACTGCACTTCTCAGCCCTGAGCTGTGTGTGGGTGTTTATTTTTATCACAAGATTAAGTTCATGTCTTCAAATTAACGCAATTAATGTTTCGTAAATTTGACGTGGTGTTGCTTTTGTTTCGTCAGTTTAATGTTGTCACTCATCTGTCCACATATCTAATGTTATTAAGTTATAAATGATTCATTTTTGTAGGTTAAACTGACCTCTCTGCTAAGGACTGAACGATACGATCTAAACTTGCTTGTCAAAGCCATGGAAGGAGAGGTACAGATATTGTTTATTTCTTACTGAAACACCACAGTCGTGAATTTATGTGTTACAGATTGTATACGATGTATTGTTTTCTATATTCAGTATATACTTTGTTTCATTTCGATTATGTTTTACTCTGTAGCATCCCTATTGAATAACACAGATTTGATGAATTGGAAAAAAGTTCTGCACCATGCCCCTGTAGTCCTGAAATTTGAGGGGGATATAAGAAGTCACAAATGATCATTTAGGTTTTAGTTGTAGTTAAATTATTTGTTTCTATAGCCAGGCTACATCAAAAAGAAACATGTAGAGACTGGTTCATTCATCAAGCTAACTTATACAGAGGAGCTTTATGGATTTGTGTTATTTAATAAGGTTTCAGAATTATGCAATGTTTTGTTCGAATCGATGTCTTATTGTTTATATATCAGGGAGCAAAGACTATATCTTTCACCTTCATTTAAATAGCACTTTAATACCGATTATATGTAACCAGAGACATTTTATCCAATAGGAAATCACGTTTTCTGGCCTATCAGAGAGTGAAAACACACACTTCCTTTGTGGCCTTCAGAGACTTAACAAAATTGGAGAGGTACCATTATTTGTAATGGATAAAATCTTAGTCACAAGGAATGCATCATGTTATAATTTCAATGCCTAAGAAATCTAAGTATGTCTTTCTCTCATGTCCTTTAATGTATATTATAGGCCAGCGCTAATAAAGTCCGTGTTCTGGTGGATGCTGAATACACGTATATAAACCCTGCACTTTCACTCATTACCATGGCAATGATGAAAAAGTTTAATCAACAAAGTCCCTGGATCTGGAACACATACCAGTGCTATCTAAAGGTTAGTATATGTACACAGCCAAAGAATATGTACAGTGTGTCTTTGCTACATTTACTCTTTCACGGTTTATTTTCCTAATCCTGAAAAAATTGGCCTGTTTGTCTAAACTGATTTGAACTGGGTCTCAGTTTGGAAAAAATGGTATTGTTGTAGCCTTCTAAACTAGACTAGCCTGAACAGGCTGGGAAATCAACTAAAACCAGCAAACAGGCCATGGTTTGTTTCTTAAGACCAGCATGAATTTCATTGCTGGTTCTGGTTAATGAATGTAGGACATGGGTTTCAGGGGTTATGCTTTGGTGCAATTGACCAGCATTGATTTTAATGTGGCTACTCTAGTTGACCTTCTCATTAAAGTGGCAAAGAAGCCTGGTAGGGATCAGCAGGCAAATTGCAACATCCTGTAGGCGATGACCATTAATGCAGGTCCAATTTTTGTTTGACTGCAGGAATCAAGGAATCTGTTGTTGGATGCCATTCAGACATCCGTTGATCAGGTGTTCTGTCTTGGCATTAAACTTGTCAGAGGGGCTTACATGGACAAAGAAAGAAATTTAGCTGAGAAAGAGAAGCGTACAGATCCAATACATGAATCATGGGAAAATACAAACGAAAGGTGAGTCAATATAATACTTAACATTGAAAAACCTACAGTATAACTGTTCCACTTTAAGAATTTCCTTTGCATGGTCTTTCTACAATGATTCTGCCGTATAATTTCAATATACAGTCAAACAAAAAATTCTGATTCAGACACAAGATATCATTTTTGATATTTTTTTACTAGTTGTGCAGGACACTGTGGTTCATTTATATAAGTGAGGATAGCAAAATAAAGTAAACTTTGACATATTATACCCCCAAATTCTTCATACAATAAAATTAGTACAAATTTGGGGCCAGAGATTATTCAGACACTTTGACCTGGCCATGTTTTGCTTAAGTGTGAACCGATGTGTTCTTCTTACCTTACCTAAATTAAGAGACCATTTCAAAGTACGATGTAGTTTTTCTGAATTTATTATATATAGGTATATGTTAAGGTTAAAACTAGGCATTTTTAAGGTGCTACTTTGGTTTATGGAGTGTCCAACAACAAGTTTATGTACATCGGTGTAAAAACACGATTATTTCATAATAATAGGCAGTTATTCTTACCCTACTGCTTGACTGACTCTCAAATGATTTGTTTTGCGGTTCATCCGTCTAATCCCCTCTTTCCGCTAGTTTAGTCTGCTGTGATTGGTTTATCGCGAATGAGGCTCACGAGCTACAGCGTTTGTGGGAGAAGATGTAAAACGTAGGCGGGGTTTATATGTAGTGATGTAAATCCGCGGTGGTTCACGAATGGGACTAGGGACGACTCATTTGCGTGATTTAGAGTCGACTAGCCAATAACTTTGTTATTCATTCACCTTCGGATTTACAATTTGGCAGACTGCTTACTTTCAAACACGGCAACATTACACACAGCATGAAATGTAATTTTCATGATCTCTTGTTATGTTTAAACTATATATTTTTTTAATTCCGTGAACTACTAACAAAATGTCAAATAAAAATATTGTTTTATTTGAAGAAGTGAAACAGGTCATAATAACAGAAAAGATGCTCTGTATTTTTTCAGACCTCAAATACTCCAAAGAAAACAAGTTCTTACTCACTTTTAAGATATACAATAGTATATATGTCTACAATCATTTTGTATGTGAAAGTCTCGTAGTGATAGTGATCATTTTTCCTTAGCCTCGACTGATCAAAGTTTTCATGTGTTTTGTCATGCTGTCAGTCTTTCACATTGCTTTTGGATGACATGGTCATTCCTGAAGTTTGATTTTGTTTAAATTTAACAGACACTGGACTTGAATGCCACAATACATCTAGAAATGCTGATTAAATTAAAATGTGTAATGGTCTATTGATTTTATTCCATGGTTGTTATATATTATCTACTGTATGTAATATATAAGTCTATATACTCTATATATGTATATATTGCAGGGACTATAAAAAGTATTCACTCCCCTTCTTTTTTTTCATATTTTTCATGTTGCTGCCTTATGTCAAACTCATTCAAATTACTTTTTACCACATCAATCTATACATACACCATAATGGTGAAGCAAAAAACAGTACATGTAAAGAAAAATCTAAAGCACATTGCAAAAGTATTCATACCCTTTACTCCTTGTTTGGTTAAAACACCTTCACAGCATGAAGTCTTTTTGGGTATGATGTGACAAGCTTTATACATCTGCATTTTGCAATTTTCTGCCATTCTGCTCCCCAGCTCCTCTCAAACTCTGGCAGATTGGTTGGGGACCATCAATAGACAGACATTTTTAGGTTTCTACAGAGATGTTCAATTGGGTTCAAGCGCAAGCACTGAATTTGGCCATTCTCCCATAAAGTCAAATTTGGTGGAGTGTTGCAGTGATGTTTGTCCTTCTATAGGTTTCTCCCATTTCCTTAGTATAATCATGGAGCTCCACCAGAGTGACAATGGGCTTCTTGGTCACTAATCTAACCAAGACCCTTCTCCATCGATTGTTTAATTTGAATAGGAGGTCAGCTCAAGTAGGTCTGGTTGTTTCCGAACTTCTTCTGTTAATGATTAATGAAGGGTACATGCTTCTGTGAACCTTCAATACAGCAGATTCGCATAGGACTAGGTGTTATAATCCCACTATTTCAGCAGAGTTTAATTGACCAATGGGAAATTTCCCACGCCTTATGCATGGGGAAATAGTCAAGAATATGAATAGAGGAAAGTAGATCTGAGGTTTCACTGGGTTGTCGGGTAGGCGTCCTCTGTGTTTGGGGGACATATGATTATAGAAATACATAGCATATTTATACTTACCTTTCCTTGCTATTTTCAGAGAGACATCTAATGAATTGTGTGCCCGATCCCACTTTCAACACATCCATTATCCAGGGTGAAAGATGCCTTTTGATGAGTGGTGCTTGATAATGCCTTTAAGGTTCCCATGCGACACATCGTCAGGTTGTGCCTCAGCCTCAACTCAGGATGTTTCAGTCCTTTATCACAAGACACCCTCACCCAAGGGAGGCCCACCACAGGTTGATCAGACCTGGGTGTGTGTCCCATTGTTACATGGTCATCTGGCAGCCCAACGCAGTGTCCATCCACCTAAACCACAGCCAGTGGCTTCTTCTTTCCGCACCACTGGCCAGTTCATCATCCACCACTGGACCTGTCCTGTGAATCCCATTTCCTGTGTCAATTAGCTCATCCATTAGTGATTACAGCCTCAACAACACTTTGGTTTGCTGGTGGCATCACACCTCAATGCAACCATATGCGCAAACCCGTTGGCTAAGCATGTTCTATCCCCACTCGCACCATTAATGCATTCTCAGTTCCCCCAGTCCCTTATGGCATAACATTACAAAACCTTACCAAACTCAATGCAACCATACACGCCACCCTGTTGGCTAAGCCTGTTCTAGCCCCACTTGCACCGTTAATGATACTCAGTGCCCCCGCTTCCGTATGGCGTAACATTACAACACACAACACCATTTTATAACATGGTCAGCCCATATTGCGTCCTTACGTTTCAACCACAGCCAGTGGCTGTTTCTCTCAGCGACAGTGGCAACTTCTTTGACTACAGTCCGTTTGGCCTGTCCTCTGATCCCCACTTACTTAACTAGCCTTGTAGTGGAATTGGAAACAAAGCCCCTGCAGCCTACTTCTACCGGGAACACTTTCCCTGTCCATCTCCGATCTTCAGCCTCCGCTGCCAAGTTGGCGTACCAGAGATTCTTTCTTTCAATTGCTTCATTAATGGCCTCTTCCAGAGGTACAGTCAACTCAACTATGATGACTGTCCTGCCGGAGCTTGACCAAAGAACCATGTCTGGCTGCAGATCGATCACTGTGATTTCCAAGGTGAACAAAAGTCTGTGGTATAATCAACTCGCATTTGGCCAGCTTTTTCTGTCCCTCCCGAATAAAGGATTGCCTTTTTAGCGAGTTAGCCTGGCCGTTTTGGGGGATGGCATTTGCTGCCACTCTCTAGGTCTCTACTGCTGCAGCCAAGCACTATAGTTTGCATTCTTCCCCACATCTGTGTCTTGATATAATCATGTCTCAGACCTCTACTGGCAGTTCTTTTGACCTCATAGCTTGCTTTTTGCTCTATTTTCAGCTATTAGACCATTTATTAAGAGATGTGTGCCTTCCTAATCATACTCATTCAATTGAATTTGCCACAGGTTAAGTCCAATTAAAGTGTAGTAACACCTACAAGCAAAACTGGAATGCTTTTGAGCTAAGTTTCAAGTGTCGCAGAAAAGGGGATGGATACTTATGCAATGTAATTGTTTCTGCTTTTTATTTTTTTAGTAAATTTGCAAAGTTGGCACAAATCTGTTTTTGCTCTGTCATTATGGTGTATGGTGTTCTCACTTGGCATAAGGCATAAACAACTAAATGTGGGGGGAAAATGAAGGGGATGAGAATACTTTTTATAGGCCCTGTATATACTCTTTGGGACCACTGTATTTTAATGTCTACATTTTTGTGCGACCTTTGTAGTTATAATGGATGTCTGGAGATTATGCTTAACCTCATTTGCGAGAAGCCTGAACACTATATGATTATTGTTGCCACTCACAATGAAGAATCGGTTAGGCGGGCAGTGACACGGTAAACCTTTGCACACAGTGAACTTCTCTGATCTGATCATTACCACCAATGTACAGTTAGATCCCAGTATAGTATGTGTAATGTATTTATTTCTGTTTTTTTAGAATGGTAGAGTTAGAAATTGCCAAAGACAGTAGCTCTGTCTGTTTTGGTCAGCTGCTTGGAATGTGTGACCACGTGTCTCTCACTCTTGGTAAGAAGAGGGAATCAATAGCCCAATAGTCTTCATTTTAATAACAATGCATGGGATTATTTTTGCCTTTCTTGATTCTTCTCCTATTTCAGCTCAACATGGTTTCTCAGTTTACAAATCAGTGCCATACGGAACAGTGGACAACACGCTGCCATATCTGGTCCGAAGAGCTCAGGAGAACCGTACTGTCCTCCAGGGGCATCCGTAAGGAAAGAGACCTACTGAGACAAGAGCTCTGCCGCAGAATTAGGGAAAAGATCACGGGGGCCAGAAAAGATACTCAAAAGTAGAGCAAACTGAGCAAACACAGAGGATTGAAATTGAAAAGGCAGTGCAAAAATACCGTTATACATTTTAACTTTTGTAAGCTCAAATTCCTGATAATTCAAAAGTACTTTGACAATTTCAATACATGTTAGCAAATATTACATTAGAGAACTGATACAAATGCAGTCACATATACTATTTTACATCAACTCTCAAACACATTGGATGGTTTTGGACTAGTTTTTTAACTGTAATGTAACAATTTATTCCTAAAATGCTGAAGCAGATGAATTTAAACCCTATACAAGTGTTTATAATAAGCCATTATCTTATTATAAACCAGGTCTCCAGGTCTTATTTTATAAAAAAAAATACGACAAACAAAATACATCTGGTGTAATTTGCTTTTGTTGTCAGCAAGTTTTACATGACATAAAATATATCAAATCACATATCAACATTTTGTACTTCAGTCTCTTCCTATGTGGTTAAGTGTTGTGCTGTTTACATAACCTTATTTTAAACTCCTTCTCTGTCTATCACCAAATGGAAAGGGGAAAAACAGAATGAAGGTGGTGTGGTTTGTTGAGGAAATTGTCACCTAGCCTTTAATGACCCTTCCTCAGTTTTTCAAGCACTCACTCTCGACACCTAATGAGCAAATGTCACAATTGTTTTAAGAAAACATTGAGCAACGTTTATTTCTTTAGGTTTTGAATAAAAACCACTGCATGTGGTTACTCTGCTTTGACACATGTTGGAACGGACTTCAGTTCACTTCAGTACAGACTCTTAAAGTCAATTTTTCCCAAACCTTTTTGGTCTGTCCAAAACATTAAAATTGCTGCTGACCCAATACAAAGGAAGAATGGCAAGCAAGGGAAATGTATATAAATTTTATGTGTCACAATAAATCTGCATTAGATACCTGACCAATTTTGAAATGTATTCTTTGCTGCCTATGGTTTCCCACAAACCTTTGCATGTAGACCAATTTCAACTAGTGAATTCATTTTGAAAATTCATTAACCTTTTCAATGTATATGATGATCAGAAAAATAAGCCCTGTGTTCTTTGAATATACATTTGATTTTGTTTTAAACTTTTTTGTATCATAAAATGTGGCAAATTACGCCTTGAAAAATAGGCGTAATTTGCGTGTGGGACACTTTTTGGAAGAAATTAGGATATGCTTGTGGTTGCGGAAGGTGTGTATTGTTTAGGACCATTATAATCTAAAACGTGTGGAAAATGCAGGACGCACCGTTTTCTCACTATCTCCTATTGCTCGCACTCATGTTAGGCTATATTCTTATCCAGAAACGAGGCCAGAATGAAATGCGTGCATCATCCGTGCTCGCTTGTGCATTGTGTCCAAGCATTAAACGCGTAAACCAATGAAAAAGTGACAATTTCAGTCAAAATAAACAGTTTTTAAGTGAAATGCACTGCAACAGCCAAGTGACTTTCCCCAAATGACAGTTTGAGAGCTGTGGTCGAAAAGTGGAGTAGCCAATGGACAGACTGCCCACTATATATGATACATATTATAACAGAAACAATTTATTAAAGGATTGTTTTTGTTGTCTTTGTCCCCACCACTTTTCAAAACAAAGTTACTTCACTGTAAAAACTGCCAGAAAGTTCTTACTAGGTACCCTAATGAAAAATGTTTTTGCAGAGTTAAAATGTCTGTAGTTTTTCTGTTAGGGGTACTTATACTGTGCATTGGTTTTGGACACACCCCTGGAGGAGTAGTGGTTGAATTAATTGAAATACAGATAAAGGAACATTTTGAATTGGTGGATGATGTTGCTTTTAATTCGAAATTATGACAAGTGTCCAAATATGTTCACTTGTTTATCCAATATTCGTTATAAAATGATGATGCTATTAGAATTTGAGAATACAATGTATCAGAACAATTTGATAGTATTAAATACAACTTACAAACAAAATTAAAGAAACATTTCCTCATGCCAATATTATATTATTTGCCTCTCAAGATTCCTTGTGTTGTAGCCTGGTCAAAATCATGTGAAAATCATATTTAAAAGAATCACACATTTTATTTTGTAAATTCAGCACAAACAAGGACATAAAAATGTACAACTTTGTTTATTAAAGATAAGAATAAAGGTTAGCTATAGCTACATTTCAGAATCCTATAACAAGCAAAAACCCTACAAACAGTAAAAATACTTTATATTTTTAGATACAATAAAGGACCATTTTTTATTAGATTTGCAGTGCTTTCATAATTTTCAGACCAATGTCTTGGCCATGAAATCTTGGTCATGTTACTCTCATTTACTGTTTATTTTCAGAATACTGCTCTTCCTCCAAGATCAAAGTAAGACCCCTGACCATGAGCATGGACGTGCTGTGGCTGCCTATAAATATGCCTGAGAGGTAAATGCAGCGAGGATCGTGGGTCCTGGCAAAGACGCAGCGAGTAGGCAGGAAAGGGGTTATAAAGGGAGGGGGGTGCTGAAGAGGAGAGAGAGGTATCCAGGGGAGGGAGCAAAGAAGGGTGCATTACCATATCTGGTAGATAGGGGGCAGCAGAATTCAGTTGTGCGAAGGTGCCTATCTCAGTGGGAGCAACAGCAGGGTATGCATTTGCAGAGGCAGTGCATTGTGGATGGGCTGAGGGGATAGAAGGATTTGGAAGAGAAGGGTGCAATAATTGAGAGGTGCTTGATGGCTGAATGGGAGGAAAGGACTGAGATGAGATCTGAGAAAGGTTTACGGCTTGGGGTGGAATGTGGGGGAAGGAGGGATTGGGGTATGACTGTGTAAAGCAAGGCTGAATTTGGGCAGTGTTAGAAATTGCTGTGTAACTATGAATTGAGCTGGATGAGGGCAGAGCCATGCTCTGGAGAGGATGTGGGCCAGATTGAATATGAGTAGAGAAGGGGTAAGAGGTGTGGGATGATGCAAAGGGGCTAGACCCAGGAGGGTTGTGCTTGGATAAAGATGCAGGAAATGACTGGATTGGGTATGCTGTGGCTGGCTGAAGTGTGCTGGAAACAGCTTGTATTGGGCCTTGATTGATAACATTGTTGGGTGGGAAAGAATAAGGTCCAGCTGTTGAATAAATTGGATTTGGAACTGCTGAGAGAGTGCTCAGACCTGAGGTATATACTGGTTGGGGAAGTGGAAAAGAACAAGCTGCTGGATTTTGGGTAGGTTCACCAGTATTTAGGTGTAGACTATGATTCTGTTGAACAGAGGCAAAGGGATGGACAGTCATGTCTGAATTGGAAGGAGTCATTATGGTGTTAGGGGTAGACTGTGCAGAAGGAGGAAATGGGAAAGCAGTTGGAGTCATGTTTGGGTCAGATTGGGTGGGATTGGTGTTAGGGTTGCACTGTGGCACAGCTGGGAAGGAGAGAGCAGTCTGGGGTAGGCTTTGGCATGGAGGAGATGTAGGGTCAGGATCGGTTGAAGACTGCATCGGGGGAAAGGGAAAGGATGTTTGGGATGAGTTTTGGATAACAGGGGTTGTTGTTGCACTGGTGGAGCTTAATACACCATCATCTACCTGATTTTGAGCAGGGTCAATGGTCAACCCAGAACCTTGACAAGAGGAAGGTGGAATAGATTGGAAAGTTGGATTTGTAGGTGTATGAGGACTTAGGTTGTCCTGGGATTGATCTGATGTAAGAAGAGAGCGATAGGATGAAGAGGGGAGAAGGTGTGAAGGGGTGGAGTGAGAGATAGAAGGGTAAGAAGAGCCAAGAGGAGAGGTTGTAGAGGTGGGGATAGTTGTGGAGGAAATTTGAGAATTATAATCTGATGATAGCATAGAGGAATATGTGGGCATAGAGGGTGGAGAGGCAGTCGTGGAGGAGTGAGGAAGCTCAAGATCAGAATTATGTGTGGAGGACACTGCAGAATAGATGGTAGACGATTGAGGCATAGGTCCTGATGAGTGTGTTGAGGAGCTGAGCTGGGGGGTTGGAAATCTTGACATGTATCCAGAAAGGCCTATCATTTGACCAGACCTGTTAGAGTAAATACATCTTTAATTAACATGCGTCGAAACAATGACTTTTGTGGAAAATTCATAAAGCAAGTTACAGGACTTACCCATGCATCAGTGTGTTGTTTACATTGTTTTCTGAGGTTAGTTGTTGTTGGTTCTCCATTGAGGAGGGAATCTCAGACACTTCAGAAGTCAAAAATGCTTGACTGAGGCCATGTGGTTGGCCAGAGAATGTTTCTTCTGGCAAAGATGGTACATCTGTGTGAAAGCTGGAGCCCGTAATAGTGAGGGCAGTGTTCATAATGGAGAGGGTGGAGCTTGTGAGTTCCACAGATTGTGGGAGGAGCTCAGTGGAATCACAAGGGTCACAAGATTCTGAGGAAGGTAAGCAGACAAAACACTACTGATTACAAAAGCTATATTTGAGAAACTAATTGTAGACATTGATGTGCATTGTGCATTTTGTTATAAATATTTCAGAAAAACAAACTTTGATGTTTTAGTTTACTTTGTGTGTGTGTTTATTTTGATAGGTTGTTGATTTGGAAGTAATTTTTCAAAACACAATTGTCCTCACCAATATCCAAGGAGTCCTCTTGATTGGATGTGATTTTCCTCTTTAACCGTGCCTCTCTTTGTCTGGGAAAATTGTAAAGAAATTGTGTTTTAATCTTAATCCTTGTTGTCAAGACATGTTAATTCAGGTAATTGTTATATGCATGAATGTGTTTGTGATTTACTTCTTGCAGTTCATTCCGTTCTCTCTAAAGCCTTTTGCGAAAGGATTGGAGTTGATCTTTAGGTCAGTGATCTAGGAGAAAATATCAAAAAAAGAAAATATTTCTTAGAAAACACAGTTAAGGATCATTTGTATAAATCCTAATTTCACTCTCTGATTATTTTACGGGTTTTACATATGAATCTGTTGTACATATTTCACTTTCTTGTACCTTGCTGTTCTGGTATGCAGTGACAGTAATAAACTGTGTTTCAGGAAAGGTGAAAGAGTGCTGAGCTCTTCCCCACATCAACACATCTCGGGCTTCTATCAAATGAATGCGTGGCTGGTATCGATGCAGGGAGTGGAGGATGACCTTGGTGAAAAAAGTTTTGGAAATGACTTGGATTTATGTCAGGAACATTGGTTCTCAGCAGTTCTGAGAGTTTCATTAGAATTACTCACAGCTCATAACATATACAGTGCCCGCCAAATATAAGAATACTTTAGTCACACCGTTACAATGTTTTTACAAATACATTGTGAAGCTGTCAATGAAAAAACTTCAAATGAAGATGTTCTGGTTGTCATGCGTCAATGATTAATGAGTAACCAACACTATAAAGATAAATGCGGATGTCACACGTACATTGATGTATTCTGCAGCTACAGTATCTTTGTGTCCCCAGTATATGAAATCATATTAGTAACATTTGAGCAGATGTGATCAAAGTTTATTTACACATTTGAATGAATGTCAGTAAAGGCATTATATGATAAATTGATAATGAATCATTGCAACATTTTTGGAAAGCAGAGTTTCCTAATCCTGGTCCTGGAGTACCCCCAGCACTGCACATTTTCCACACCTCTCTTATCAAATCTGTTTCAATTTATCAGCTCTTTAGTAATGACTCCAAGACCTCAGAAGAATGTGTAAGATTAGAATGACATCAAAAGTGTGCATTGTTGCAAGTACTCCAGGACTTAGATTGGAAAACGCTGTTGTAAAGTATACCTGTATGGTAATAGCCAAAATTGGCTTAAACTGCCATTAGTCTTTGAACATTTTCAAAACACAGATGCATAATTTGTCATTAATTACTTACATATCCTTGTGCGTCTAATGTGTTATTGGTGAGTTTGGCCCGGTGGAAGGATATGGTGCGATTCTGCCAGTGCTCTCCAGTTGCGGGTGAGTCTGGGTGGATAAAGACGCGGTCTGGCAACCGAGCCTCTGCCCCACCTACTACCTGCCAACTGTTGTCTTGGAAACGGTAGCGAGAGGAATCAACAGGTACAATATCTAAAAGAAGAATGTAACGCAGTGTCGGGTTCAGTCCTGACAGCTTCACGCGCAGCTGTGGAAACATTCTCCTGAGTATAGGAAAGGTTGAGAAAGAAAGTGAACGATAAATATTTTTAAAACAATGAAAAGTATCGTGAGCAACACTTTTTATACAAATGACTAAAGTAGCACATAAATCATAAATGATTTTGATAGTGGGTAGCTTATAGTTTCTAACCTGCCCTTCTTTGTAACAATCATCTCGGTGCCAACTGAACTGAACTGTTTCCACAGTGATCCATTTTCAAGTTCCATTTTGACAGTATCCTGAGGATTCCCAGATGGATCGGCGGTGGGAGGAGGGGGCTGCAGCAGCCGAGGGGGAAGGCCACGAGCAGCCATGTCACACGTGTTTGGGTATAACGGCACATGGGCAGAGGGCTCACGATCTACAGGCAACAAGTCAGAATTAACGACAGTAAGAAGCCAAATGTAACTTTTGTGTTATCAGAAGAGGGCCCATTCTAATACACTTATAATCCCAAAACAACACTACATATTCATATTTAATACAATTGTGTTATATAATATGTGCTAGTAAAATTCTTAATGGGACTAAAAGTGAACAGCCATTTTATCAGATCAAATGAATGTTCCACATAGCTACAGTGCCATCAACTATTATTGGCACTCTTGGTAAATATGAGCAAAGAGGAAAAAATAAATCTGCATTGTTTCCCCCCTTCATTAAAAAAATCGACAATGTTCCAACATTTCAATAAAGTAAAACAATTTGAAGTGGGGGGAATATAACATATAAACATATAAAATTCTCCAATACACCCTGGTCACATTTATTGGCACCCTTAGAAATTCTTATGAGTAAAATATCTCCCAAGTATATTCCTATTGATATTTACATTTTCTTAGCACACCAAGGTGACTAGAAACCCGATGTTGTCCAGTCATGACTTCTTGTTGCACAGGATAATCAATATTAGTAACACAAAGCCCAAACCCCCTTAATAATTTATCACAATGGATAAAACCAAAGAATGTAGTTCTGATGTGCAATATAGTTCTGTTGAGCTACACAAAATACAAAATGGCTTTAAGGAAATAGTTAAAACAATAAAAAACGAATATCCAACATCAGAGCAATGATAAAGAAGTTTTAATGGACCGGAGATGTTGAAAATCTGCATGAAAGAGAATGTGTGTCTCAATGCACAGCCAGGAGAAGAATTTAGAAGGAGACTCTTCAAAGATCACAGATGGAAAATTTCAGTAATCACTTGAATTTTGGGGTCAGAACGCATAGAACGCCAACATTTGAAGGAACTTAAGAGATTCTGTATGAAGGAATGGACTCGGATGACTTGCTATGTCTTCTCAAACCTCGTCAGACATAAAAGAAAAGAGTCAGAGCGTTTTTTCATACGAATGGAGGTTAAAGAAAGTTTTGAACACAAGGGTGCCAATAACTGTGGCCAGGGTGTATAAGAGAAAAACATCTCATAATGATGGTATTCGCCCCACTTCAAATCGTTTTACTTGGATGAAAAGTTGGAATATTGTAGATTTTTTATAAAAGTTCAAAAGGAGAAACAATGCAGATTTATTTTTACAGACTTCTTTGCTCATATTTACCAAGGGTGCCTATAATAGTGGAGGGCACTGTATCTACTGAAACTACTGTAAAATGATGTAGTCAGCTCAGGTGTATTTTCTCACTTCATCCACATCATTTAATAGAATTAGACTCATTTAAATGCATGAATACTGTTACTTTTTCCTTCCGTGTATTTTGTTTCTGCTGAAAGATATAAATTCTCTCTCACCTCTGTAAAAGCAGTCACCCAGTCTCTGAGGTCCCAGGGCCAAACTAGGGTACATTTCCACACCCAGCATTTTTGTTGGTTGATGTTCTTTTGATTTCTCCAAGCGAATCAAATCAACACTGCACTCATAATGAGATAAAACTGTTTAAATGGTTTCAACTAGCTTCTTTCTATATGTTTCTAACGTCCAAAGGATGACTGTTACTTTCTGTGTCTTCTCTTCTAATGCCTCTCCGTTGGCCTCCTTGTGTATTATATAGGTGAGTGTACCTTCACACATTTACCAAATGGTGAGGTCTTCACACTTCCTCCCTCTTATTATGTTTCTCCAGGCTCAGCTTTTGGGCTAGCACTCCTGGTCTTAAAACGCTGGCTAAATAAATATAAGCTCTTTCTTATACACACAGACTGGTTACAAACTAAAATTGTTTTGAATGACAGTGGCAATTTTGTGATACATGTTGTAAACAGTGTAACAGCTCTATGTCAATACAAAACCCTTCATCATTGAGATGGTTACTTTAATTTGGCTCTTTTTTTTCTTTTAATGCTGTACTTTAAAAAATCTAAAGCTATTATTATATACAGACAAACCTATATTTTACGTAAAACAGTATGAGAAATTATCATATCTGAATCCTTGATTTCCAGAAAGATTAGGCCAAAAATAACCAGGTGACCTCTTGTTTCAAATACGATTTTCTGCTAAATTGACTGCGATTTTCAACTATCTGTTCTACTACTACTTTCTACTACTGTCTGGGAATATTTATTTTTATATTGTAGTAAATGCTTTTATTCAAAACTGTAATATTTTGCACTATACCTTTTGTTTCGAACAATCAAATAGGCTATTTTGATTTTTTACATTATATCACAACTACACTACAAAATAATATAAGCATTTTCTATTTCTTTTATAAGACATTTGATCAAATTATAATATTTATATCATTTATTAGTAACTGAATAAGTAGTTCCCACTAAAGCATTATGTGTTTCTTGAAAAACAGCTGTCATCTGGTTTTGGTTCTTGGTGTGACATAAAACCACAAGTGTAAGCTGCTGACAATGACAATGATGTAAAATATGAACAGAACGAAAATGCTTTGTGACTAAATGACACAAATGGTATGAAAAAATACCCGAAGCCTTATATGGGCATGGCCCACTGTCCCGCATGGAAAAAATACAGTTTATTGTCTGATAGTGTTGTTATTATACCGTGTCAGTATTGTATCATATAGTATTATGTAGTATTAACAATAGTAAGGTGATAAACTGTTCTTGACTGTAGTTTTACTAAAGTAAGGATCATACACACTATATCTATGAATTTTACTACCACTTACATAAATACCATAGTATACTGAAGAATTTTTTCATGTGGGGTTGATGGTGAAAACAAGATTTATTTGACATAATATTAAATATTAGTCTATATTGTGTCAAGTTTAATTCAGCACTTGATCTTTAGTTCAATGTGTGTTTTTGCTCTCGGTTGGTGGTGTGGGTGGAGGGATGGAACAGACAGTTTGGTCTTACTGCTACAGTTTGGTCACTAAGATAAACACGGATTCTGGTACAGCATCCAAATGCCTTTTAAAAAACAACCCGAGATTAACATTTGGTTTTAAAGATGCTTCTTTGCATGCTGTTTCACAAAAGATTTTTCACAATGTTGCTACTGTTGCAGTCATTACATTTACATTTATTCAATTGGCAGACACATTGATAACTTGGGCTTAGGTCATCATCTTAGTGAATAAAAAGATCCTTTCTTTTATACCTATTGTTGGTCATACCTATAAACTACATATTTAATATTGGTTTTTAAAGATGTAAAGATTTGTATTTCTGTAAAATTATGTGTCAGGGTAAATTTAAAGGAGCTTGAAAGATAGCCTGTTTTGGACTTTCCGATGGGTCTCTTGCCATCAGACTGCTCCATCATTACCTCAACATTGTTGTTTTAGTTGTTGTTTTTTATTCACAGGAGCATGATAAAAGTAAGGCTGGGAGAGAGAGAGGAAGTGGAGGTGTGATCCCTTGTGTCTTTCTTAGAGGGGGGTGGATGTCATTACTTACCATGATGTTTCCACTAAAGAGTTTACAGGGACTCCAAGGCCTAATGGCAACTAATGTGTTTATGATTGTCCAGGTGTGCCTCTTTCAACAACAGTAGCACCACCATCTCCATTCACATTACATGAGCTCTAATGGGGGTGTTTCAAGAAATTGTGGCATGTTTATATATATATATAAATAATGTCATATAAAAAAAGGCAGAGCGATATGATGAACTTTAATCAAATGTTATCGGCTGTATTAAAGTAATAGAATGAGTTGTGAATTAGTGAATCCTTTGTAAAGCCTCCTTACATCCTTTTAGATTTAAATGTAGAATTTTGTAGAAAATGTCTTTATTTCAGATATTTTTTGAGAAAGATGCGATATTGATTGGAGATTAAATGTTCTCTATACATCAACAACGTCATGTTAACATAAATTCATGTGCAAGCAAAATTATGAGATTTCCATATGATCAGAAACATTTCTCACCAAATGTGAACAATTGTAGGAGAAACATCTGAGACAAAATTCGATTTTATTTGATATATTTTATCCATGCATTTTCAACTCATTTCTTTTTAGGTCTCTACAATTTTTGTGCTACAATTTATTATCTGTATAGGCCACTTCGAAAGACGTAAACAAGGAGAAGAACTTCATAAACGTTTGGACAGATTAGATCCAACAGAACAATTATAACGGGAAAAAATGTTAAAAAGAAAAGCTTTAATTACAAATGTGAAAAACGTAAGTGCTGCTGGAACGGTGTTAACATCTTGTGAAGTGGTTTATTGCTGCTTTGCAACAGTGGGGAATAAATTGAATTAAACAACAAAAATTTAAAATGTAAGTTATGTGGAGCTTATGTGGAGCTTTAACAGATCACCCTACAATCAATAAAGGGTGTAGGACATTGCAGATCAACACGATTTTATTTATTCATAGCTCTTTTTTTCAATAATATGCATATCTATTTGACAGGTGTAGGCATAAATAATATTTCCTTCACAAACTTAAACTATGTGTACTATGCAGACCTACCCACATTTATTTTGACTAATATACAATATCATTTGAAACATGTCACTTAAAGGGATAGTTCACCCAAAAAGGATGATTCTGTCATGATTTACTCACGCTCGGGTTGTTTCGAACCTGTATATATATACCTTATAACCTGTCATTTATTCTGTTGAACACAGAGAAAGATATTTGGAAGAATGTTAGCAATTTTCAGTTCTGGGACATCATTTACTATAGAATAAATTGGCCTACTTTTTGTTTTGTTGAGCACAAAATTCGATATTTTGAAGAATTTTTGAAGGAATGCAAACAGTTCTGGGGGACATTTGACAACCCTTTACATTTTTCATACTATAATAGTCGATGATGTCCCAGAAAATTGCTAACATTCTTCCAAATATCTTTCTCTGCGTTTAACAGAACCAAGAAACGTATACAGGTTTGGAACAACTTTAGGGTGAGTAAATGATGACAGTATTTTCATTTTTGGGTGAACTATCCCTTTAACACCCACAATTGATGACATACAGTAGTTTAACATTACAAAACGAAAAGTCATCATATGTCCATTACGACATGTGACATTCCTGACATCAGACCATATACAAAACCTGTGTTTGTACCCCATGAACTTCCTATAATCTATATTCCCATGGCTTAAGAAGAAGTCTGGACTTATTGTGGTCAGAAAGTCAGACGTTTTGCTGTTCATCTGGTGCTTTTGAAAATGTGGCCACAAACCACTATAGTTCAGATAAAGAATAAAACATTACAAATATTAACATTCCATTGAGAATATATATATACCAACATTTTAATGGTTTCCTTTATGTTCTGTATGTTTTGCAATTTTTTTATCTCAATGGTAATATTTTAAAAGGAATGAGATTTGATTTCTGTTTGGATCCATTGTTAAACCATATTTCCTTTATTAGCAATCCTGTTACGATAGTATCATACGTAACCACACACACCCTCGGACTCACACACAAATCATCTCATGTATGATCACATGCTTGGTTAGACAGAATGGACACCAGAAACCTGCATGAGATAAGACATGCAGTTCATATAAAAAGCAGGTTGAAGAACAACTTAAGTAGCTTAAACCAAGGAGCTGCTGATAGATCAAGCACGGATATTTCTTTTCTGGAGCAACAGACGTGAATAATTATATCTGATTCTAAGAGTCAAAGTTCATTTTGTCAGGGATTAACTAGTCACCATAGTTGCTAGAATGGAAGCGGTGAGTGGGATTCTTCTCTTCTTGATAGCAGTTGGAGTTTATGTTGCTTGTTCTCTATACCTGCTTCGCAATCCACTCATTATTCATAGAAGGAAACGACTGGAATTCTACTGCAGACACATTTCACACAGAGGAGGCAAGTGGCATTTTCACACTTCATAGCATTTGAATTTAAATTTCATGACCAAAGTAAATACCAAAACATTTTCTTTGTTAGATCGTAAAATCTTTGTTCTGGATTCCTGAGAAACACACTGTAAACCTTTAGTACATATAGGATTTTAAAGTTATTTAGTTTCTAAAAGGATCCCCTTGAATTTAGCTTATTTTATTAAAATCCGTTTTTGAAAACAACTGTTAAAATGTGGTTTTATCCTAATTCTAAATAATTCTGTGTGTTTTGTGACAGCACACATACAGTCATTCTGTTAAATATGACAATGCTTTGGTCATTTATTTTAAACACTGTTTTGTTAGGGTGTGGAGAGAAGATAGAGAACACAATAGAAGCATGTAAACAGTAAGTTTCTTTTCTATGTTTTCTTCTATCCTCCTCAATCCCTTTTTCCATTTTAACCATTTCATTGTATCATCACTGTCCTAGTGCTGTTGATGTGGGGACAGAGATGTTGGAGATGGACTGTCACCTTACTCTGGATGGATATGTTGTGGTTTCACATGATGAAAACCTTTTGAGACAATCAGGATATGATAAAACAATATCATCACTTAGACTCCAGGTAGATTCTGAAATCCTAATCATTTAAATGGGATTATACTGCTGGTAAATAGCTGCCATAATGTCCTTATTATGCTATCATTTGTTTCAGGATTTGCCTCTTTATAAAGAGAAACTTGAGGTCACATTCTATGTTGGTAAGAGTTATTTCTATAGCTATTGTGCTTAACTGTTGTAAATAGAACATGTTTTATATATTGATTTATAGTTTTTTGGCTGAGATGGCAGGACCGGTTTAGTATATGTGTCATCTAACAAGTGAAATGACTAAATGTCTCACGGTCTTAAAACAAATATGTGAATAAAAATGAAACAGTTGAACCAAATTGAAACTTCATCAGTTTTGAGTTTCATTCAGAAATTCCTGAGGATCTGGCATTGTTATGGCGTGTATACTGTATAATAGCCAACTATTTACAGTATGCCTGCCCTTACCGGAGAACACGGTGATTCTCTGGGTTTCACATTAGAACTTACAGACTGAGATCAGTTACAGATGGAAATCACACAAAAAGGTTCTAAAACCACGTATATGGTTTTACGTATGAGATGACATGCATTTTTCACATTTGAAATTCATGTGACTTTTCTGTAAATGCATTTTAGCATGTGACCATCCGGTTAATAAAGACACATAAACACGAACATAGATCGGTATATAGGTTGATAAATATATTGTAAATGTTTCCTTTGGTCTGAAAGCAAAAATGTTGAATTAAAAACTAAAACTAACAATGAAGAATCTTTCTTGTACTACTTTATATTATACATTTAAATATTAAAAATATCAAATTCATAAGTTGCTGTGTCACACCATTTAGGACACATGTACAGTATTTGTCACCTACCCATAAACATAGCGATCCGACAGTTACGCTATTGTACATCACATGAAACAACTCTAGCTCTACTATTTATTCTTTAAACTGTATTATCTGTAATGCTGCTTTGCAACAATACAACGTTGTGGAAAGTGCTATTAATAATTTGTAATTTTTATTTGTAATTGACGCTTACATATTGCTGTCTATTAGGACACTACAGTTCAGGAAAGGACAGAAGGTTTGCATTACTTGAGGATGTCTTCGAAAAATTTCCCAACATGCCCATGGTTCTTGAGATTAAAGAAAACAATGACTTGCTCATTAAAAAGGTGAATTTTACTAGCCATATTTACCCTGCTGATGTTTAAAGAGAGTTACACAAGTTAGAGGTCTTCATGGAGGACCCGAGATCTCTAGACCCGACCTGGGACCCGTCTATATTTTAAATAGTCAGCCGGGTCCGGGTCGGATCCCAATCCTTTTTCTTTGGGTTTATTTTGAAGCCTAAAGTGGGCACCATCTTGGCACCGCGTCACTCCCTGTTAATCGAAAATGTGCAAAAAGCCGGGAGGTGGGTTGAGCTGAGGTGCCTGGTTGGGGAAACCGGTCAGAATAGGCTCAGAGGCTAAATAAGAAATGAAAAACAGGCTAAATTTCTCGGGTCTGCACGAGTCCAACTTTCAAAACATTGGACTGGTCCGGGTCGGTTCTGTGAAGCACAATCATGAGTAAAATCTGTTCGGGTACAGATTTTTGACCCGTGAAGACCTCTAACACACCTCTAACTTTTTTCTTCCAAGCACACCATCAACTGACAGTATTTTAGTATTATGCTTCTATCTGAGATATGGGTCTTAAATGTCATTCATAAATAAAGTGGTTGTTTAATAACTAATGGCAATGATCAATGAAAATGTCCTATTTGGATAAATCATGTCATGCTTTAATATTCTGGAACAACATGCCCTGCATGCCCTTACTCTAAAATCAGAGAGCGCTGATTGGTTACAAGGCAAGTTGAGCCAAACCCCTTTGTACTTTAAAACTTGATTTTACTTTTTATGTTGCTGTAGGTCTCGTCTCTTGTAAAGAAGTATGGCAGAGATGGTATTACAGTCTGGGCTTCTGAACAATCTGACATCATGGTTAAATGCCAGAAAGAGGTGCAGGTTTTTTTCTGTAATTATTAACCATCATAAAGTATGTAAATGTTTTTAATAGTACACAATATCCCTCCTGCAAGATTTTGATTGATCTTTTCCTGTTTCTGTGTCACTTGTTCTATTTGTAGAACCCACACATGCCCTACATGTTTACGATGAGGCGTGGACTGCTACTTTTATTGCTCTTTTATACTGGGCTCCTTCCCTTTGTGCCTCTGGGTGAAAGTCTACTTATATTCTACCTGCCCAGGATTATCAACAGGTTAGTCTATATAACCTGCAAACAGTTGAAGTTGTGGGAAGGACTGACATTTGGAAAATGTACAACCCCTTTAACGTTCCTTGAGGTGTTGGCTAATTTGAAAGTATTTGGAAGTGTTGTTATTATTTACACTTTGTGCTTGACTTCACTAATGAAATAATTGTGTGTTGTTTCAGGACTTATATTCCGGAGGAAGCCATTCTGAAGAATAGATTGGCAGTGTATTTACTTCAGAAGTATGTGCAGGACTCTTCTGCTCTTGATGCTAGTGACATTCATTAAGAGACGTCTTTAACAAAAAGTATTCATTTGATTAACTGACACAAAATACATCAAACTCACTGAATGTTTTTTGATGCTTTATTCAGGTTGACAATGCGAAAAAGTTTGTTTGAACACTTGATCAAGAGGGGTTTACAGGTGAGCATTTTACTTTTTTTTGAAATGGTGAACATAGCACTATTTTGTGCACATGCTAGTACATGATCCACAAATCTAATACAAAGCAATATCTAATGTTCCTTCCCAGGTGCAGCTGTTCGTGTGCAATGAGGAGAGTGACATGGCAGCTGCGTTTTCTATAGGAGCCACAGGTGTTATGACTGACTACCCCACCCTGCTATCAAACTACATTGCAAAACACCCTCCACCTCCACCTGCTGTTTATTAGATATATTTTTAAAGCACACTAAACACTGCATTATCATTGGATAAATAGGGGATAATCCTAGCCGTGGATTATACCACTTATACCATGGTCATTTGCCATATTAAAAACAAGTTAAAGCTGTTATTGATGTTGGCAGTGCAAATATTTGATCAGACAGGTGAGAATGATGGTTAGCCCTAGTGAAAAATAAATATAGTAAAATGTTTTTGAAATACATTTATTTCAAGCTAAGTATACTGCAAATCCATTTACATCTTATGTACGTAATGTAAATACACTACACTTGTATTTGTAGTATACTTAATTGGTATACTTAAAGTCTGCTAAATTGGAACAACAAATTTTGTACTTAATAAACTTTAATTGTGCAGAAATAGTGTAGACGTCCAACTAAAGATACATTTAAGTGTATTTGATTGTGCTAAAGTGGAACTATTGCAAGTATGCTGCAGGTCGACTTTAAATATCGTGCATTGAAAGATTGATTTTATAAAAAATCATAAAATCCTTTTCAAAAGTGACATTAGAACATATGAAGTTGAATATAGGGAAATATGCTTTGTGTATGAATAGCTAGCAATGCCAAGGTCATGGGTTCAATCCCAGGAGATTGCACATGGTCAAAAACAAATGTATAGTACAACGCAATGTAAGTCGCTTTGGATAAAAGCGTCTGCCAAATATGTAAATGTACCCACTCGTTGCTGAAGAATATGGTGTTTTTTAGTCCCAGTCCTGGGCAACGTTAGCATTATTTCAGTGCCGTTTCAGTGAGCCCTGGCAGTGCAATTTCAGATTTGTTACATGTGCATCTGAGTGATATGATTACATTAATGATAACAATAATCAAACTGACTGGAACTACTTGTGCATTAAACGATTTTAATGCACACATTCAAGCCAATCAGAATCGAGTATTCAGACAGATCATGGTATAATGAAATTTATTTACAGTAAAATACTACTTCAAATAGAATTTCATGTAACAGCAGAGAGCACTTTTAAAGCAATTGTTTGCTAAACAATGTTACATCTCCTTTTACATCATTAAGGTATACAAAAAAGGGGCAATATCATTTGTGATTTCCAGATACATAGTCCCATATGTTGAACTCCAAACGGCTGTGTTATTGAATGACATTACACTACCTGTAGCGGATCTCGGTCTCTTTCAGAGACCACTATATTAATTGCATGACTGAGTTTTGCAGCCAGTTTCTCTTTAAACACAACCAGGTAGCCTCTTTCACTGTTGCTATGGTCACTGAGAATCACACTTGTGCCTTTGGCAACAGCATCTAGAACCTCATGATGGGACATCTCACCTATCCCAGAGAGGAAAAAGTTAGGGCAAATTTTACATACATTTTATGGCCTTAAAAAACACTTATAATGGTCTTCACATTGTAAATATGTTGTAACAGCTGATATTGTAAGAAATGTAATAAACAGAAAATTTTAAATATACAAAAATGTGTACTCTGTGATATACCTGTGATGTAAAGGTCTGCCTTCACACACTCTACGACAGAAGCTCCAGACCCTGCACATACCGCGACTGTCTTCACCGGAGAGTCTGGAACATCAAATAATTGCTGTATAAATGCTCAATTCTGGCTCTTTCAAATTGCACCCTTTGCATTATAAACACCATCTTTTAATATCCCACCTAATGTTTTCTGATTCCCCAGAGCCAGTCTCAAGTGGGGTAAACCAAGGTGAGTCTTCATTTTCTGAACTGCAGCAGCAACAGACACTGGCTCATCCAGAACACCAAGTCGTCCTTGACCATAGCCTATCAATGGAGGCTAGGTTCAAACCATAAACGAAACTTGTTAAACGCATTCATATACAATTCGAAATCGGAAATGTCAAAGAATGCAATAATAGAAGACAAACAGATCCCTGTCACAAAATGCTAAATGGCTTCATAGACAAATAAGTTACAGATAAATTACCTGTTGGACTTGTGTAATGTTTAGAGATTTGCTGGCATGTAGATTTGAAAGCAAAGTCTGCACAACATCAGTTAGCGCTGAACTTGCACAGTTAGGACCACCTGCTGCCCTCCAACCTCATTTCTGAGATCAAAATGATAAAACGTTTATTAAACAGTTATTAATACAATATCGCTCTAGTAGGAGTGTGAAACTGCTCTATATCAGCATGGCTGTGATAAGGCCAGAGGCACGAGGCCGCAGGCAATCACAGCCTTGCTGATATAGAGCACTATCACACTCCTACTCGAGTGATATTGCATTTATACAACAGTTCAGAGGCACAAGTGTGTGGATTAATAAAAAACAACTTCAGAGTGTCTTTAAAACCCTCCCGTTTTTAAAGGAATTGGGGAACTACTTTCTTCCACCACGAATTCAAGTGCAGCATAACAGTTAAACAAACCTCCGTTAATACTTACAAACCGTCACGTCTTTTAAATTTGCTTTGTGTTGCTTTAGTGAAGTTATTAGTAATAAATAATGCGTTATTTCTACTGCAGTGCAGCACTTTTCCTTTTTTTTTTAAAGGCAGGGGTGATTCAACAGTGTTTCATGCATTCTGACTTCTTTACAATGTTAAACATGCTGGCTTCTCATGCTTGATATGGTCAACTTGTCAAAAAACGAGTTGGACATATATAAAGCTGGATTTGGAGATCATTTGAAACTGATAGATGGAACGGTCCCAGCGCTAAAAGATGCCAGACATGAACCACAGACGGTAAGTGAAACGGAGTCATATGTCTGTGTTTTGTCAGCAATGGGTGCGCAATAAGGCTGGGCGATGTGTTTTAAAAAAAATGATCAATCGATAATCGACTTTTAAAATCGTTCCGGACCCGCCAAGTGCCAAAAAAACACACACGCAGGCACGCATGCACACACACACACACACAGGCGCGCCACCTGCTCAAACCAGTGTTGCAGTGACTTTCAACAGGTAAAGCAGAAAAATGTTGCAGGTGTCCTGAAATTTCATCCTACCCGTCAGATTATCCTACCAGGCATGCGCACATCAATGTTACGTCATTTTTTGCGCTATAAAATCCTCCTACCTGTTTATTTTATACTGCTACAGGAATATCATAGTATATTTTCGTTCTTAAATCATTCTACATATTATTTAATACCTATAGTACAATTTGATTGGTGTTGCGCTGTAAATTTATCCTACATGTTTCTTTTATGCTGGTAGGATAATCTGAAAAGGTATTTACGCTGTACATTTATTTTGTGTTTATTTTAAAATGGTAGGACTATCTGACAGGGTATTTTGCATTGTAAAATCATCCTACCTGTTTATTTTGTCGAAGTGGTTTAGATTATATTAAGTTTTGCCCTGTGGTAGGAAAATCTGACAGGGTAGGGCAATTCGAACACTGGTACAGCCCCGCGAGCGTGAGGTTTTGTTTTGTTGACGCAGCCCGTCTTTCTATTGGTCTATCTGTGCAGTGACCGGCAGAAAACAGCAGCACATTCAACTGACAAAACAGCGTTTCCAAAATTCTGCCACTGTTACTGACTGCCTCTGCATATGAACATTAACGTTCACGCTAAAGCCTACATCGCATGATATTTGCGAGACATCAGCGATATACGATAACATCGTCACATCGCCCAGCCCTAGTGCGCACCTGCTTTAGTTCTGCCCCCCGCATGCGTGCAGGAGGTCGTCTGTTTTCGGAAATATATATATATATACAGTATTTCAAAGGAGTGAGTACACCCCTCACATTTATGTAAATATTTTATTATATCTTTTCATGTGACAACACTGAAGAAATAAAAGTGCTCAAAAGTGGCTATGGTCATTCCTGTACTCAAGAAGCCTTCACCTGATACGACTGTTTTAGCAAATTTGATATAAATAAAGTCATGTTTGAAGGCAGGGTATGTCAAATGCAGTATGCATTTTTTTCTGTAGAAAAAATGACATTAATGTTTAGCATGTCTACAAAACCATACTTACTTTACTGTAGATAACTGAAAGGTTTCATTGCCCTCTATACATTTGATCTGCTCCAAAAGTCCATTGAGTTCTCCCTCATTCAAGATTGAGAATTCAAGTCTGTGTTTTTGCTGGGTGCTAGTGTAAGCTTGACTTAATACTGATGTTTTCCCACTTCCTGCAAAAAAAGAGATTTAAGTGAGCAAGCACTTCTTTATACTTCATGACTTACCCACACTTAAGTCTAAAACATGTTCTCTTACCCATTCCTCCAACTAGCCAATCATTAACACCACCTATTACGCTATCCCATGAGGTGTGTGGAGAGAAAATGGCAATGCCGCCCTCTAGTGCTCTGACAGCCAATTGTTGCTTCCAGTCCTTCTGAACCAAGCGCTTGAAAGGTCGAAAAAGTGGTGGGTGGTATGAGATAATCAGATCGCAATTCATCATGACAGCTTCATCCATGACAGCCATTGTGAGGTCATTAGTCAGCATGATTGTTTTGATTGGACGTGGTTTGCTGGGCTCCACCAACAGGCCAACATTATCCCACGATTCAGCCAATGACAGTGGAGCAAGCTGCTCTAGAGCATCAAGCACGGCCTTTAAATCCATTTCTCCAGCAGGATGGGTACAATTAGAAAAGTATCGAATAACTTTATCTGACCTGAGCAAAGACAAATGGGATCGAACGGAGTGTTCGGAAAAAGGGAAAGAACACTGTTCCAAAGGAGATGCGAGAAAGGAATGAGAAGAAAGTGGGAAAGAGCAATGATGTGAAAAAGGAAGCTTTACACTGCGATAAAACCTGTTGGATTTAAAGATGCTACAGCTAAGGTTGAGGCAGCTGAATTTAAAGAGTCTTCCAGAAAGTTTCCTACTTCCACCGAACATGAGCGAAGGAAAGCTGCAAAAAAAGAATGAACATTAACAACACTTTTCCCAAGTATAGATAGAACTATGCAATAAAAGCCCACGCCTCTCAAAAAACAAATATTAGTTACTTCATTTTTTTACTCACATGGTTGTCATTTAATTATAATTATTACATCTCTTTCATTTACAACGTTTCATTTAAACACGTGTTCATTAAATCATGCTTAGCATAGAAATAATACCATGTATTTTGGTACCACTTTTCTATTAATTCTATACAGTTTTTTGTCTTTCCTGCTTTATTTTCTGTAAGAACTGTGAATTATCAATATAATTTTGATATTAAATCAAATTTGTTGTTGAATTATTTGTGTTGAAAGTGCTTTGCATATAGGTTTGAATTAAATGTGCAATTATATACTGGTCCCTGAGTGAGTATAACTACTTGTTTTCGCTCAAAAAAGTACAATGAGCAATTACATCATATGTACCCCTGCAACAGCAGTAAAAACAGTATTTTTGCATTCGAGTCTCTTTTAATTTGAAGATTTTGAGTCTCTAATGTACTTTCAGAACTTCGAAACATTCGTTTGTGATGCTACTCTGTGGTGTCATCCTCAGATTTCTCACTTTGTCTCTGAAGGGATGCCGCCGAGATGCACGTCCTAAAGTATTGAAGTTACACATGTATGCTGGACACCTGTTGGCCACATTTTTGCCAATATCTAAAACATCCCGTCTACTTTTGTTTCTCTTAATGTGCATCTTGCACTGCCACCTTCGGGCGAGCTACAGCGCTTTGCTGAAGCAGCAAAAGATTGTCGGAATTACCGCGCGCCATAATCTATCTACAACACAAACGATCTCTGAGGCTTTCCACAAAAAATACGCTCAGGAAAAAAGAGTCAAATGGCTAAAATAAAACTCACTGCAAATCTTGCCCTGTCAGTCTGCAGAGGACGGAAGTAATGCGCTGCGCTACGTAACATCCGGTGAAACTATTCGCATGGATTATTGGTTCTTGTAGTTTTTTTTCAGTTATGTCCTAATCGCGAATTTGATTGGTCGAACGATGTTAAAGGACAAGTGTGTAGTTTTTTGCTGGATCTATTGACAGAAATGCAATATAATATACATAACTATGTGTTCAAAGGTGTATAAAGACCTTACATAATGAAGCGTTATGTTTTTCTTACCTTAGAATGAGCTATATCTATCTACAAACAGCGTGAGTGCCCTTGCATGGGATGTTGTTGACATGTCGTCGCCTTAGAATTATAATTATTCATCCATCCATCCATTTTCTACCGCTTGTCCGAACTACCTCGGGTCACGGGGAGCCTGCGCCTATCTCAGGAGTCATCGGGCATCAAGGCAGGATACACCCTGGATGGAGTTAATTATAATTCAATTCAAGTTTATTTATATAGTGTTTTTCACAATGTGCATTGTTCCAAAGCAGCTTTACAGGAGCAAATAAGAAAAACAGAAACACAGTGCATGGTGTTTATAGAACAAGCAAGATCATTCTAATAAAAAATATCTAATAAATTAATAATTAAATAAATGCAGTCTCCTGGTGAGCAAGCCAACACTGCCCTGCTGTATACATTTTCAAGCAACACAAACAATTTACCTTTCTTTTTTTAAACATGAAATTAGTGTATAATAATGCGTAAAAAAAGTTACTTTTACAAGGTTTTTTATGACACTTATTTCATATTTTAGGATGCTTTTTTCTTGTTCAAGTTAAGCATAAAAGGCTGTGCTAACACAGAAGGCTGGACAGGTGATATTCCTTTCTAGAGATGAGTAGGCCTATGGCTGAAATAACGTGTTATTAAGACGGTTGACATTGTTGACTATTTGGCCTTTAGGGCTTAATATTGTAACATTTAAGACATTCATTGCATTATGAGAGTCTATGTAAACTCAGATGTTACTAGGAAGCTAGCGCTGCTGGCTAGTGTTTATAAATATAAAAAAATAATCTCCTCAACATACAGTTTTTTTGTGCTGTCGTTTGTATTTTTGTGTTGCACTGTTTCCTCAGACATTCCCACTGTCACTGAGGAGCCCGGCTACATGACAAAGAAAGCTGATCCTGATTGGTCCTCTTGTGTGCTTTCACAGTGCTGATTGGCTCGAAAGAACCTGTTCACACCTAATTATAATTGGATTTTGTAGATAGTATCCAAAGTCGTGTCACTCAGCGGCCATGTTTTCAATGCGCCTCCGGACAGTTAGGGCGGTTGGCAGTAGGTCGCTAGTTGGCGTTCCAACTAGTGGTTGCCTGAGTGATCCCAGATAGCACAATCCATCTGGCTTACGTCTATTTGACGTCTGCATTTACACATCTGGAAGACATCTGCAATACATAGTTTGCTCATCTGCAATACGTCTCGGAGATGTCTGAACGTCTGTAATACATCTGCTAAAGATCTGGAGATCTCCTGCGTAAAAACATCTGCTAAACATCTTAGAAAGAGCAGCTTTACATCCATTCTAAATCATAAACATCTTACAGACATCTTCTAGATGTCTATATGACGTCTGACAGCAGAAGGCAAACATCTCCGAGACGTATTGCAGATGAGCAAACAATGTATTGCAGATGTCTTGCAGATGTAAATGCAGACGTCAAATAGTCGTAAACCAGATGTATGTGTGCTATCAGGGATGACATCCACTGATCACATTAGCTCTACCATCTTCCTATTGGCTGTCGCTCCTGAAAGTCGCTCTTCATTTGCATGAAGTTGAAGATTTCTCAACTTTGTCCCGTTGCTAGACACGCCCCATCCGGTCACCAACTTTGGTCACCAACACCAAAGTTAGCTACTGCTCATGTCGCCGGAAGTCACCAGCTATCCTTGGAAATGAATGGGATTATGTCCCTTTGTCGCTTGAAATGTGAACGAGGGGTAAGGCGACAATGTCTCTATGTTGTTTCTACAGTACACTCTTAAAAATAAAGGTGCTTACAGTGTCACGAAACCTCCCCTTTCAGCTACATTCTACCTCACTGTCGTTTTGGCAAAATGCAATTAAAATGGTTGTGGACACTGTGAGAAGAAGAGCTATTAAAAAACGGCGAAGGTTCCGGCATGGAAAACGGGCGCTCCAATCACAAGGCGCTCTCATGAATAATTAAGAGAAATGTCTTCTTATTGGTCAAGAAAATACAGTTTCATGAATAATAATGAGACACAGAAGCGTTATCGATGTACTATAGTACATCCTTTGACGTTGGCCAGATGAGGATTTTAAACCCGGAAGGCAAAAATCTACTGTAATATCTTACACTTGCTAACATTGTTTTCTATCAAGTGCAACACAACCAACTTTGTTTGCATCTAAATAAATGTTGTTTAGTGTTTCGTGGCTCTTTAAAAGGTTCTTCACAGCGAAACCATTTTTGGTTCCACAAAGAACCATTCAGTCAAAGGTTCTTTAAGGAACCATCTCTTTCTTACCTTTTTATAATCTGCCACAAAGAACCTTTTGTGAGACAGAAAGATTCTTCAGATTTTAGAGGTTCTTTATAGAACCATTTAGACAAAAAAGGTTATTCTATGGCATCGTGAAACACCTTCATTTGTGTAGCCCTAAACAGACTAACAGCTCTGCAGATCGCGTTATCTTTCGGGAAAGAAGCAAAAGCATGACATCTTAATCCTCCCTTAGCCTCTGTAGTGCTTCAAAAGGGAGGGGTGGAGTGAGAGGCAGTGGCGGTACTAGACTACTGTAACTGGGGGGCCAGGCAGGTGCCACTTATGCTATTAGGGAGCACAACATTTGTTATCATGATTCTATTTCAGTCATTTTTCATTTGAAAACAAGTTCAGCTCAAAATTGCTCTGTTTTGGTGAAATATCATTCCAGATTGAGGGGGCCAGGGGGGTTGCCAAGTGTGGTGACACACCCTCTGGCCCCCCCAAGAACCGCCCCTGATAAGCGGTTGGTAGCAGTTCGCAACCTCTAGATAAGCTATTTGAGATGGCTAGATAAGCAAATTTGATATTGAAAATACTAGGGTTTGATATTGAACCAAATGTGAGTTATATCTAACATGTACATCCTGTTGAGGCAAAGTCTCTGCTGTTGTTGAGTTTTTCTCTTGTAAAAAACAAACAAGAGTTCCATTGTTTGAGATGGCCAGTTACCTAACAGGGGTAAAAATTGTGCCTTAGTAGTGTCACCACACATAACAGACCTCAGTTTGGAGTGTAGGTTTCTGTAGAGCCCTGAGGTAAATCTGTTTTTTCAAGAGCTTTTGTGTAATGCACCAGCTGCCAGCCCCATATTTTTCGTTCAGGTGAATGCCAGTGCTCACGGAGCTTGTACAATTTTACTTGCGGTTGCATTGGATCATTGACACACGTTATTTATTGCATATTTTATGTGTTACATGTATGATGTCCAGTACAATGTAATACTTTGGATTTCTTAAGCTTAATTGATTTCAATTTCTACATGTTACATTTTACATGATGCATTATGAACGAACATGAATGAACAAAGAACCTCATTTTAATAAATAAACCCAGAAGTTCATGTTATCTAATTTAGTAACAAATCACACCCCATGTTAACTCTGTACCAATATTTTACCAATATAAAGTAATTTCTTATTATACAGTGACGCAATCATGTTTGAATAACACGCAAGCAGGGGTTTATCAACCTACACACAATTACCAGTCTGAGTGTACAAAACAGATAAATGTGCAAATAATAATTTATATGTTTAATATTAAAGTCGCAGAAAAAGCTTTAAATGACACAAGAGTATTCTCGTAGCGGAAGTAACTTTACCCTTCGGTGACGCAGTTTCCGACTCTTGTGAGTTCTGTTTTGTTGTCTATTATGCCAAGGCCTGGCTGTGTGTTATGTTCAGGACATTTTTGTTTATTAATGCATTTATTTATTTTTTGTTACATTTACAATTGTTTTATTGAATTTATTTACTGATGTCTGTCTTGTTTTCCTTGTTTTAACCCAAAGGACAATGATAATAAATATTAACAAGATGTGCCACTGCTGTTGAAAGAGGTAAAATTAAAATGAGTATGTCCCAAATCATAGTATAGTCAAATGAGTATTCCTGATGGGTATGTCGTGTTTATGGCTAAAATGACACAATATTCTCTCTATTTTAGCACATTATGAGAAGTCTAAAGCAATTAAGGGACATTCCCATAATCATTGATGTAGTAAATTCTGAGTTACAGCTGTTGATCTTTATTTATTTATTTATGTAATATAGGCTAATAATACAATAAAACAACACTGGTCTTTTATTATAAGGACATGTATGAAAAAAATATTTTCCTTAAAAAAGGCTTTTGTGTGTGTGAGAGACTATTTTAGCCTCCCAGTAGGAGGTTGAATGTGGTGACTTCCTATTAAATAAAAACATATACCCTCTCCCTGTGTAAATTATAAATTAATTGAAAAGTTTTATTGACTTCAGTTGGTTGCCTTGTTCATTTCTAAGCTTTCTTTGTTGTGCATGTTAATGTTTCAATGTAGGTCTAAAAGCAAGATTAAATATATACAATATAACATTGGGATGTAATAATGATAATATAATGTATAAAAAACTTATGCATACATACTGTTAATGTATTTTATGTTACGTAATGTATTATTCCCTGATGAATGCTCTCTCTAACACTTACCAAACAAAATGTTACTATAAATGCAATCAATAGTACTCAATAAATATAATGCTGTTTGTCTCGCTTAAACCCATTCAAACCGGGCGCTGTGTGGCACAACGTATACATAACGGACTTTGAGTAGGATAAACAAGTGTTTGACTAAACCTGAGACACATTTTCCTCCCCCTTCACTTTTGTCACATCTTCAAATCACACTTAAACAGAAATGTCATGTTTATTTTATATAGAGAGTATGCCATTTCACTAAATGCTTCCTTGAATCCTTCCCTCGCAACCGACGCAAGGAAAGGCCGAGGATGCACAAATGAAAAAAAAAGGTGTCCATTTTCTCAGATAAAATAAAGTACCACATAATTACTGGTCCTTTACATCCAAAGTAAAGTTGAAAAGAATATGTTTAAAAACCTATTATTACAAACCAATGATACCTTGGTTTTGACCTGGAAGCTAAAGTACTGTATCATGAATGAAATAGAGGGACAGACTTATGAGGATAAAACATCCTGTCATGGATATTTCAAGGATAAACCTAAATTATGGCCGAAGGCCATCATCATTACATCACTTTCTGTATCCCTCTTATCTTTTTAATATGAAAGAATTATTTGTCATCTATCACTCCAGCTGCTCTGGTCACTTATATCATGTTTTTATTTGCTCTTCTTGTCAAAGCTATCTTATAGTTACATAGCGATGTTGTGGTAAAATACATCTCTACGCTGCTTACTGAAACTCATCTAATGTCTTGCCTTACAGTATTAAAAAGCATTAAGTTATAGATATAAACAGACCACAATAGAACCATAAGTTACAAAAGGTTTAAATAAGACACTTTTAGGGCTGCATTATGACCTTGGCACTGGACAGTATGATTAGCATAAGAACTGTAGCCGGACTGCAGGCAGTTGCACGACAGATGTGCCCTGCAATATTGACAGCACAGAAAAAAATGGGAGTTCGCTTACTTTGTGTAATTGGTGATCTGAGCCCTCGACTCCCTGCTGTCACCCAAATTCAGCACTGCTGTTGTCATGCAGCTGTACACAGGAGGAGGCCGAAATTTCTTTGTTAAATCTAGTTACTGAGGATGAATTTCCTTAGTATTTTAATTTTACCAGATTAGTTTCCTCTGGCAATTTTTTTAAAGTTCTGAAAAACTGTATAAACTATCTGAAGTCTTGTACAACTTTTAAGTCTCTTAAGAGCAGGAAAGTAATCTGGAGATGGACCACATGATTATGTTTTTTGTATTGTGCTAATGTTTTAGTACAATATGTTTGACTCCGCAGACCTTTTCATCACTCATATTTAAGTACTGGAGTACTTCTTGAGGTCAAGTTAAGAAGAAATCACTATCATTTAATTGAGAAATCATTTGCTTTTATTATGCACATTATGCCCCAACGCTTACAATCTCTCTCTCTCTCGCTCGCTCTCTCTCATTAGAGTATGATCCAGGCCTGATCCAGGACAATTTAGGATTTTGTAGTGTTTCATAATCAAACGGCATCCTCTGTTTTAATTGTCACAAGATCCTTCATTGTATATTTTAGGGATGCTCCGATAGCATTTTTAAGGCCGAGTACGAGTGCCGATTTTTTTATTGGTACTCGCCAATGCATGTACCGGTATTTTTTTTGCTGAGGTGGCAATTTTCCAAGCACAACAGACTGAAACTAATAAAAATAGAATGCTTCTTTATTATAAACAACTCCGCCTCAAAAACATTATGAAAAAATACATCATTTTTATGTGCTTGTCACAAACTTTCAAAGCAAAAATTTCAGTCAGTTCTGTCAGATGTCACGTGAGGTATCGGTCTTTGCTGTTGGTGCATGTCAAATTTTTATTGACTTATTTGCTATTTATTTAAAAACATATTACTGTTAAAAGTATAAATTGTTGGTTTGCCTTATTCTTTATTTTTATATGAGTATTGGCATCACCAGTGAAAATGCTTTGATGACTCATGCCGGATTATTGGATCATGTACTCCATGAAAGGCAGTGTGAAATGTTGTTCATAGCCAATTTTTCCTCCAAAATGATTTTATGTTACTAATTATATCTATTCATTTCTGAATAATCTGAATTGTCTGAACAATTATTTTCCCACATTCAAAATGTATCTGTATCTTAAGTCAATATTTTTAAAGACAGAACCATGTAAAGAAACATATTTTTAGAAAGTCTGCATTTTTGCTTGCAATTGTTGGTACAAAGATACATGTTTCTCCTTTATGTCATTTTATATTGTGCAATCGGTTCAGTGAATCCACTTCATTTTGTTTATACTCAAAATTTTCCCGTTTTCCTCACCCCATCATCCTTCCATTATCCCCTCTTAATCCTTCAAAAGAAGTTTCTTGTGAAAGTGATTTTGTGTCTTCATCATCTGTTCTTGGCAACAGCTCAGTACAAAGATTACACAGCTTGTTTTGTTTTATCCTGAGAAATGTCAGATTAATAGAGATATTTAGTTACTGGAAGCCTTCGGGATCTTTATCTCATGCATAGAAATTGCATTTTCATCAGTACAGTTTTCTGTGCTGAAAAACAGGGAAGTTCAGAAATATGACTGCATAAACTGAATCTCTCAGTCATAGAAATTATAAATTCCCCTGAATCCCAGATCAGACCAGAGTATTTATACCAGGGGGGTCCAAAGTCGGTCCTGGAGGGCCGGTGTCCTGCAGAGTTTAACTTCAACTTCGCATAACACACCTGCCTGGACGTTTCTAGTCTGACTAGTCACTCAGATGTTCCCAACCCTGGTCCTCTGCCACCCTCCTCCCGGAATGTTTTAGGTATCTCCCTAGATAGAACTCCAAATTCAAATCATCAGCTGGATAGTGTGTTAATTAGGGATATTAATTAACACACTAACCAACATTCAGAGCGGTTCTGATGAATAAAATCAGGTGTTCCATATAGGGAGACATCTAAAACATTCTGGGAGGGGAGACCCGAGGACCAGGGCTGTTTCACAATATGCGTTCTTCAGTGGTTTTGTTTCCTCCTGTTCTCGCTCTACATCATCAATAACCATCAACGTCTGGTTCCAATACTCAAGAACAAGAGAACAGAGAAACGCATGAAAGTACCCGGATGTGTTCTCTATAACAAGGATGCATTGAAGTCGCAGAATTCACTGCGACGTGTCCATCCAAGTTCATTCTTCGGAGGCTGCCTCGCAAGACCGGTCTCCACAAGAACACAAGTCCGTTCTTTGCGTTCTTGGAATTGAGAAACAGCCCAGGGTTGGGAACCACCTAGTGAGACGTTAGGCTTGTTCGACTTCATGCGGCGCCGAAAGAATCTGCAGCCGCCTTACAACAGCAATACATTCTGGTTAGACAACTTTGATCGGCGCTGCAGCCGCCTTAAGATCACATGTGCCATTAAAGTACCGAGAGAGCAAAACGAGATCAGCCGCCTAGGTCAGGCGCTGCAGTTGCTCAAAATCGGCTGCGAAAGCCACGATGACGACACATTTTATTCTCATTGGCCAGAATGTTCACGTGTATGTGTTTCGTGTTTATTCTGACACACTCGGTTACGATTATACTCACAAATTAGACTTTTGTATTACATTTTCTGTTTTTTGTACTGACCCTATTTTGAAAAAATAGGTTTTCCTATCATATTCACTTAATCCCTCCATCCATCCATCCATTTTCTTCCGCTTATCCGGGGCCGGGTCGCGGGGGCAGCAGTCTAAGCAGGGATGCCCAGACTTCCCTCTCCCTAGACACTTCCTCCAGCTCTTCCGAGGGGACACCGAGGCGTTCCCAGGCCAGCCGGGAGACATAGTCCCTCCAGCGTGTCCTAGGTGGGACATGCCCGGAACACCTTCCCGGGAAGGCGTCCAGGGGGCATCCGGAAAAGATGCCCGAGCCACCTCAGCTGGCCCCTCTCGATGTGGAGGAGCAGCGGATCTACTCTGAGCTCCTCCCGAGTGACCGAGCTTCTCACCCTATCTCTAAGGGATCGCCCAGCCACCCTGCGGAGGAAGCTCATTTCGGCCGCCTGTATCCGGGATCTTGTCCTTTCGGTCATGACCCACAGCTCATGACCATAGGTGAGAGTAGGAACGTAGATTAACCGGTAAATCGAGAGCTTCACCTTGCGGCTCAGCTCCTTCTTCACCACGACAGACCGGTACAGCGACCGCATTACTGCAGAAGCTGCACCGATCCGTCTGTCAATCTCCCGTTCCATCCTTCCCTCACTCGTGAACAAGACCCCCAGATACTTGAACTCCTCCACTTGAGGCAGGAATTCTCCACCTACCTGAAGTGGGCAAGCCACCCTTTTCCTACTGAGAACCATGGCCTCAGATTTGGAGGTGCTGATTCTCATCCCAGCCGCTTCACACTCGGCTGCAAACCGTCCCAGTGCATGCTGAAGGTCCTGGTCTGATGGGCCAGCATGACGACATCATCCGCAAAGAGCAGAGATGAAATCGTGTGGTCCCCAAACCCGACGCCCTCCGGCCCCTGGCTGCGCCTAGAAATTCTGTCCATAAAAATTATGAACAGAACCGGCGACAAAGGGCAGCCCTGCCGGAGTCCAACATGCACCGGAAACATGTCTGACTTACTGCCGGCAATGCGAACCAAGCTCCTGCTCCGGTCGTACAGGGACCGGATAGCCCTTAGCAAAGGGTCCCGAATCCCATACTCCCGGAGCACCCTCCACAAGATGCCGCGAGGGACACAGTCGAATGCCTTCTCCAAATCCACAAAACACATGTGGATTGGATGGGCAAACTCCCATGAACCCTCCAGCACCCTGGAGAGGGTATAGAGCTGGTCCAGCGTTCCACGACCGGGACGAAAACCACACTGTTCCTCCTGGATCCGAGGTTCAACCATCCGCCGGATTCTCCTCTCCAGTACCCTGGCATAGACTATCCCGGGGAGGCTGAGAAGTGTGATCCCCGATAGTTGGAGCACACCCTCCGGTCCCCCTTCTTTAAAAGGGGGACCACCACCCCGGTCTGCCAGTCCAAGGGCACGTTCCCCGACCGCCACGCGGTGCTGCAGAGGCGTGTCAGCCAAGACAGCCCCACAACATCCAGAGACTTGAGGTACTCAGGGCGGATCTCATCCACCCCCGGTGCCCTGCCACTGAGGAGTTTCTTGACTACCTCGGTGACTTCAGCTCGCGTGATTGACGAGTCCGCCTCCGAGCCCTCAGCCTCTGCTTCCTCTAGGAAGACGTGACGGCGGGATTGAGGAGATCCTCGAAGTATTCCTTCCACCGCCCAATGATATCCCCGGTCGAGGTCAACAGCTGCCCCCCTCCACTGTAAACAGCGTTGGTAGGGCACTGCTTCCCCCTCCTGAGGCGCCGGACGGTTTGCCAGAATCTCTTCGAGGCCGACCGATAGTCCTTCTCCATGGCCTCACCGAACTCCTCCCAGGCCCGAGTTTTTGCCTCCCCAACCACCCGGGCTGCAGTCCGCTTGGCCTGTCGGTAGCTGTCTGCTGCCTCGGGAGTCCCACAAGCTAGCCAGGCCCGATAGGACTCCTTCTTCAGCTTGACGGCATCCCTTACTTCCGGTGTCCACCACCGGGTTCGGGGATTGCCGCCTCGACAGGCACCGGAGACCTTGCGTCCACAGCTCCGAGTGGCCGCGTTGACAATGGAGGTGGAGAACATGGTCCACTCGGACTCAATATCTCCAGACTACCTCGGGATCTGGTCGAAGCTCTGCCGGAGGTGGAAGTTGAAGATCTCTCTGACAGGGGATTCGGCCAAACGTTCCCAACAGACCCTCACAGTACGTTTGGGTCTGCCGAGTCTGTCCAGCTTCCTCCCCCGCCATCGGATCCAACTCACCACCAGGTGGTGATCAGTTGACAGCTCCGCCCCTCTCTTCACACCCGAGTGTCCAAGACATACGGCCGTAGGTCAGATGAAACAACCACAAAGTCGATCATCGACCTCCGGCCAAGGGTGTCCTGGTGCCATGTGCACTGATGGACACCCTTATGCTTGAACATGGTGTTCGTTATGGCCAAGCTGTAACTAGCACAGAAGTCCAATAACAGAACACCACTCGGGTTCAGATCAGGGGGGGCCGTTCCTCCCAATCACGCCCCTCCAGGTGTCACTGTCGTTCCCCACGTGGGGCGTTGAAGTCCCCCAGCAGAACGACGGTGTCCCCAGTCGGGGCGCTTTCCAGCACCCCTCCCAGAGTCTCCAAGAAGGCCGGGTACTCTGTACTGCCATTTGGCCCATAGGCGCACACGACAGTGAGAGACCTATCCCCGACCCGAAGGCGCAGGGAAGCGACCCTCTCGTTCACCGGGGTAAACTCCAACACATGGCGGCTGAGCTGGGGGGCTATAAGCAAACCCACACCAGCCCGCCGCCTTTCACCATGGGCAACTCCAGAGTGGTGAAGAATCCATCCTCCCTCGAGGAGTGTGGTTCCAGAGCCCAAGCTGTGCGTAGAGGTGATCCCGACTATCTCTAGTCGGAATCTCTGAACCTCACGCACAATCTCAGGCTCCTTCCCCGTCAGAGAGGTGACGTTCCATGTCCCTAGAGCTAGATTCCGCGTCCAGGGATGGGGCTGTCGAGGTCCCCGCCTTCGACTGCCGCCTGATCCACTTTGCACCGGCCCCTTACGGTCCCTCCTGCAGGTGGTGGGTCCACGGGAGGGTGGCCCCACGTCGCTCCTTCGGGCTAAGCCCGGCCGGACCCCATGGGGGGGGCCCGACCACCAGGCGCTCGGCTGCGAGCCCCGGCTGCGCCATGCCGGGCGACGTCACGGTCCTCGAATTTTTTGACATCATAAGGGATTTTTGAACCGCTCTTAGTCTGACCCGTCGCCTAGGACCTGTTTGCCTTGGGAGACCCTACCAGGGGCATATAGCCCCAGACAACATAGCTCCTAGGGTCTTTCGGGTACTCAAACCCCTCCACCACGGTAAGGTGGCAGTTCAAGGAAGGGCACTTAATCCCTGATAAAGAAATTAATATTCCGTGGTTTGCCAGAGGTTCAGCTCCCTATTGGAAGCACGAAGTGTCCGACCTGATGGCCGTCTTTTTACTCCTCCCCCGCCTGCAACCGGCTGATAGATCAACTCGAACAAGCCTTTTGATTTACTTGCTCAGGTGTGTGTGATTGGGGTTGAAGCTATACTCTGCAGGACACTGGCCCTCCAGGACCGGCTTCGGACACCCCTGATTTAGAGGCCGTCTACACAAGACCGTTTTCAACTAAAAACAGAAAAATGATCATGCGTTTTTGGGGACTGGAATGCAATCTTTTGAAAATGGGTCTCAAAGTGCAAGTTTTTGAAAACAATTCCCCAAACAATATAATGACAAGTAGATTTACTGCACCACTACAACCAGCAGAGACACATTATTTATATGCACTCTACTATAAACACAGTAATGTAGGGTTTCTTTATAGCGGACAGCGCCATCCACTGGCCTGGCATGCATAATACATCGTTTTTATTCATTTTCCCGGATCCATGTTAATTCAGATCGTTTTGATAATGGTTTCGTGTGCCTGAAATAAAAACTTTTCAATTTTTTTATCGTGTAAACGTACTCTTATACTCATTCATTCATAAACTTTCAGTTTTTAATAAAAACATAACTAATGTAATTGTTTGATAATTTTGCATTTTATTCATGTGCAAATATCTTTAAAAAACATTTAAAATACAGATTTTGTAATCAGACTGGGTAAATTGATAGAATACAACACATAATGTAATAAAAGTACATTTATCCCCCCACGACAAAAAATGCTCAGTATTGCAATGAGAGTTTTGCATATGGTGTGGAAACAAGACTGTATTAATCTTCTACTATTTATGTGCATGTTTGTATTTGTATGCGTTTTTTGCATGTGTGCGTTTTGCATGCCTTATATATCTGCATGGTATATAGAACCCCCCCAAAAAGCTCAGTATTGCAATGAGAGTTTTGCATATGGCGTGAGAACAAGACTGTATTAATTTTCTACTATTTATGTGCATTTTTGTATTTGTATGCACTATTTGCAGGTGTGCTTTTTGCATGCCTTATATATATCTGCATGGTATATAGAACCCCCTTAAAAAAAGGCTAAGTATTGCAATGAGAGTTTTGCATATGGCGTGGGAACAAGACTGTATTCATTTTCTACTATTTATGTGCATTTTTGTATTTGTATGCACTATTTGCAGGTGTGCGTTTTGCATGTCTTATATATCTGCATGTTAAACATGATCTTCTCAGCAGTTTGACAACATCCTCACAAATTCTGCAAAAAAGCATAAAAACATGATCGCAACTTCATTCATATACACTGTCAGCTGTTGCATTTGTGCAGGAAATGTAAAGAGTATATGCTACAGGAGTATTACTTGTCTTTCATTTGAAATGGTCAAATTTCTCACCTTCAAAGTCTACTGTCCCATCACCATTGTTGTCTGCCTCTCTGACCACAGCATCAATCTCTCTTTGGTTCATATGCTCTCCCAGTAGTTTACTCATAGCACACCTCAGCTCCTCTGTAGTGATTTCTCCATCACCATCCATATCAAACTGTAGATGAGGAGAAATTAGAATGTGTTGCGAGACACAGATCACTTCTTCAGTAACCTGTGTGGTGTTGAATTTAGTTCTTGTAGTTCAGGTGATTAGTTTGATACCCAGGGAACACTTGCTGGTAAAATGTACTGGATATCTTGAATGCACTCAGGATAAAAGAATCAGCATTTGAAGACTATTTACAGCCAAAAGCTAATGCATCCTAAGCTTAATATGCAAAGAAAATTGAAAGAAATTCATAGGTTGATTTATTAGTTTTCTCACCTCTTTGAAAGCATCTCGTAGTTCCTTTACACCAATCATCCCAGCTGTTTCAGCCAATAGCTTTGGAGCCATCAACTCTACAAAGTCTTCAAAGTCTACCCTCCCTCCTACTGAAAGAAATGCTTTTTTATTATTAAAGCTTTTGTTCCATCCATATTTTTACTTCAAAAACTTATAATATGTTTTGTTTGCTGTTATTTCCTATTTTATTATATATATAGTGTACAGATACCAAAGATATCCAGGTAAACTGTTCGAATGTATAATAATAATAATAAACCTGCTTGATTTCATTATTTACCATTTATATCACTTACAGTTCATGTTAATGTTCTGGCCCAACTCTATCAGTTCCATCTCAGTTGGCATGTAACCCATGGTCCTCATCAGGTTTCCCAGGTCCTTACAGCTAATCAATCCATCCTTATCCTTATCAAACTCATTAAATGCCTCTCTCAGCTCTAAAAAGAGTGCACAAATATTTCACATAAACATACATTTATCAAATAGAGTAACAAACCTAATGTCATAAGATGCTAATGTAAGTCTGGAATAGTTACTTATGTAGTTTATGATTAAGGTGAAAATATTAATAAAAAGTAATTGTCGCTATACTGTTAAATATTTCACAGCGATGTTTTCTTTATAACGAAAATAAATAGTTCATTTAAAGAATCACCGATTTCATTTAAACAAATCATTTAAACCTGAAAATAAACAGCAACTGTTACACCCTGTGTAACACGCCACAATAAAAGAGCCCATTAGACCACATTACAGTTTAACATTTTAACATTTTTCATTCTGGATGCGGCGAAACGCAACATGACAAGCCTATTTAGAACAAGGCATTTGTCATGTCGTGTTGCGCCACTTGCCAGCAGGATGCACTTAGACAGCAGGATGTTACTTTAAAAAAAAACTTTTTGAAAGAAAATAAATAAATGATATGCCATAAATTCAGGACCAAGATTCCGCATTTCTGGGTCATTTGTGTACATTTTGTATATTTAAGTACATTTGTGACAATGACCCTGTTAATGCCTTTGTACAAAAATAATGATTTCTATGGACCCCACAGTATCATTTTGTAGCACATTATAGCAAAGCTTTGACTGTAAAACAGTAATATGCACATATCAGATGGTAACACAACTGACAGGTTGTACTTACCTTCAATTTCATCATCTGCCAATTCTCTGTCCTGCAAAACCAAAATGACAGGTAGGTTAAGCCGCTTAAAAATGCATGAGGCGCCAGTCTTTATTTAGATTGTTTTATATAATCTAAAAATCCTATTCTACCTGTCTGGCCCCTGTTTTGATAACAGAATACTGCACTGCAATACTGTATATCCCATTAAGAAGCCAACACTCAATGGCACGAACGTCCTTTTTTCAGATGAATTAGAGGATTATCGGCTGAATCTGACTGTGGCTTTACTGTGATCACAGATTATACCCCACCTGATTTACTGGGGCTGGAACGATTATCTGTTTTTTAAATCAGACCAAACCAAGCCACACCAATACAAAAAAAACATCTATTACTATTAACTTTCTGATTGCATTTCAATTCAGTTTCCCCAAAATTGTTTACATTTGTTTAAAAAAAAAAGAAACACGTCAAACAGATAATGATGATTGTACACTAAAATGTATTATATATTTTGCAATATTCATAAATATTGTTTATTGACTGTTTTTCAAATAGTACAAAAGCATAAGAAAACATCTTAATCAATCATTATACTTACAATTTTGCCTCCTCGTATGAAGATGCATGCAGTCATATTTGTAATTTAGCTGACCGGAGTGCTATAAGTAAACGGCGTCTGTCCTTAGCTAGAAAGAAACAAGGATTTACACAACTTAAATGTATTGCACATTATGGTGCAATTATTATTGTGTGGACCATATAATTGCTTTTCATATTAAAAGTTATTTTAAAAATATTTTTCTTACCCTTTTCTGTGCTCAGTCCACAGTCAGAGTGAAATTTTACTGACAGTCAATTGTTAGTGAGTAACCTTCTTCCTCGTGAAGTCTGATTGACTGACTGTGCTTCTCAGAGCTTATGGTGTGGTGTATGAAAGTGAAAAGGAGGAGGGGTCAAGCTGACATCAATTCTGCAAACCATTATATTATGAACAACCAGACTAGAATTAAGTAATTTAACCGCTGACTAAATTGTTAACATACACTACCAACCTCGGGAAACTATAAAAGCTATTATTTCCTGGAAAACAAAATAATTGGACCCAGGCTATGGAATAGTCTTCCTTTATTGGTGAAAGTGTCAAATTCTGTCTGTGAGTTCAAAACTAAGTTGAAATCATATTTTCTTACTTTGGACCTTTAAATCTTGTATCTACATTTTATTTGTTGATTTTATCAGTATTCTTTCTTCGTCCTTGTTTTTATTTTAATTGTACAGCACTATGGCCACTTCTGTTTTGTTTACTGGTCCATAATAAATATCAAAATTTAGCTCAATAAACCTGTAAAAAATGACCCTTATCACCCCCGTAATAAGACTTAAGCTTATGGTTAGGACAGACTATAGCAACTCATTTCCATTAATCGAGAAAATGACTCACAATCTTAAACATAATAGTACAAATATTTGAATGACCTCTTGTCCTAAAAAGCTGATTTTTTTGTCTTATTGAATACATACATGAAATGTAGTTTTATATAAAAATACATTCCTAATTTTGTTTCTGGGGCTTAGGTCACCTCTGCAGTTTTATCAAGTTATAACATTATGATGATCAAAATAGTTTAGGCTTATTCTAAACATAAAGCTGATTTGTACCAATAAATTAATCATAGAAAATAGATGATATTAGATTTACATTAACATTTGATCATTTAGAAGATGGTTTTATCCAAAATGGCTAACAAATGAGGTAAACAATAGAAACAATTGTAAGAACAAAGGACAACAAAAAGCAAAAGTGCAGTAAAAACTGGTCTCATATGGTCTACCACAATATAAAAAGCTAAGGATTTTTTTTTAAGGATAGAAAGAGTAGAAAAATAATAGATTACTTTGTGTAAATACGTCATAAAATATATACATTTTTATAGTTTTTGCAGCAAACATGTGATCTGATCTTTATTGTGTCTGTGTACAGGAAGTCAAACTGTTTAACTCATCACTGTTACATAAAGGCATGATTTCAAATAGTACCCCACAATCACAAATCTGTTTGCATAAGGGATTAAGTCTGACGCTTTAGCCTCGGACAACTTAATACTGAATTTTGTATTTATTTATTTATTTAATGTTTTTTTTAGAAGGAAGTGTGCCAGAAATTCTTACATAAGGGAAGTCATGGGGGGAGAAACTATGAGAAGGTAATAATCATGCGACAGGATTAAAAGAAAAGTTAATCACATTAATAAAAGATAAACAGATAAGATGTTTAACTTTAAGAGGGTTTATGAAACTAACAGCAGCAAACAGACATATTACTGAGAATGAAGGTGTAGGATTCCAATTGAACTTTCAATATATTATGTGAAATCCCGAAGAGAACGGCACGGGCATATTCCGAGATGACAATGCCAGGATTCATCGGGCTCAAATTGTGAAAGTGTGGTTCAGGGAGCATGAGACATCATTTTCACACATGGCCACCACAGCGTCCACACGTTAACCCCATTGAGAATCTTTGGGATGTGCTGGAGAACACTTTGCGCAGCGGTCCGACTCTCCCATCATCAACACAAGATCTTGGCGAAAAATGTATGCAACTCTGGACAGGAGAAAAATTTACATTCTGGACATTGCAAAAGCCTATCGAAACGATGCCACAGCGAATGCGTGCCGTAATCAAAGCTAAAGGTGGTCCAACAAAATATAAGAGTGTTTGACTTCTGTTTGGACGGACAGTGTATTTTATCAATTTACATTTACAGTAAGTCATTTAGCAGATGCTTTCATCCAAAGCGACTTACAAAGAGTTTAAGGACCAATAAGCGATATGTCATACAGGAGCAATAATGCAATATGTGCCAATACAAAGTTACAGGTTTCAACAAAAGCTAGACATTTACGTTTAGTCATTTAGCAGACGCTTTTATCCAAAGCGACTTACAAAGAGTTTAGGGAGCAATAAGCGATATGTCATAAAGGAGCCATAATACAGTAGGTGCCAAAAAACTAAGTCTACCTGTTGAGAGAAAGGGTTAGTTTTTTTTTTTTGATTTGTCTGTCAAGTATTCACAGAAGAGATGGGTTTTAAGTAGTTTTTTTAATGTTGTGAGAAATGTGGTTGAGCGGACCGAGTTAGGAAGAATGTTCAACCAGGAAGGAGTTGTGAAGCAGAATGAGCGGGAAAGCGATCTTTCTGCCCTTTTGAGAAGGCAATACAAGACGTCACTGGTTTGCTGAACGCAGAGATCTTGATGGGGTGTAGGAGTGTAGGAGGGTGTGAAAGTAAGCCGGTGCAGATCCAGTGATAATCCTGTAGGCAAGCATTAGTGACTTGAATCTGATACGGGCTTCAACCGGTAGCCAGTGGAGAGAGATGAAAAGGTGTGTCACATGAGCCCTTTTGGGCTGTTGGAAGACGAGGCGTGTTGTGACGAGCTGCGTTCTGAACCAGCTGGAGTGGTTTGATAGCCTTTGCAGGAAGACCAGCAAGGAGAGTATTGCAGTAGTCCAACCTTGAGATTACCAGGGCCTGGACAAGGAGTTGTGCCGCATGCTCAGTGAGATAGTGTCTAACCTTTCTAATGTTGAAAAAGGCATATCAGCATGACCGCGTTGTCTTTGCAATGTGATCATTGAAGGACAGCTGTTCATCAAATATGACTTTGAGGTTCCTGGCTGTTTTGGAAGGAGTGATTGTGGTATTAAAAAGTTGGAAGGTGAGATCGTGTTGCACCGTAGGGTGTAAACAAATATGCCGTAATCGTTCTGAAGGCCAGTGTCAGAGATTTAAATTTGATGCGGGTGGCAACTGGCAGCCAGTGAGGTGAAATCAGGAGGGGTATTACATGGGTTCTTTTAGGCTGATTGAAAACTAGACGTGCAGCTGCATTCTGGATCATTTGCAAGGGCTTCATTGCATTGGTTGAAAGGCCGGCTAGTAGAGAATTGCAGTAGTCCGGTCTTGATATGACTAGATCTTGGACAGCTAAAGGGGGAATGCCCCGACAGGAACGGCCTGATTTTCCTGATGTTGTAGAGCACATACCTGCGAGTTCAGAGGTTTCTGGCATGTGGGAGGCTGTAATGCCTTTGGTGTGCATGGACCTTGGTTAGAATGTCCTGGACAAAACAAACACCAAAGGCAGGCTAGGCCTGCATGTGTATGGACATCGTGTTGTATCGATATGTAATGTTTATAGTTTTAGGCACGTTAGATAAAACCTTTAATTAAAACAAGAAGAAGAAGAAAACCTTTAATTTGCATTTTCATGCTCTTCCGGTTTCCGGACGGCTCCCGCCCCGTTCCGCCATCATGCAGTCCTGAACAAAAAAAGCGAATGAGACAGAAAAAACCGGAGTGTGCCTGTCGTTGACAGAAGGAGATAAAATGAACGAGTGATACCGACGGCATGACAAAACTTGATAACAGTAACGTTACGTCCGGAAGAGGTGGAATATCTGGGTGTGATTTAACGTGTTCATCCGCTTTGCTTGACAATCAGCTGCTTGTCTCCGTTTACGGTTAACAGCAGTGTTATTTAATATAAACCAATGATCGGACTGATCACTGAGCGCGTGTCAAGATCAACACAATAGCATTAGATGGATCGCTATTCAAATCGACGAGGACTCTTTGTATGAAGTGAGATAAAGGAGGTCCGATTTTCTTCAGGCCGGAGAGCTAGCTGACTCTAGCTAGCTACAGTGGATCCCATAAACCACGGTAGGACAGGCTCGTGTGAATAATTCAATGCAGTGCTGGAAACATGCACGGATAGAAATCTTTCTGCTGACAGTTTTATGTGATTTAGTCTCAAAATGTGCATGATTTAGGGTAATTCACTTCATTTGTTAGCCCGTCTGATTAAGATACACACCTGGTTTTATGTGTCAGATTCAATATTTTGCAAGAAAGGCATGTCGCATTATTATTAAACTCACAACTTTGACCAATAAATCTCCGATTTTCACATCTCCTACTGGTTCCGCAGACAAGCACGACGTTTCCTCATCCAATGCGTTACCTGTCATCATCACACGACGAAATGAATTTCTGTATCTTTTAAAGAGCATAACGCTTGCATGTCTCTGTAAGGTTGTATTTAAAAAGATGTCAATCTCAACAGTCTGCTCCAACATTGTGCTTTAGAAGGTTCATCTGTCGATTTGCTAAGATTTATTCTAGATTCAAGTCGTTCTCGTTTAGGTTTTATTGTTTACCTTTTTAAACCCTTATTGGTGGTCTTGCAGTGTTTTGAAATATCTTTGGTGTGAGATACTGATGTTGATGCAGACTGTGACAAAATTCTCTTATTTATAGTTTGTTGTAGGTAGAGGTCTATCCACTTTTATTAGTGCTTCGGCATGTGTCTTAAAATCATGTTCTGAAACAATCAAAGGTCTGTATGGTTAAGTGAAGTTAGCCATGGTTTTCAGTTTATCACTATTTTTGTTTGTATGTTCTACTAGGTATTGATCTGCAAACTCTTTGTGTGTGTGTGGTGTGTGAAGGCGCTGGCCATGCCGTCGAGTGTGCGGGCTGGGAATCTCAAGGACCCAGAGGTGGCGGAACTTTTTTACAAGGAGGATCCCGAGAAGCTCTTCACAGACCTGCGTGAGATCGGCCATGGCAGCTTTGGTGCCGTCTACTTTGTAAGTGGCCATTATGACATTCAGAGATGCAGTAGAGCTCGGCAATATGATATGAAGTGAAATGTCATTTTCACCTCGTCACATTTCTCATGTGTTTCTGCCATGATTTGCTTGCGTCTTATAGGCCCATGACATCCGCACCAATGAGGTGGTGGCCATTAAAAAGATGTCATACAGTGGCAAGCAGTCTAATGAGGTAAACGCACACACAGTTTTGTTTCTCATGTTTGTGTTAGCATAGCAGTGCAACTTGTAGAATCAGTCAACATAGGAATCGTAGAAAATGTAATTTTATGCAGGAGCTTGTTTTCTAAGAGGTAGTGAGATGCTGCTTAACATCTCTTCTTATGAAAATTCACCATCATATTTTCCTGTAATACATGGCAGGAGGTCTAAAAGCATTCCTCCATGGAAAATCATACCAGATCCTTCAAATTCTCAAGGATTGTCTCTTCTTCAGCTCACCCCACTGGTTTTCTGTGGGGTTCAGGTTCACTTGACATTAGGACACAGACTTGTTAGAGGTTTTGTTGTCAGGCAGTTGAATGGGCTGGAGTTTGTTTTTAGATGAAAGCGTAGGTGCTGTTTCATGTGGATTTTTAACCCCAACGATCAGCTGACTTTTGCGATTCTCTACATGTGTGGCACTTGGAGATTGTTTGGACACGCTAACCGTACCCCTCGATGTGCAATACACACACTCCTCCATATGGATTCTATTCAATGTTTAAGCTGTTTTCTTACAGTCTGTTTATATTTTGTAAAGCTTAAAGAGTACATAACTAGTGCTACTTTGGTTTATGGAGTGTCCAACAACAAGTTTATGTACATCGGTGTAAAAACACGATTATTTCATAATAATAGGCAGTTATTCTTACATTACTTCTTGACTGACACTCAAATGATTCGTTCCGCGGTTCATCCGTCTAATCCCCTCCTTTCCGCTAGTTTAGTCTGATGTGATTGGTCTACCGCGAATGAGGCTCACGAGCTACAGTGTTTGTGGGAGAAAAGTGAAGTTTTCGCGGAAAGTCCTAGCAAAATGTTATTGGGGCTTATATGTAGTGACGTAAACCCGCGGCGGTTCGCGAATCGGACTAGGGACGACTCATTTGTGTGATTCAGAGTCGACTCTTTTTTTTTCTAAGCCATTAACTGTGTTATTCATTCACCTTTGGATTTACAACTTGGCAGACTGATACTTTGGTAACATGGTAACATTACACACTGCATGAAATGTCATTTTCATGATCTCTTGTTATGTATGCTTTAGCAATCTTTAACTGCACATCAGAACTATATTCTTTGGTTGTACCCATTGTGAAGGATGATTAAGGGAATTTGGCCTTTGTGTTACTTCATATTTATGCTGCTGGCCACAGGAAGTCGTGGCTGATCATTTTTATGTTCCTTTTTTCGCTGTTGTGCTAAGTTAAATGTGAATGAGAATATACTTGTAATTGTGGCCATTGTGTTGTGGAGCAAAACAACATTTATATTATAAAACATCTCAATGTGTGGTTAAATTTAGATTTTGTGATTTTTCATTTTTAATGAAAAATCAATAGAATAAACAATGAAGAATTATTTACACAGCCTTCTTCGCTCATAATTACTAATGTGCCAATAATTCTGACAAAAACACTGTATTATATAACACAGACGTTTTTACACCAGTTACATAATATTTGTAAAATATAGGCTGCAGTATGGATTCTCAAATGTGGAAAAAAATTGAGAATAAAAATGACATTTAATCTTTTTACAAGAAATGAACATTCATTTTATTTACTCACTTAAGTCTTTAGGGACCCAAAGCAACCTTTGTCTTTTCAAATCCCAACGTCTTTTGTCTTCTTCAGGACACAAACAGAGAACGTTGGAAGAATTTCCAATTCCACTTTTCCGAATGACGTTCGATAGGGAATATCATTTCAATGTTATGGCATATATTATAAGTCTCAAGTAATGCATGGTTACTGTTTTGCAACTGTAGTTTTAGAAATGGGACTGCTGATTTGCACGCATGAAATGCAGAAACTAACAGGTGTATAGCGCTACAGGGTGACTTTTCTTCCTTGTTTTTATCTGCCAAAATGACAAACGGCACTAAATATACATAGTTGTACTTTATTTTCTATGGCAATGACAGAACATTTTTAATGAACGTAATGTTTGCCTATTTATGCCTAGAAATGTTGCAATAATAATTACATGAAACATTTGAACTGCTGAATCATTGCTACGTTCTCTCTTTGTTCTTGCTGTAGAAATGGCAGGATATTGTCAAAGAGGTAAAGTTCCTTCAAAAGCTGCGGCATCCCAACACTGTGGAGTATCGAGGCTGCTACCTGCGAGAGCACACAGCATGGGTGAGTGTTTGTGAGTGGGAGGAAGGCTGAAAGCATTTGAAAGTCCTTGTTCAGGGAAGAAAATGTACTGACCTGCTAACACTGTTTCCATTTACAACAAAAGCCCTGGATGCACCACTTGTCGCTTTCAAACTGCTGTTATAACTCTATTTCTGCTTTTCTCCTTTATTTCTACCTCTCATTCATTTTCCTTTGCGGCTCTGTCTCTAGCTGGTGATGGAATACTGTTTGGGTTCGGCCTCAGATCTGTTGGAAGGTGAGTGGATGTTTGGAATTGCAATTGTTTTAGGGGCAAGGGTGTTGGGATTAAGCCTGTTCTGACTGATCCAATACCTAAATCAGTACTGAAACTGATACTAAGCTTTTTAACTCAATCGAGTATGTGTCAGTGTGACTGAAACTAATCTTACACTTTGCGTCAATAATGATTGTTACCGTCGAGAAGTATTAAAGGGATCTTAAAATCGTACGGATGCACAGGTGCATGACAAGACTTGCATTCGGATACGGCTATTCAATCCTACGAAGTTTTGTGATATTTGTAGTTAGAAAATATCATTTCATTTTGGAATTCAAAGATTCTGACACGTCATCTTCATTTATTAACATCCACAGAATTGTATTTTAAATTTTAGAATTTTAAATTCTATTTTTGTTCAAACTTAATACAAATATCGCCATGCCATTCTCTGAATTGACATTTAAGGCTAAAATACACTACAAGACCTTTGCTCAGATTTTCAGACTGCAGATTTGATCAGTTTCTGTCCGAAACTTTCAAAAAGTCTGCAAGTGAATGTTGTCTAGTTTTTAAAAAATCTTGTAGTGTATTCCAGCCATAAGAAGCATCTAAATGGATGGCTTTCATATTTTTCAGTGTGATTCAATTTCTTTGCTTTTAAAAAAAACCTAAACAAAATTCAATTCAATGCTATAGTGCTTCACAAATATTGCAGTGCGGTGTTTAACTGAAGACGTGTGTTAGTACATTTACAAATAATTTTGCCTGTTAATTGCATTGATCCAATTAATTCAGAATGTTTCATCACTGCATTGTCGCAATTTCAAAGGACCTGATAACAAAACCAGTTAAACAACTACAGTACAGTAAAGAAGATTCGTTGAACTGCCTTTAAATACATGTTTTTTGAAAAACAAAACCAGAATTCCACATTTACTTTCTGTTTTCCTCAGTGCACAAGAAACCACTACAGGAAGAGGAGATAGCAGCAATTACCCATGGTGCATTGCAGGGCTTGGTATACCTTCACTCGCACAACATGATTCACAGGTATGGAGCTGTTGTGAGAAGCAGTAGTCTTCTACTCTTTTATGTTAGAGGTGGTCTACACTAGTGCGTTTTCGTTTTCAAAACGCTCTTCTACCACATTAGCTTCTTCAAGCATTTCCCAAACGCTGCCCATCCACACTGAAACATCTGAAAACGCTTACATCCGTGTACTGCGCCTGAGTAAAACATAAGACTTGTCAGCGTGTGTCATTTCTTAAATATTAAATATTCCTTCTCCTAAAATGCGATCTAAAGTATGCATGAACTGACATTAATGTTATCAAACGGGAGAGCAGCCGACACAACTGCATCACATGGTGAAAAATGTGTCATTGTTTTTAACCCCCCCCCCCCCCCCGTTTCCCTCATCCATACTACAGCGCAAAAACACCGTTTCATCCACTTTCGAGTGCGTTTTCGAAAAACTCAGCTTTCGTTGACAAAAACGCCATCTCAGTGTCGACGAAAGGCCAAAACGGCGAGAAAAAGAGGTGCTTTCAAACGAAAACGCAGTAGTGGACAGGTTATTAGGGGTTAGTGCGAATCCATCAAGACAGTATAATACTCAGTATTTAAAAACGTGGAAAAAGGTATTTTTAAAAGCCCTATGCAAATAGATTTGGATCACCCTAGAAGGTTGAGTTGGATTTCTGCATTAGTTTAGATCAGCAGTATTGTGTTATGCGTTAATGATTAAAACTGGATCTGTTTTCTTAAAGGGATGTGAAAGCAGGTAACATCTTGCTGACAGAGCCTGGCCAGGTGAAACTAGGAGACTTTGGCTCTGCCTCCATTGTTGCTCCAGCCAACTCCTTTGTGGGCACACCTTACTGGTACGCTAACACATCCAATAAAATGACCAGCAGCCAGTTGCAAGAAACAAAGCCCTTAGTAACAATACCGTAACAATTATAATGAAGGGGTTTCTTACTCTAAGGGGTTTCTTGCAACCGGCTGCAGACCCTTATATCAACATTGTCTGACATGCCTTTTCAGATATAAATTTAATCTGACATTCAATCTCCAGTTTGAACCATTATGTGGTGCTCGGGTCTGTGGGACCCGTTTTAAAAAAAGATGCGATGACTTGTTTTTTTTTTTCAACCATCGTGTGGTTTCTAGGATGGCTCCAGAAGTTATCCTGGCCATGGATGAAGGGCAATATGATGGAAAGGTTGATGTGTGGTCACTCGGCATCACCTGCATAGAGCTTGGTAAATAAATGAAATATACCCATGCATTGACTGAAACAAAAATTCAGTTTATTATTTTTTGTTAAACAGTATTCAACTAAGATTTTTTTTTAATTATTATGTGGCAAATTGCATATATTTCTACTATGTTACAACATAACATTTGTTTAACATTCACTGCAATGAAAATCTCGTTTGGTCGTTTCTTCTTCCTCTACCTTAGCGGAGAGAAAGCCTCCCTTATTTAACATGAACGCTATGAGTGCCTTATACCACATCGCCCAGAATGAGAGCCCTGTCCTGCAGTCCAATCACTGGTAGCAAACTTTCTCCATCTCACGCTCACAGATCACACTGGTTATTTATTCTGTTAGCCTTCTATCAGACTGTACACTGAACTAATGAACGTATGTATTCTGTCTGCTAACCTCTCAGGTCGGATTATTTCCGTAACTTTGTAGACTCTTGTCTGCAGAAGATCGCCCAGGATAGACCTACCTCTGATGTGCTGCTTAAAGTAGGTCTATGGGCTCTATGCACGTGTTACTTCCGTGTTTAACTCATTAATCCTCTCCGGTTTCCTTAAAAATGGAGAGAAATGGGAAACTGTTATATTTAGCAGACGCTGTACATATGCGGCACACAGCAGCGGTATATATAGAAGTGCTGTATTTGAAATGATAGTTTCATTTGTTTAGATGTCATTATAACATTAAACATTAATACATATATTTATATAAAGCAGACAAGCATCAACAAAATTTGCCTGGCTTATTAAGTGACTATAATTCCCGTAGTAGTAGCACAACAACTCTTCTGTTGGCAGAAGTAATCGAGGGCTCTGAGCATATTCACCGGAAATACGTCCTGCACCGCCGTGCATGGAGCGCATTAATGTTTTGAATAACTTTAAAGGCTGCTGTTGTAATGCTTTTTCAACATTATACATTCCCGTGAATGCTTTTTCCTGAAAGAAACTTTTGTTTTTATTTTCTCTCCAGCATCACTTCCTGTGCCGGGAGCGTCCGGTGACTGTGGTGATGGATCTGATAGCACGCACTAAAGATGCCGTGAGGGAGTTAGATAACCTGCAATACCGAAAGATGAAAAAGATCCTTTTCCATGAAACACACAATGGGCCTGCTACTGAGGGCACAGAGGAGGAAGAGGTGGGCTAACTTTTCCACATCTGGTGTATTTCTTGGTGTCGTCGAATAGGAAAATTAAAGAACTCTGGTTTTGGGACTCCATAATAATTATAACTATTTATAATTTATTACGAAATATAATTTTTTAATTCATTTTCTGACATCCCTCTACAGACACACAAGCTTGAGGCACAAAATATGCTTTATCAGCACTTGTTTACGCATGCGTTTTCTTTAATGTTATGTTCATTTTAAAGATAGATATATATATACATTATATATTAGGGATTGGCAATATTATATTGTTTGCGATATACCGGTAGAAATTCTGAGAATACCAGACGTGAAGCTGAGAAAGAGTTTCTACTTAGAGGATCTCTAACTCTCAAGAAGGATGGCACTGTAGATGCATCAGAGTTAATGTTTAGTTTCACTTTCGTTTTATTTAATTAGTTAAAGTATATGTTGTCATAATACATTAAAACACCACAACATTGAGTTTGGCTAAAAGTCTTTATTTAAACATTGGTTAGATGTTATGCGCGCATGCGCTCTGCACGAATTGTTTCATATGATTTCTTGCCTGTTAAATACAAGATGCATGAACGGAGCGTCCCGTGAGCAGCTCGCTCCCACATGTGCTTTCAAAGCGATGCATCACTGCTGCCTGTATACATCCAGTACAAAATTGCGAGTTTGTATTACGTTTGTTTAAATATGTTTATGAGTGTATGACAGCGTAGATTATTTCATTAGAGTGATTGACAGCGTGATGCGATCGTTTCCACCCAACAATAGGCTATATATACAGTTTAGGTACGACACCATGTGTCTATAGAGTTTTAGTTACTTAAATTCTTTCTTTACTACAACATTTTGAAGTCGAATGTCACCGTTATATTTACAAAAATACTGTAGGTATACTTTAGGAGCCTGTTTGATTTGGGCTACATTTGACTTTGTGATTAATGTTTGTGTTTCTGAGACTACATGCAGCTACTATCACTTGTAGCAGTTATATCGCCATTTGTATTGTCACCGCAACAATACCAGAAAATATCGTGATCCTGAGTATATATTTTTTTCCAAGCTTAAAATTCTCGGTCTGTATTATGTGTTTTTAATGTGTTTTACAGGATGTAGAGCAATACATGTTACGAACGGGGACGGTTAACAGCATGGAAAGCTCCCATTCGCTGCCGTCCATGTCAATTAGTGCCAGTTCCCAGAGTTCTTCAGTGAACAGCCTGGCTGATGGTTCAGATGACAGTGGTGAGATGGCTATGATGCAGGAGGGCGAACACACGGTGACCTCCAACAGCTCTGTGTTGCACAAACCTCTGGTACGTCTCAGTGGGTCGGTTTAAGCTTTTTTGGGGGGAGGTGGAGAAGGGAATAAAGGTTTGCTTATGACACACTCTTAAATTGTCCCTCCTTGTTGTCTTGTAGATCCATGATAACATCTACGACGACCCCTACCAGCCAGAAGTGGACTCGCAGCCGCAGGGTCCCTCTGGGGGTCGCAGACGCAGAGGTCGTGACCACTTTGCCACCATCCGCACGGCCTCTCTGGTGACCCGTCAGATTCAGGAACATGAGCAGGGTTCTGCACTCAGAGAACAGATGTCTGGGTACAAACGCATGAGAAGGCAGCATCAGAAACAGTTGATGGCTTTGGAGAACAAGCTGAAAGCAGAGATGGATGAACATCAGCTCAGGCTCGACAAAGAACTGGAGACCCAAAGGAACAACTTCGGCAGCGAGGCAGACAAGCTAAACAAGAAGCATCAGGCCGTCCTGGAGAAAGAGGTTAATTGGGGAGATCACCTGTTGTTTTCATATTGTAAAAACTGGTTCTAATCTTGTCTTTTCCTTCACTTCTTCCCATTTAGACTAAGAGTACTCTTGGAGAGGAGAAGAAGTTCCAGCAGCATATCTTGGGCCAGCAGAAAAAGGAGTTGACCGGTTTACTTGAGACTCAGAAACGGCAGTACAGACAACGAAAAGACCAGCTCAAGGAGGTATACTATTGTTTATATATTTCCAATGCAAACGTACCGTACTGCATCAAATGGTGTTCATTTCACATTATGTACTGTGGCCTAGAAAAGGCTATTTTGTACATGAAGAGGGGACAACCGTCAGGAGTACCTGAAGAAAAGTTTTCAGTTGTGACATTGATCGATATTCTACACCTAGAGATGTCAGATTGAAGTCCAAGAGTTCTTTATCCAGTGAAAGAAACAAAAGGTTGAACACTGGAATTGAGGTTTGGCCAAGGATTTGCTTGTAGTGGTGCAACGGATAACAATGCTCGCGGTTACTCATGGTTAGGGCTGTGACGGTGGCTGTGACAACCGCTTTAAACAGTTCGTTTCAAATGGAATTGTTAAGGACTGTAAGGGTTAATACGCGACTGACTAAAGTTGTCACTGCAACAAGAGATTTTTTTTATTTCATATTTAACTTTCTTTTATCATTAAAGTTTTCATTATTTACTGATGTTTATTTAAATAATTTATATGCTGTAGTGTGCCATTTCACTGATGGATTTGCACATTATACATGGACAGATGTTTCATCCTCATTTTTTTCAGATATCATATTTCAATTTCAAGTATTTAACAATTTCAAGTATTTAAATAAGGTCTATATTTTTTTTCTATATTTATAAATACAGAGACTAAAGTAGGCCATTCCGCGATTGAATGGCTTGAAACTATGCAAATGTCCGATCTAGTCACTGTCTAATATAAACGCGAGGAGTCTCTACTGAACGCATACATTTAAACTAAAACCGCAACATGCAGCCTTTGCAAATACATTTATTACATGCGGATTAATGCGTACAAACGCTGTATGAATGACGTAGATGCGCCATCTAGTGGCTGTGTATGGAAGTCTCTTGAGGCCACAGTATCTTTACTTTTGTGTTCAATGACTGTTTAATGAATTATTGCTGATTACAATCAAATTAAAAGTAAGCCACATATACACTACTCGAGGGATGCCATTTGTTAACACCATCTTATTTGACATGGCATAAGATATTTGCACAAAGCATCAACCTATTTTATTAAATATTGTTTAGATGACTGTTAAACTAATAAACATTTGAACTGATATTGGGTAATTATGGGTAATTATAATAGTTTGTTTTGGTGTTGCAAAGTGAAAAATCTATATTTTAGGCAAACAGTTTACCATGTAACATTTCATTGGTAACATTAAAGATGGGGGGGATTGGGGTTGGGCGAGGGTGCGTGCAGTCTTCCTTCTTTTTTGTCCTTGGACGATCACATGCCTGATGGAGTAAGTATCTCAACTAACTTTCTCTTGTCTTCTCAGATGCGTTACTGAATTACAAGTGGGCGCTGAAGTGGTGCGCTCTTGCGCTTGGATCCTGTCATTTGTACTTTGACTCAACACAGCATTACTTTACAGCTAGCTTATGCAGTGGTTTAAGTTAAGATATCAGTCGAGATACTGGAGAGAGAGAGAGAGCTCTATGATGAGTAAATTCACAGAGATCACGAGTCAACCGCGATCCCTTTCACCATTATTTACTTGGATATTCTACTAAAAGGTTTGTTCCTATTTGCAGGAGCTCAATGAGAACCAGTCCACACCGAAGCGAGAGAAACAAGAGTGGCTGGTTCAGCAGAAGGAGTGTCTCCAGCAGCACCAGGCAGAGGAGGAGGCAGGGTTGCTACGGCGGCAGCGCCAATACTACGAGCTGCAGTCTCGTCAATACAAAAGGAAAGTGCTGCTAGCCCGCCACAACATGGAGCAAGACCTGCTCAGAGAGGTAAAGACCTTGCAATGTACCGTAGTAGCTAAAAGTGATGTCTGGGGTGTCTAGAATTGTATGAATATACGTATTTGTATTGAAAAAAAGTCATTTTAATTGACCGTTTCATTGGATGTGCATGCGTATGACCCCCAGTTATCTTCCGCTTTGTGTTTGGCTAGTGTCTTATAATATAACATAATCGAAGATTCAATGCTTCGATAGGAGGAGCCTGATTCGACTACCAATCTTATTGTTGAATCTTCGCAGAGGTTTTACGCAATGGGGATCATGCCATTTTGGTTATATGGGGAGGGGCGTAGCAGACGGGAACACACTGTGCCGGCAAAAATATTTATGATGCCAAGAAATGGGACATTTTTAGGGGTGGGGAACCGAAACGCACAGCGCATAAGAGCGTGAGGTCCGGCTATGATTAAACTATCAAAAAATGATGTGTATGCTACACAGTGGACAAAACACTGAACTTTTAAGGGAATGGTTAGTGATACAATTATTTGGCAAAACCGCAAACCTCAGGGAACCGCATATCAGGGAATATGGATTTATTCAAATAAAAAAACAAATGCACCAAAACGCTCACAGGAAATAAAGCTAACGTTAACATTAATATTTTGTCCATCTTCTCGAGTACTCCTTGAGTAAGATGTGTACAAATAATGTTGAATAATCTGTTGAATTAAAGATATTTGGAAGAATGGTGGCAATTTTCAGTTCTGTGACATCATTGACTATATTAGTAGGAACATTTAATGTATAATTTTTTTGCTCTGTTGAACACAAAATTAGATATTTTGAAGTATTTGGGAAAGCAAACAGTTCTTGTGCACTTTTGACTACCATTGTGATTTTTCCAACTGTGGTAGTCAATGATGTCCTACTGAAGATTGCTAATATTCTCCCAAATATCTTACTTTCGTGTTCAGCAGAACAAAGTAATGTATACAGGTTTGGAACAACTTGAGGACGACAGAATTTTCATTTTGGGGTGAACTATCCCTTTAAATTTTTCTCAGTGTTGAGCTCCTGAGCTTTCCCAGCACAGCTACACACAAACGTTTGAATACATCTTTAGTAATAATTCTCAATAGTGTAAAGATGTCTATTAACAAAACCTTGTATGTGATAAAGACAGAGTAAAATGTAAACGAATGTATGCCTGACTACCATCCTCCATTCATTTCTACATCATTTCTTTCCCCTTTTTTGTTCTGTATCCCATCGTAGGACCTGAATAAAAAGCAAACTTTGAAGGACCTGGAATGTGCTATGTTGCTTCGACATCACGAGTCCACCCAAGAGCTGGAGTTTCGGCAGTTGGGCCTCGTGCAGCACACGCGGGCCGAACTGATCAGGACGCAGCATCAGACCGAGCTCACCAACCAAATGGAGTACAACAAAAGACGCGAACAAGAGCTGCGGCAGAAGCACGCCGTGGAAGTTCGCCAGCAGCCCAAGAGCCTGAGAGTGAGTGACTGTGACATCATAGAGAACGTTACAGAAATGGAAGTGACTAGTGAAGGGGAGGGGCCCATGGAAATGCTGGAGGGTGAAAGAGAGCGAGAAGGAGCAAGTATAGATGGAGATGAAAGGCAGCCGGTAGGGGCAGTTGAGGTAGAGAAGGGAGAACTAGAAGTTTTTGAAGGAAACGAAACTTTGAGTAAAGACACTGACATCCGATGTCAAAAAATAGACAGGGAAGGAAAAGAGGAGGAAGTGGTGACTTCAGCTAACAATGCCATAGAAGGAAGTGCAGAAGAACACTCGGAGATCACTTTAGAGATATCCAGAAACGAAAAGCACACAGGTGAAGGAATTGATCCGAGGCATGATGGGCTCGGGTGGGACGTGAACGATGATGACGGTGGTAGCGAATCCGAGAGCGAGGAAGAGGATAGAGGTGTGGCTGACGGCTGTCCATCAGAGTTAATGCTCGGCCCCTTTTTTGAGCGTCGTCTACAAGTGCGTGATACAGACGAACTCTCCGAGTTCTATTTCCCCGACACTTTAGAGGAGCTGGAGGTGCCGCCCATGTTCCCACCTCCTCCCCCCACTTCCTCCTCCCAGTCCTCTTTGACCTCTCTTTTCTCTCACGTGATCTGTCTCGCTCTCTCACTCTCCACTGCCGTACAGCCATCCGTGCTCACACTTCTTTTTCTCTCCATCTTCCTTCTTTCTCTTCGTCGCTCTCCGCCACTTCCTTCTCTCGCTTCAATTCTCCTCTCTGGTGAACTCACCTTGCTGGCCCTCTTTTTTTCATACTTACTTTTGCGTTCTTGCTGCTCGCTGTCATTTTCGACATACCTTTCTCTGACGTACTGGGGTTTGGGTCTGTCAGCTTGGGTCTCTCTTTAAGCCTGGGACTCTATTACATACCTGTAGCCCTGGTCTCAGCATCCTTCCTCAGCTCGCCTTCGCTTTTTCTCACGCTGTACCTCGTCGTGGTGTTGGTTGTCCGCCCGGCTAGGGTCTTCCTCCAGAACGCCCCGCGTAAACTCAACCGCCTCTGGATGCGGGTTCTTTTCCGGCTGCCAAAGCCGCTCTTCACTGTGTGCCAGTCCATCCTGGGCGGCCTGGCAGAGCGCAACCTTTATGACATGTTCCCTAAAGCCGGCCGAAACTGGGGCGGCCGGCAGTCGAGAATCCCTGTGCCTTCGAAGAGTCTTACTCCTCAGTATCAGGCCAAAAGCAAACATTCCGTGTTATTTTCACGCTGCCTGCTTTTGTGCAGGCGGTTTGTCAGGCGACCTTTAGGCACTCTGACAGACTTGGCCAACTCCGTGGTGCTTCGGTTAGCCAAACGCGTACTGAGTCAACTGCCGCAGAATAACCTGAAAAGGCTGCAAGCCTTCGGTTTGCTCCGTAGAGAAAAACCAAGCAAGCTGCCGAGGCTTCTGCCCAGAGCCGTGAGGGAACATCTGCGGATGATGCGAGAGAGGAGAGAGAAGGAGAGGAGGAGAAGGGAGGAGAATGAGAGGATATGCAGGGAAGAAGGGAGGTGGGAAAGTGTGTTAAGGAGGACAGCCTCGGGCCGAAGTTTGAGGGGAAAGATGCCATGGAGATGAAGGAGAAAATCTGTGATCTGTGTGAGCATGCACATTCCATTCAGCCGTCACTGTGCATTTTATTTTTCCCTCTGAATGATCATTTTGTTGTTTTTGTTTTATTCGATTCTGTATGCTCACTCGCGGTCCTTTTTGTTATACGTGGAAGTACTCTATATATATTAATGTGCTGTTTCATTCAGCTCACCTACTCCTGGTCAGTCACTTGTGAATGTAAAGCGTAAGACAATATTGTGCTTTTTGTAAAAGATTTTCTTGATTTTATTCACAAATAGCAAGAGGAGTGTTTGTTATGGTGATTGAGCCATGTTTGTGCAATCTTAATTTTGTTTTATTTATTTTTGAAGGGAGTCTTATAACCAGATATTGCAAAACCAGGGCTAATTTTAAAATGTTTTTTGTAAAACTTGCAAAAGCCATGACAGCATTGGTTTGTTACTTGCTAAATTTACTGTACCCGCTGCGCAAGTACATTATAAGACAATGCTTTACACTACAGACCCCCCATACAAAAAACTGCAATCTTTACCAAAAGTGCAATAGAAGTTGTCCCTTCCGTTAGGGTAGATTTCGTATAGTTTCTTTTATCTATAAAGTCCTTTATGTAGAAGTGTTTTTGAAATAGCTAACTAGGCTGTATGTTGTCACAAAACAACATTGTAGACCATTTTAACAGCCAACTGAAACAACAAAAGTCCTATTAAAATAATATAAATGGAGAACACACATAACAGACATCCCACAAGTGGTTTAAGAGGACGGACCTCAAATGAGCAGTCAAATACTCAAAAAATATTGTTTTTATAACTTCAATACGCAGTGAAACAAGCACATAATCTGTAGTGTTTTATCCATCAGGTTATGATATCAAACAGAGATCTTAAAGGCTGCTAATCCCGTGTTCCCACTTTAGCTGTGAATTTTACTTGATGTTAAACCTCATAACATGAAGAGAAATGATCACTTCCAAAATGTTAAGTTTAACTCTATACAACAGGTTATATGCAATGTTATTTATAAGTTTAGAGGGGAAACAGGATCCCTCTGTTTTTCTGTGTTGTGTTCCTAAATAGTTTGGTATCTGATGTGCTTGCATAACATATATATATATATATATATACTTGAGATTGTTTAGTCTGTTTTGCACCCAGCATGACTACTTATAGACTGGTGAGCTAGGCCATATGGATCTGGATTTTATATATATACTTTTTTTTATTGCACTAGGGGCAATAATTTGACCATATTTACCATGTAAACAAGTTGTTTGGTCATATTCTTATGAAGTTAGGTAAAACCTGTTTATATCAAACATGTTTATGCAAAACCTTTGCGTATTATATTCATAGATTAGCCCTAGTTTTCAGTGTTTGTGTGATCAAATTTTATTTATAAGTATTATTGATTATATTTTTGCGATATACATATCATAGTTTATGAGAAGCCATTGTACAGTCATTTTTAAAACTTAGATTGCAAATTAATACCAAAGGTAAGGTGACATAAGACATCAAGAGGTTGATGAATAGTTTGCACTGCTCTAAAACTGCTAGTAAATCCAAAAAAAAGCTTTACAGTTTCTCAAAAGAACCATTTGAATAGTAAAATTAATATTACATTCTTTACACAACGGTTTCCAAAAAAAATATTTCTTGGTAAAATAAAGATGTCTGTAGAGAACAAAAGATAGATTTCAGTGTGAGACAAAATAGTGTGTTAATTTTTGTCATACTTTTGTTTACTCATGCTCCCTTAAAATTTTTTTTTTTTTTGAGGAACATTTGCTGTATTTTATGTGTTTTACCCTCTGTTTCAAGATCATTGTGTGTGCATTTCATCCTCATTTTGTGTGTTTGTGCATGAATGGATGTTTACGTTGAAGCCTAAAAAACATTTTTGTTATACATTTCTGAAATAAATGTTAGTTTTTGTTATGATACTTGTCTTTGGTTCTATTTATTTACTATGGTTTTTTTTTTTTCTCTGAATTATTCATCTCATCTCAGTTTTGTTTATCGTTCATGCATGTCTTTGATACCAATTGTGATATTTTCTTTAACAGTGACTGTTTATTGTCATACAAAAATAAAGGTGCTTAAAAATATTCTTTACAGTGATGCAATTGAAGAACCATTTTTGGTTCCACAAAGAACCATTCAGTCAAATGTTCTTTAAAGAACTGTCTCTTTCTTACCTATTCATAATCTGAAGAAACTTTTTTCATCACAAAGAACCTTTTGTGAAACAAAGGTTCTTTGGATGTTAAAGGTTCTTTATGGAACCAATTAGACAAAAAAAGATTTTTTTTGGCATTGAAGGACCTTTTTAAGCACCTTTATTTTTAAGAGTGTAGAGGACATTATTATTTACAGTATTGGAGTGATTGGACCTAATTTTACATCTGAGAAATGAAACAATGTACTTTGATGATTCCTTAAAGAAAAATTGCATTTAAAAAATATCTTCAAGTTTTTAAATAGATATCTTAGGTTTCTCATTTGGAACATTTTCACAATGTTTAAACACTTAAATGTTTTCTCTGGATAGACAGAACTTAAAGAGATCTAGAGTGAGTACGTTTTTTATATTATTATATTAATATTTCACGGATTTCTATGCATTCCTATGAAATCATGACGTCACTTTTCTATCCCTTTTTCCCCAGTTTTTCTTATCTGTGCCTGTTTTTAAACCTTTTGTTCCCGTTTCTGTAGTCTAAAGAGCTTCAGATTAAACGTCAGTTCCAGGACACATGTAAAATCCAAACCCGTCAGTTTAAAGCACTGAGGAACCACTTGCTGGAGAACACTCCGAAATCAGACCACAAAGCCTTGCTGAAGCGTCTCAAAGATGAACAGACCCGTAAGCTGGCCATTCTGGCCGAGCAATATGACCACTCCATCAACGACATGCTGTCCACTCAGGCTGTGAGTAAGGCAAGGATGCATCGATCACAATTTCCATCCCACCAGAAACCCTCCCTCAAACCTGTGTCATCATGTTAGTTTACACACTTCAAGTGCAACATCCCGGGCTTTACACCATCAGTCAGGGTGGTTTTCTGTCAAGGTGTCGCACCTCATTGACCTTTGGCCGTTTGTGCTGTTTTTCCAGCTACGATTGGACGAGACACAGGAAGCAGAATATCAGGTGTTGAAGATGCAGCTGCAGCAAGAGTTAGAGTTGCTTAATGCGTATCAGAGCAAAATTAAGATGCATACTGACACTCAGCACGAGAGAGAAGTTAAAGACCTGGAGCAAAGAGTGTCCATCCGCAGAGCACTACTGGAACAGAGGGTAAAAAGTCACCTTATGTATTTGGTGTGTTGCCAAATAAAATAGTCATTTTTAGAACAAGTGAATGTCTTTAAAATCTGACATTGAAACATATACTATAAACTATATTGTTGACTTTTCATGGGTTAAAATACAATCTTTTTCCTATAAGAGACGATAGAAACAACAATGTGCATCAAAACCAATTCTTTCAAGGCAAAAACTTTTTTTACTTTGACTAGCCAAACATGTCAGTCTCCGAGCTACATGAGAAACATTTATTTAAGCCACATAGTACTTTTTATAAGTATAATAAACCATGCAAAAAAGTCTTCTAATTACCCCAAAGTAGTTCAGCCCTTATGAGCATCATCATGTCCGTCAAAAACATCAACTAGCTGTCGTATTAGAACTAAAAACAAAGATTTAAAATGCTTGTACATCAATTAATTCACTGAATACTTGCTGGATAAGAAATAAATAATTATTGCCTTATGATCCATTTTCAAATATACATACAATTATAATTTAAATATCTTGATATTAATAATATAAATTAATATAAATTGTGTAAGAAAATAATGTGCACCATATACACATATTTACGAGAAGAAGAGATCCAGACAGTATAATGCGCATGTCCTGGAAGACCAATTTAATCCCCATTGTCTCAATCCACCAGTTTTTTTAGGTAGTCTGGATTGTTTCAGTAAAAAAAAATTCGGTTCCGTTGAAATTTGCTTCTTAAAAGATCAAATTCTCTAAAATGTTGCAACAATGCAATAAAATGTACATGTAAAAATAAATGTAGGTAAAGATTGTAATGGGTCTATTGTATTAATAGTAATATTGAGAAAGTATCTGTGTTTCATAATATATGATCACATAGTGGATGGTAGAAACGGACATATCCATATATGCCAAGTGTCAAAACCTTGCGTAGTCCATCTTATTTGGCTATACATTCTACCAAGTGACCAATGTTTTTCCATCGTTCCCTTATAATATTATGACTCGTCGCACAACCTTTGATATCAGCTTTCTTTTATAGCTGGATTAGTATGTTAGGGCAGTATTACACTAGCACTTTTGGTGCTCCCGCGAACCGTACCCGAGTCCACTTAAAAAGGGTGGTCCGGGCTGCGGTTCATGTGAACTCGGGTACAGTTCCCTGCTGATATGAACGCAATCGTACCAAGTCGCGGAGGTGAACAGCTATTAATGCCTTATTATTTGATAAAAATGTGTGTGTGTGTATATCTCATTTCTGTTCACCATCCGCATTCTTAAGAGCATTTGCAGTACATTTGTAAGACAGACGAACATTCCATTATGCACTGAAGCTTTGAAATCAAAACTATCGGTTCAGAAATAAAAATATATATAAGTGAAGATGGATGACTAAGACGCAAACAACCCCCCGTTCGGTCCCAAATAAAATAAAATGCTTAAATAATATTGAGACCAGGCAATCGTACCAAATGTGAAACCACCCTTTTTTTTTCCAGATTGAGGAGGAAATGTTGGCCCTGCAGAACGACCGTTCCGAGCGCATCAGATCCCTGCTGGAGCGCCAAGCATCTGAGATTGAGGCTTTCGACTCCGAGAGCCTCCGTCTCGGCTTCAGCAGCCTGGCTCTGACGGGCATTCCCTCTGAGGCTCACCCAAAGCATGGATACCCATCCTCGCAGACCCCTCGTCCGCCCAGCCACTGGAGTCATGGAGGCGCGCCGCATCCCCACTCCCGCAGGGGTCCCAGCAGGCAGAATCTTCAACCTCTTCAGCCCACGCCTTCAACCTAGTGCGAGACGGGCCCATCCACCACTCTTCCCGCTCCTCATCCTCTTCCTCCTCTTCTTCCTCTTCCTCCCATCACAACCGCCAACACCTTCCCCAGCACTACCACCACCAGAGCACACCCCAGCTGTACAGGGAGAAAGAGAGGGATAGAGAGAGGGAGCGGGAGAAAGAGAAGGAGTGGGGTGGAGGGAGCAGGGGAGATCTGGCACATCCCCACGTCTTCTCCCACCACCTTCCCTCCCGCTCCTCCTCCCAATCCCTCGCTCTCCTCCCTCCTCCTCCTCCCGCTCCTCCCTCCATCTCGCTGTCCGCCTCTTCTCAGTCCTCTTCTCAAGGAGTGTACGGAGGCGGTGGAGGAGGGCTGGTGGTGAGGGGCCCTAGCCTGATGGCGTTGAGGAACAGCCCTCAGCCCCTGCGCAGAACAGCATCCGGGGGGTCCGGCAGCGGAGACGGAGTCCTTAGCCGCAGTACCTCGGTCACCTCACACATCTCCAATGGATCCCATATCTCCTACTCTTAAAAGGAATAATGGAGGTTGGGCTTGATTTGGGGAGGTTTTAATGCCAGTTAAATTTGTCCAAACCGTTCCGAAGAAAGGAGAAGATAAGAGAGAGCACACTGTACTTGTTGTATTGCTTTTTTCCTGCTGTTGGTTGTTGTAGTCGTTTCTTTTTGAACCTTTTTGTAAGGGTGCCCAAAAATGGAAAAGTGTAATAATATACCGGCTATATCTTCTGAAACATCACCACTGCCTTTAAGATGTCTTAAAGGGATGCTGAGCTATATAGATTTATTATGTGTGACTGAGAATTCTTGCAAACACATGACAATAGGAACACAGAATGTTTGTAAAGTGAAACTATTACTTTTACACACTCACACTTATTGAGGCGTGTCGAAAGGTTCTCTGTCGGTCAAACTTGATGAATACATTTATGTCTATGAAGTTGCTCCAATGCATGAGATTAATGTAGTGAATACATTTCTATTCATATGTCGCATTTACGATGTAAGGCTACTTTTCCAAAATCATAGATGTTTAGAGTCATTCTCCCATCAATTGGATCTTTCATGGTGTACATACAATATCTGAAGTGTTAAAGCCTTGTGTCCACAGTCTTCTATAGTGATAATAACTATCAGCATTTTGCTCAAATAATGTGTGAACAAGATTGACTTTTGCTGTAGAAAAGCAAAATGACGCAATTGGATCTGTAATTGTTTTTACAGCATTGTAACTTGTGATATCATATTTAATGTTCGATGGTATCATGTTAACACTTCTAATTTCTCGATACACCTGTTTGGACCACTTATAATAGAAAATGGCAGCGCAAACAAAACAATTGTGTAGTCCAAAAACATTTACTTCGGTCTAATGTGTGTATGATAATTGAATGATTATTAATTTACCAATATTAATAATTGTTAATAGACTGTTTGCTGAATGGTTTATGGTCCTGGAAATATTGCCACTTTTGTACAAGATTTAAAGGACGATCGTGCCTACTGGGTTAGCTAAGCATCTAATGGCTGGAATACACTACAAGACTTTTAAAATCTGATCAGACTTGTTTTAAACCAGACATACACTTGCAGACTTTTCGAAAGTTTCGGATAGAAACACGCTAACTGATCAAATCTGCAGACTGGCACGGACTTTTGCAACAAGTCCAGACGGAAAATCCTGGCAATATCTGAGCAAAAGTCTTGTAGTGTATTCAAACCTTAAGACCCTAAACAATAAAGGACAACAACACAGACTTGATTTATTATAATGGATTGCAATGACACGTTTTTTTGGGAAGGAAGGAATTGTTGTGTATTGTTTTGAGTGATGCAAGGTAGTGTGCATACGATTACACTCCACAGGGACGGGCATGAGAAGCCAGTCATACCGTATGATGATGTCGGGGCTACTGTAGTTATGATTCTGTCAAGTGCAACAGCATATCTGTATTGGAATGTTCTGTTCATCTCCCTTTTGGGAATTTGCATTCTCATGGGACGTCTGGGGTTCCTCAAAGGGCATTTGAAAACAAAGCGTGTCTTGAGCATTCCGCTGAGAGGGAATATCTCGTGCACCATGTATCGTCGAGGCGGTTTCGCAGACATATTCAGAGATATCCACAAACAACAAAAGAAAAAGATGAACTTAATCAAGATAGAAACACCAGCTCTGATATTTCTCTGTGTAAACTTCTACGTTATGCTTGGTTTAAAGTAAAACTGTGCATGCAGAACTTGATGTATTGAGGATGTTGGATGTAGTGTTAGGAGGGCCAATGAGATTGTACCATTGAATGGATTAACTTGTTTGTGAGATATGCTGTGTTTTTACTTCATGATCTTAGGACAGTTTTGCTGATCCCATTATAATGTTGAATGTTATAACGAAAAGAGCAAGTCCAAGGTGAAGGGTAAACTTGTTTGGTGGTAAACGAGGCTCTCCTAGTTTGTCTGGTTGTGATAGATGGACTCTATCTAACATCCTATGTATGTATGTGTTGACTGTCAAACAGATATGGGTGAAGGTAGAGGTTTTGCTGCGAGTACATTTTCAGTAAATCTTGAAACGTATTATTAAGTGAAATCAAGCCATTTCTGGTTTAAAGGTGAAAAGACAAGTCGAAGAAAAATGAAAAAAAAAACGAAGCAATTGAAATGACAATAAATTGATATTAACGTGGATTGTCTCACTGCCTTTATGTTATTTACACAATAGAAATTTGTAAAAAAAACAAAAATTAAGTATAAAACCTCAGTATACACAAATAATCGGAGGTGGTAATTGAACAAATATTTTTTTTTTTTATCAGTGTCCATTCGACATTGATGGCTGGTAATGGCATCACTAACAATTCTCTGTGCGTCATTGTGACGTGCCCTTTAAGACGTGCTCCAGATTCAGTCAATGGGCGTTATTATGTTCAGTGATTTATTTTTTTACAATAAAATTAAATACACTTATAAACATGGAAATTAAATAACACTGAGAAACAAACAGTACAGTCATATAAATAAAAGGTTAAAAAGTCAGCAAAACAAACACGCAGAAGCTAGAATCAGATGCTGTTTATAAATTCGATTTCAAATACAATATATATATATATATAAAACACATAGAATGCTTTAGTGAAATTTAAATTAAGCAAACAGAAAAAGACTAACAATACCACACCAGTTCTTCTTGGATTTAGGCAAACTTTTAAAAAGCATTTATTTCATTACATTTTTAATGAATAGACACAGCCAAAATAAATATAATTTAGAACATCAGAGAAAATGCTGTTGGTTTTTATGTGGCGTTTTAGTGTACCGCTTTGTTAGCTGTTGTTGTTCGTAATATCTGACGTAACGCACAGCCAGATAAGCTCGGGGAATGTAATAGCCCTGCTGTCGTTGTATTTATGTCGGCTCACGTTCTGCGAGGAAAGAGGAAGCGACGGAAATAGGAGGGGGGAAAACCATTCCCTTTAAAAACAACTGGGACATAGCGGAGAGTGAAAAGGAGAGGAGGGGGTAGAAGAAAGAGGAATTAAAAAAGAAAAGGAAGAAAGATACAGGGAGGGAGGGTGAGCGAGAGAGAGCGCGCGATAAAAAAAGAAAGATGACATCCTGTGAATTGAAGCGCCGAGGTGGAGCGGCGGGCTGTGGCCGGGCTCGAGTGTTATTCGTCAGGGTCAGGGCTTGAATCCTACAGCGAGGCTTCGACAAACACCCGATTGGCCTGTCGGGGGGAACCGAGGGGGAAAACTCAGATTTATCCATAGGAACCTTTAAGTTTGACTGTTTCAAACGCGTCAATCGCATTACATCTATCTGTTATTTTAACGTCTACAACGTTATGCATCAACTCCTTTTTTATAATGCACGATGTATCAGTGTTTAAATTATTTGTTTCGTATGCAGATACAGATTTTTAAGTGTTGGAAATGAATGAATACGACGTTATTGTAATTAACGATTCGGAAAAAAGGATTTAAGTGAAATAGCAGCAAAGTCAAAATTAAATAGTGTTTACCTTTGCCTGGAAATCTGGATTAGATCCTTAAATTAACGGAAAGGGTTAAACATTTGGAGAGTAGTTCAACACACAACTTAACGTTCACGTTTGACCAAATATAGAGGATTTAAAGGACGCCAATGGCGCTCTATTAATTGAAGCCTATTATTATATAGTTGATCATATTCGTCGGTCTGGAACAAAATGGATGCCGCGTGGAGCAATTTTCTCTTTCAGGTGAGGCTGGTCATGATTTGTGTGTGTTTATATGGACGTGAATGTTTAAGTCTTCAAATTCCTAAGCGATGTTTACATTAGAATGAGCATTTGACTTCATTTAGTTTCAACCTGTCGTTTCTGAGCTACTCCTGGACATAAGTTTTGAATTCAAACTTTGTACTTTTTGCTCCTTCTTTCCCAGACCACACCTTCTCAGACACAAGTGGAGGGCTCCCTCCAATCAGAACTTCTGGCCGTCCACACGACCTCTCCTGAAACCCCACCCACCGAGCACATAGCCCCACCTCCTTCCACAGTGGACACTGCAGCTCTCAATGAGGACCATGTACCTGGTGGGTGAGGAGGGATGGTCCTCGAGGAGCCATGGGGAAGGGGAGGGAGGTTTGGGAAGAAAGGAGAAAACTGGCGGGGAGGGGTTGGAGGGTTTTGAGCGGTTGCTCCACTGATGTTCCACTGTGATCACATTGAGCAGTACAGTAAACGGCTCCCTAACGAAAATATTAGCTGGGAAAATGAATCCAGACAACAAAGTCTCTCGGGTTGCCATTTTTTATGTTGTTATACTGTCCCACATCTTGTGGTTGATGGCATCCCACCTCTCATGAGTCGAGGTAACTAACTGAACTGTTAAAATGAGGATTTTCAGGCCTGGAAATTGTTGTGGAAACTATGTGGAAACACTTCTCTCATGGAATGGTCTTGGAAATGCATTGGTGTGGGGAAACATTTAAAGCGTCCCATTAATAACTTACAATCTCACTTTTCATTTCTAGAGAAACCAGTGTCCAGACCAGCCCGTGCGGCTCATATCTGTTCTATATGCAGCAAGCAGTTCAAGAACAGCTACAACTTACGGCGCCATCAATCCGTTCACACTGGCATCCGCATGAAAGGGGGCTCCCAGAGTCAAAATGCGGTGACCAAAGAGAGTACAGAAAGACACACTGTCCCTCTGTCTCTGCTTCAACTCTCCATACCCCAGCAGCAACCCCAAACACTCCACTCTGTGCTGCCCCATCCCCACATACAAGTCCTGGCCTCTCAAGATGGAAATGAAGTTGCCATGGAAAGCATGGCTTCCACTGTGACCGCCCTCCCGCCTCCGTCTGCTGTTGTCATGGCAACAGAAGAGTCTGTACAGGTCTGTGTGGATGCTGCTTTTAAGTGAATCATATAATGTAGTATTGCACGATTGGATTGTTTTTAACATACATTTAAAACTGATCAAATGTATTTACATATTTTAAACAAAATAATAACATGCTTGCCTTGTCCCTTAATGTACAGTCGTGGCCAAAAGTATCGGCAGTGACGTAAATTTTGTGTTTTGCAATGTTTGCTACTTCTGTATCTGTAGATTATTTGACCACATGTTTCTATGGTATAGTGGAAAACAATGATAAGCATATCTTTAGTTTTATAGGCGTTTTTTGGCAAAGGCATAATGTGGTCCATATTTACAGTGTTGAGCCTTGTTTTCCATCACCTCTGTAGTTGGCTCTGGCATGCTGGATATCAGCTTCAGAGCCAAATCTTGACTGATGGCGAACGTTTCTTGCCTTATTAGTCCTCTGAGATTATTACAATTTGGACAAACTATGGACTCATGAACATCTATGACAAAACGTATCGTTGATCATTCAGGTAACACACAGAATTAGGAATCAGGCATATGTGAACTTTTAAATTGAGATATTATTCTATTTGAAAAATAAATGATTAGGTTATTATTGTTATAAGTTGTTATTTTGTGTTGTGGACTGTACACTTGAGGTCAAAAGTTAAGGATCACTTTCTTATTTATTAATTTATTCATATTCTTATGTTTTAGAATAATATTAAACTATGAAAACTAAATTCAATCAGAACTATATTTCAACATCTTCAAAGTACAAATACAAATTTAACCATTTTCTTGAGGCTTTAGTTCTGGATGTGTTTTAAACAGTATTGAAGTCGTTCTTCTTTCTTCCTTACTCGGTTCAACTCATCCATATAAAAATAAAAAGTAAATCTTTGATTCTAATGTCCTGTAAATTCGTGTTTAGCGTGCCTTTTTAAATAATCTTTTTACTATAATTGTTTTCTGTGATGCGAAATCCAATTAATACAAAAGTGCCTTTAGGGTTCCTTTTACCTGATTTCTTCTTTATTGTAATATATTGTTTATATCACTTCATTGCTTAATCCATCAGAGGCCAGTAAACCAGAACCCCAACCCCGTGCGTAAAAACCATGCATGCGAGACCTGTGGTAAAGCCTTCAGGGATGTGTACCACCTGAACAGACATAGGCTATCCCACTCGGACGAGAAGCCGTTCTCCTGCCCGATCTGCCAGCAGCGTTTCAAGCGGAAGGATCGCATGAGCCATCACGTCAAATCCCACCAGGGTGGAGTGGAGAAACCCTACGTGTGCCCACATTGTGCTAAAGCTTTCTCACGGTAGGACAAACCTTTTTGAGCTCGATCTCTCACACGTGTTTGTTGTGTATCTAAATAATATACTTGATTCCACTTTAAGCACTTTGCTCGAAAATGATGAATTGAATGGTTTACTTTTTCTTACAGGCCTGATCATCTCAACAGTCATGTTAGACAGGTCCATTCTTCAGAAAGACCCTTCAAATGTCCGGTATAGAAGTGCATAAACAACCTATAGCTTTCAGATTTCTTTCTGTTAACCATGATTATATTCATGATATAGCACAGTTTCCTATTTCAATTTTTAACATGTGGTATATATTGTTTGTTACAGACGTGTGAATCGAGCTTCGCCACACGGGACAGACTGCGCGCCCACATGATCAGACATGAAGAGAAAGTTCCGTGTCACATCTGTGGCAAACTGCTGTCTGCTGCTTACATCACAGATCACATGAGGGTGCACAACCAATCACAGCATCACACCTGCCACCTCTGCAACCGCAGTAAGTATAATACTTTATACTTCTTATCAACTTTGCTTATTCATTTATGTTTAATGTTCAAGCATGAATGACTTTCTGTAGTGCTTAGTATTCAACAAATCATTTTTAATTGGATAAAAACATCATAAAAAATTAGGGCTGTAAATTTAACCATCAATTAAAGCAAGACTATAGAACTTTTGCTACAGGTTCCCCCGTGTGGTTGATAAGTGCAAGTGTCTGTTACCAGCGTTGTAAATAATGTTGCTTTATAAGCTTCAACCTGGGCTGGGCGATACACATGAATTTCTTTACTAAGCTGATGGAACCGGTGAATGTAGATTCGTTGTTTGGAAACCATGGCGAACTCTTCCGCATGCAGGGGACGAGCGGTGCTTTGTGTACCGTCCCGAACACAGAACTTACAGAACCGCTTGTGCCTGCTCAGGTAGCAGCGGCTGTAGAATTCGTCCGGTTAATTTTACAGATGTTTAAGTTAAGTAAAAACACCTTATAAAATGTGTCTACAGCTCAGCAGGCACAATTATTTGTATTTATTTTGTTAAGACATAGCAACACCTTATTTTAAAGTGTATATGTTACATGAATTTGCTATTTTACTATAGTAATTACAGAATACTCTACATAATGCAAAGCAACCTATTCAAACCTTATATTAAGAAGTGTTATTACTGTAATTTATATTACTTTGTATCTGTGTGTGTAATTATTTGCTAACAAGAAACCTTAAAAAAGTGTAACCCGGTATATTTTTCTGTTATTTAATTTCTTTGTATTGAGCATTTGCATTTTCTCTGCAAGGATGTGATAAATTGCGATTGGATGTAATAAGTGAATTGGATGAATGAATTTGAATCGGTTTGCAGTCCTAAAACAATACACAGTGACATAATAACCTTGCTTTTTATTGTGATTGTCATTAGACTGGTATTATATATCACATTTACATATCAATTCTAATTATCGTTAGCAAAGTAATATCAGTTTACAAATAGTAATAAAACGTAAAAATGTCTTCTAGATGCGTAAATGTATTCTCGCAAACTTTCTCCTCAGGTTTCACTACACTGACGTACCTGCGTGTTCATGCTCAAAAGCACCACGGTCAGGAGTGGAAGGAAAGCGGAGGAGGGTTTGGCACCGCAGGGTCTGGGGGGGTCCTGGTTTGTCAGCTCTGCGGCGTGCACTGCAAGACCCCCACACAACTACAGGGCCACATGGGTACCCACAATCTCCCCGTGAGCGACCCCTGCCCTGTTACCACCACCACCACGAGCGAAGTGTTGCCGGGAAGTACGGTCACCTTGTGCAACATGGTGTCGGCACCTACAGTGTTTGTGAGTGGAAACACAGTGGTGGACCTGCTGGTGACCGACTGCTCCAGCATCATCCCTCAACCTCAAAGCTAGCAAAACGGCCTTGTAATGCAGATAAGCTAGTAACTATATTCTAAAGTAACTATATTCACAGCACAGTTTAATCTGTAGGACTCAAAACAGCCATTCAAAGGTATACACTAAGGAACCACAAGAAGCCAAGGATTATCTGTGAAAAACGAAATTTAGAGTGGATGTGGCTCAATTGTTTTTATATGCACACATGTGTACTATGACAACTACTGTAGCATGATGCATTTCGCACAGAACACCTCAACAATGATACACACAATAGGACACACAAACGTGTTACACTTATCTCTCCTAAACCCAGATAGTTATCCAAGTAGTATGTATATTTTCTGGTCTGGCTGAGAGGGCAAGGCAGGGGGACAATTTGTTTGTCTTCTGAAGCTGTCTTGGCTTGACAGGAAGGATCAGGGCAAAAAGGTGGACAAAGACACAAGCAGAGACTAGAAGGGCAGTTTTTTAAATTTAATACTAATAGAGAAATTGTCACTTTGCACTGTTGCACTGACTCAATCCACGCTTTCTTCTCTTTCTTTTACGTTCTCTTTTTCTCATTGCTGCAGGACTTCTTAATGATACTGTGATTGTGTATTTCTACTGTATTTCCTCTTTCTGTGTGTTTGCTGGAAGTCCACTGCCGTAAACACGGCTCAGGATGCATTTATTAGTCATATGGAATCAAAAGAACAAATGAAGTTGTACACATGACAGTATCTATACAGTACTGGCCAAATAATTCAACTCGCGTCAGTGTGGCATGCAATTGGTCTCATTGTACTAAAGTAAATGAACATTTATTGGTTTAACTTTTAGTCATATGCTAGTGGAAGATGTTTGTCTTCAGACCGTTTTGAAGATCGTAACTTGAGTTTGTTCCATCACCAAAGGTAAAAGAAAATACAATCTTTTTAGGAAAATGTAATTGTTACATCTACAAAAATGTGAAGGTTAAAGGTAGAAAACGGGTGCATGAGCAGTTCAGCATTAATATCCTGCGATAAGCAGTATCTGTAGGACGAAAAAAAAACTGCATTTTATTTGAGACTGTACCCACTAGCTTTTTAAAGACGACTATCGGAGAAGGTTTGGAATCCAAATGTTTAACTTTGTGCTTGATGTTAAGTGGAACATCTGTGAGCGGTTTTATAAGTATTCACCAGACGTTTTGACACATATTTGCTTTGAGTCTAATAATTTGGCCATGACTGTATTGTGATGCATTAGATGGCCGTGTTTAGTGGCTTAGTGATACAGCGATCCCCATGTCTCTTAAAATGTTAGCATTCTTTTATCCTTTGCTTTATCTGATGACTATATATAGCCTGTTAGTACTCATTTTCTTTCTCTGACTCAGAGCTTTAAGCTGGGTGCACACTGCACGCTTTGGCCTTCCGGCACAAAATTAGAGAATCTTAAAATATTCTGCCAAAATCTGTAGTCTTTGATCACTTGTTTTCGTCTCTTGCTAGTGTCGATTTTATTGAGTCTTTTCTGTTGTACAGCCTGAAGTGAATGGCAACTGTTATCCCACAATATGACATGGCTTGTAGCGGAGACCATATTCGATTATTCTGATGCACAGTAATCGTAAGGAACTATTACAAATCGTACAGTGCACACTCTGCTTTAAAAGCCGTTTTAATCGTTACATTTGCATTTTTCTTAACAGCAGGCTATCAAAAATGAGTGTTATCACTGTTGTTACCGCTTCCACTAAGAATTTAAAGAAAACGGATGTTCCTGGATGTCCTCTTTTTTTTACTGGCATGAATGGTGTGTTTCAAGAAGGGCTTAATCATGTTTGCGTAAGTGTAATTGAGAGTAACACACAGAAATAAAACAAATTACTAGCTCAAGGTTTTAAAACAATATAGGAAAAAAAAGAAATGTCACGGTTCCTGGATATGTGCCGGAGTGATTTGTTTGATCAGTTTAGTGTTGGTACTGTATACTGGATATATCTGGTTGTTCATGAACTTACTTTTGAAATGGAATTTGTTCTTCCTGTTTAAAAGTGTAGTTGTTTTTATAAAGCTTAAATGATATTTAGGGTTTTCTTTTTCATCAAGCATTAATCTGAAATAATACCTCTAATCTCTGTAAGCTCTGACAATGCATCTCAATGCCTTATTGTACACTACCGCATTTAATTTGTCAAACTCTAAAACTATTTTAAATTATAGTCATTGAACCAGTGAAAAAATACCGATGGGATGTATTTATATTTTTATATTTCTCAGCAGTATGCATGTCTATAAACCGAGCAAAACTAAAGGTTGTTGCTTACCAGGATCATTAATATGTTATTATTAGATTATGTAGATCATGTTATTGTTTTGTAATTTGTCTATTAAAAGGAAATTAAGTCATTATGACTGTGGCTCAAGCAAGTTGTATTGCCAAGGTGAAAGTGATGTGTTTGTGTGGAAGAGATCTTGCCTTGATCCATCTCTACAGAAATAATTCACATTCTACCAAAACGTCTGACATTCTGCAGATCTTTGCCTACGTTCAGGGGATGTAAAATACAATGCAATGAAAGCGTCTGCCAAATGCATAAATGTAAAATGTTGCCAGTTCAAAACTCCAGATTTACAGGTGCCATTATCTATACTGCTCACTCATTATGTGAATATGGCACTCAAAGCAGTCAATCCTTATTGACTGACTATCTTCTCCCTGCAGTCGTGTGAATATAGAGCGTTACAGTGTTTGTAACGCATCACCGTACTATTAGGTTATAAGTTTGTTTTAGCCTTAAATGCTAAATGTGTCTCCATTTAAAATATATCAATTCAAACGTTTCGCTCTTAATGGATTATGCATTCTTGATGGATTATGTAATGTCGTCATACTCATTTTTTGTTTTACCCATATGCCTTGTAACACATTATCACAAAGCTGCACACTGCAAAAATGACTTTCTTCCTAGTAACATTGTCTAAAATGTCTTCTTGAATCAAGATGGATTTTCTTAAATTCCTTTTTCAAAATAAGTCTTGTTTTAAGTAAAAAAAAATATGAAATATCAGTGAATTTGTGCTTATAACAAGCAAAAACAAATCTGCCAATGGGGTAAGAAAAAAATCTTGAGTTAAGGTTGACCTTTTTCTTAGTCACTCAATTGAAGATTATTTTTCTTACCCCATTGACAGATTTGTTTGGCTTGTTTTAAGCACAAATGTACTGAAATGTCTTTTTTTTAAACTAAAAACAAGACTTGTTTTCTTAGGTCAGTTTACTCATCAAGAAAATGCTTCTTAATTCAAGAATGTTTGGACATTTTTACTAGAAAACAAGAAAAAAGCCAAAGTAAGAAAGTCATTTTTTGCAGTGCACAACATTCATGTACATTGTTATGACAAGGACCAGGTTGTTTGTATCTAACACCGCCTTCTTAAAATGTTAACATACCACAAATGAAAAGTGCGTAATGTTGCATGAAATAACAACCCAAGTGCATCCATAGTACGTTACGTGTGGTGCAACAATCTTTGGATACATTTCGACTCTACTGACGTTTTCATTCGTTTTTCTCCCTAAAGATTTTGCTGAATCCTCTAACAAACAATTAGTGGATCCCACAAGCGTTCCGTTTTGTTCTCCAGAGGGACGAACTCTCCGTTCCGTTCATTGTTTTTGTCACAACATGAGCGTGAAAATCGCACATCAGATGGTCTGTCAACACTCCAGTGATCTACAGAAAGCATTATAATATGATTATATGAGTAGGTGGAAAAGACAGAGTGCATATCTGTATGCTTTTGGAAGTTAAATGTGGTATTGATCAGGTGCCGATTGATTTATTTTGGTAATGCAAGCGGTGCGGATGGTGATGGACACGCGCTCTGCAGCAGTGGTGCCATCGCGCTGCTGTCCTCCGTTTGATCGATAATGTAGCACAATATCAGGCGGGATAACGGACTATATCTGACCGATTCGGAGGAGTCTCCTCGTCCACGTTTTTATTGGCGGAAGTATCGGCTGCAGGAGGCAAAGCGAAACCCGTAGGTATTAAGCTATTGACGCGCCAGGAGATTTAAACGCGACTTTGTCTGTTGGAGTGGACAACCGGACCGAACAAAATAGCGATCGTATTTTGGATCCGGAACCCAAAGCAGCTTCTGTTACCCCACAGACACTGCACATATATATCGAACACCATGTCATGTCAAGAAACATGCACCCGCTCGTCGTTATTTGTTTCTACGGGGACACGAGGGTCGACAGGCCGCTGACTGTCACGTATGTTCATCCTTATCTCCTTTCATTTATAACATTTTATTCATTGATTTGTTCTTGTGATGGGTTTACGGCCTATACCAATGCAACCACCACTGTCACTGTTTTACTGTCAGCTTATGGAAATAGACGAGTATTGTCTTCCATCAACCAGTAACGTGACATGTGGGGAAACGAACGCCGAAATTGACGTTTGTCACTTGCTATTAAAGGGCGACCGTCCATTGTGCACGCGGATTGAGCCACTGTGCAGTTATTTTATCCTAAACCTGCTTTTCATGGTCTTGCATGATAGCGCATTGCGCATTTTTTGGCAGTAAGCTGGGATTCACGTGCGTTTTCACCGATTGATTTGCACATTCTAATAACATTAAAATAAATAAATAATATTGTGGCTATACAGCTGTGTAGAGATGTTTACGTGTATGAAATCATGGCCACATGCATTAGTAATGATAAGAGTTTGCGTTGTTTTTGACAACAATATGTGTAATTCTGTAAACAAAAAAGCTCTGGCTTTGCTGGAGCATTTATGATATTTTACATTCCCTATATTTTTTTAATATATATATATATAAATAATCGTTGTTTTATTAAGAATTATTGTTTTTTTTATTTTAATAAATTACGTTATGATACTAACGGTATGTGACTGAGGACACAAGTATTATTGACTTGGAGCAACAGATCTGACATGTGACGTGCATGGTTTGCATGTGTTTCACTTACATTGAAAGTGACTGGCCACATGTGGCACCATCTGGGGCGTACATAACTTGATTCCGGCACAATTCAGACCCATGAGAATGCCTTTTCCATTCCTTTTTTCCTGATAACTATTATGAGAATAACTGACTAGGAGATTTTCTCTTTGATTGTTTGTTTGTTTATTTGTCTTTCATAAGCTTTCAATTTCACCATATGTTGTTACAGAAGAAGCAGCAGGTCAAGAACACTACAAAGGTCTTTTTTGAACACAGTATTACCACACATCAACTACAAGGATCATGCTGTCCATCTTAGCAGCAGGGTCTGTTTTTTTCCCAGGCCTTTTTCTGTTGTCCAAGCGATGTCTTAGATCCATCCCTGGACTAAGGTGGAATGAGGGGGATGCAGTTATTGTGTCAGCCAGGTATGTCTTTGGTCTACACAGGACAGGGTTATTCCATCAAAACAACGTTTTGACAAAAAATATGTTTTTATTCATCATGCATAATTAGACATTATTTCAGTATATTTTAATATAATTAAATGTTTTAATGTGGGAAAACGACCTGTCCTGGTATTGATGATCAATACTGTTGTGTACACATGACACTAGAGAAAAGAACTAAATAAGTACTAAAACAAATCTGTTAACCTGGAAGCCATTTGGAAGGTCCCGTGTTACATAACACAAAATCAAACTTCACGTAGAGATCTAAGGGTGTTTCCCTAGTTCCCTAATATGTTTTCTTGTGTTAGTTTGCTGTTTTTTTTTGTTGTTGTTATCATGGCTTAAATAAATAAAAAAAACTGCAGTTTTTGCATGATATTAATTGGAATGCACAATAAAAAAAACATGATTTTTGAGTTATTTCATTTTGGAACCAAACTCTTAATTTCTAGCACGTACTGTACAGTCGTGGCCAAAAGTTTTGAGAATTACATAAATATTCGTTTTCAAAAAGTTTGCTGCTAAACTGCTTTTAGATCTTTGTTTCAGTTGTTTCTGTGATGAACTGAAATATAATTACAAGCACTTCATACGTTTCAAAGGCTTTTATCGACAATTACATGACATTTATGCAAAGAGTCAGTATTTGCAGTGTTGGCCCTTCTTTTTCAGGACCTCTGCAATTCGACTGGGCATGCTCTCAATCAACTTCTGGGCCAAATCCTGACTGATAGCAACCCATTCTTTCATAATAACTTCTTGGAGTTTGTCAGAATTAGTGGGTTTTTGTTTGTCCACCCGCCTCTTGAGGATTGACCACAAGTTCTCAATGGGATTAAGATCTGGGGAGTTTCCAGGCCATGGACCCAAAATTTCAACATTCTGGTCCCCGAGCCACTTAGTTATCACTTTTGCCTTATGGCACGGTGCTCCATCGTGCTGGAAAATGCATTGTTCTTCACCAAACTGTTGTTGGATTGTTGGAAGAAGTTGCTGCTGGAGTGTGTTTTGGTACCATTCTTTGTTCATGGCTGTGTTTTTGGGCAGAATTGTGAGTGAGCCCACTCCCTTGGATGAGAAGCAACCCCACACATGAATGGTCTTAGGATGCTTTACTGTTGGCATGACACAGGACTGATGGTAGCGCTCAGCTTTTCTTCTCCGGACAAGCCTTTTTCCAGATGCCCCAAACAATCGGAAAGGGGCTTCATCGGAGAATATGACTTTGCCCCAGTCCTCAGCAGTCCATTCACTATACTTTCTGCAGAAGATCAATCTGTCCCTGATGTTTTTTTGGAGAGAAGTGGCTTCTTTGCTGCCCTTCTTGACACCAGGTCATCTTCCAAAAGTCTTCGCCTCACTGTGCGTGCAGATGCGCTGACACCTGCCTGCTGCCATTCCTGAGCAAGCTCTGCACTGGTGGCACTCCGATCCCGCAGCTGAATCCTCTTTAGGAGACGATCTGGCGCTTGCTGGACTTTCTTGGACGCCCTGAAGCCTTCTTTACAAGAATTGAACCTCTTTCCTTGAAGTTCTTGATGAACCTATAAATTGTTGATTTAGGTGCAATCTTAGTAGCCACAATATCCTTGCCTGTGAAGCCATTTTTATGCAACGCAATGATGGCTGCACGCGTTTCTTTGCAGGTCACCATGGTTAACAATGGAAGAACAATGATTTCAAGCATCACCCTCCTTTTAACATGTCAAGTCTGCCATTCTAACCCAATCAGCCTGACATAATGATCTCCAGCCTTGTGCTTGTCAACATTCTCACCTGAGTTAACAAGATGATGACTGAAATGATCTCAGCAGGTCCTTTAATGACAGCAATGAAATGCAGTGGAAAGGTTTTTTTGGGATTAAGTTAATTTTCATGGCAAAGAAGGACTATTTAATTCATCTGATCACTCTTCATAACATTCTGGAGTATATGCAAATTGCTATTATAAAAACTTAAGCAGCAACTTTTCCAATTTCCAATATTTATGTAATTCTCAAAACTTTTGGCCACGACTGTACATGTGTGATAGTTGTATTTATTCAACTGTACATGCTCTCTTTAAGGTTGGTGTCATCCATTCAAGCTATCATGGCTTCTACAGCTGGTTACATCATCTCCACATCCTGTGAGGACATCATTGAGGACCAGTAGGTGCAACAATTATCATTTTTGCAAGCCAGGCTCATTGGAAATACGTACATATGCCTACATTTCTGCATAACCCGAAATACGTAGCTCCAGATACAAATTGCTGCATCTTTCGGGTGGAAACTCCACTAGAGGCACGTGTTTTTTTCCTCATCTGATGTGGGTTTATTAAAAGTTATGAAGCAGACACATGCACAAAGTAGAAAAAAGTTGGAGCACCTAACCCCACTCCTACCCTAAACCTACCCCCTTCCCATACAAATAAAACACTCAACAAGCAAAAACAATTTAGCCACGGGTATTTATTGCAAACACTGACCAAAAACAGTCTGCGTTGCATTGCTAGTCTTCTAAAGGCAAACGATATCGTTATGTGAGCACAGTAGGTTTTAAACGCTGACAACCGCGCTCCAGGAATGCACACAGTCGGGACAGCGGGACAGCCAATGCCATTGCATAACACAAGCTAACGTAATGACACAACCAGTCACAAAACATACGAGAGACATTTTACTGTTGATGCTAACGTTCCGGCGGCAATTTCTGAAAGCTGTCACTGTGGAGCACCTAACCCCACTCCTACCCTAAACCTACCCCCTTCCCATACAAATAAAACACTCAACAAGCAAAAACAATTTAGCCACGGGTATTTATTGCAAACACTGACCAAAAACAGTTTGGGTTGCATTCCTAGTCTTCAAAAGGCGAACGATATCGTTATGTGAGCACAGTCGGTTTTAAACGCTGACAATCGCGCTCTAGGAATGCACACAGTCGGGACAGCGGGACAGCCAATGCCATTGCATAACGCAAGCTAACGTAATGACACAACCAGTCACAAGCATGAACTGAAGAATATAAATCAATAGTGTTCAGTATCGTTCGCTTTGTAAACTTTAATGTACCCGCATCAGAACTGAGAAAAAAACGATCGGTGCAGCATTTTGTATCTGGAGCTACGTATTTAGGGTTATGCAGAAATGTAGGCAGAGGTACGTATCTGCAATGAGCCTGGGTTGCATTTTTAGCAACACAAACTTCTATTCTAAATCAAATGAAATAACAAATAACTTCATCTAAATTGAAATCGGTACCGGTATATAAGCAAAGTACCCCCTTAAGTTACTTAAATAAGTTATGACCAGTCTTGAAGAAAATATGAGATGGGCAGTCTAAGCAGTTTATGCAAGTGAATAAGAGTAAATAGATTATATTTCAGTTACATTATAGATTTATCATTTTGTCTGTCCAGATAAGACTTATAAACTACCACTACTACACTTTGGTAGATATAAAAAGTGTGCTGTGTCACAACTCATAAACCAAGAGAACATTTTGATATTATTCCATTTAGAAACTATGCAAATGAAAGGTTGACTTGTTTCTTCGCCCAAACACTACAGGCATTGGCTGACCAGCTCCTACATCCTTTTTGCTGTGCCATACTTTGTGTATGACATCTACGCCATGTTCCTGTGTTACTGGCACAAGCTTCAGGTCAAAGGACACGAGGTGGACAATGGGTCCAAATCTAAAGCTTTGGCAGTAGCTGGCTATCTCCGCAGAGAGTTCCTCATGGTCTTGCATCATGTTGTCATGGTCACTATGTGCTTCCCCATCTCTGTGGTAATTGTCTTTACGGATGTAATGTAATGTAATAAATACAGATGTGATGCCATTATAAATATTACTTTATTATACCTTAGAAAATAATTTGCTTGCATATACGTCGCATGAAAGTATGAAGTAGTGTTTAAAAAACTCAGAAAAGTATGTAGACACCTAATGCCTAGTATGTGCCTCTTTCCCCCTCTCTTTTTCTCATAACCACTTCCAGTTCTGGAGGCAGGGGAAAGGCGATTACTTCCAGGGTGTCATGTTCCTGGCCGAACTCAGCACACCGTCTGTCTGTCTAGGCAAAATCCTCATCCAGGTAAATACATTATTTGATTAGATGAGTGCTTTTGTGTCCACCCTGTGCATTGAGCTAAACTGTGTACAACATTAAGCACAACTACAGTTACGTTGTACTTTAATACATTATACATTAATTCACTGTTAAGTGTATTTCCAAAAATGCTGACTTAAGGTATATGAGCCCGGCCTGTTTAATAAGAGCTTTCGGGAATCTGGACATGGTCAAAATAAATGGGAATGCGCTTATCTGATGAAAAAAAAAACACTTAAACACAATAACTTGTGTTGCTTTTATGTTCAAGTATTTCTTCATTTCTTTCACCGGCCTTGTTTCTGTTTTTCCAGCCTCTCTTAGTGCGTCATAAGCCCGATTCGGACCGAATCGGACGCGACTAGTTTTCCCGAAGAAGTTTTGAGAAGTTTAAGGTTCTCTCTCCCGTGCGAATCTGCTAAATCCGTTTTTTTCTCACACGATCTCTCTAAAAATACCAGACCAATTTATCTACTGTTTATTCGCCAAACTCAGAGGTCCTCTGAGAAATCTAATCCCGTCCGAATGCGAATGTCTGTGATTGCTGGCAATAGCTGCGTCTCGTTTTCGGAAGGTGTCCTCCGGAGGTCACATCCTGTGAAGGATGCGGTTCACGGAGTATCCTCAATTTGAATTAAATGAGACGTCCTTCGTTGGGACATACAGGAATTACCACGTTGCTATGACAACACATTGCCCTCTCACACCTGTCAAATTAATTGAAATAATTTCAACATGATTTTCCGAGGTGAAAAGTTTGTTACTTTTTACCGTAAACAATGGTTAAACAAATGTAACAATTCTTGCCTTTACTGTTTTAAACGTTTAAAAATGAAGTAAACCCTTTTAATCCTATTTACCACATATGCCTGCTGAGGTAAAAAAAACACGTGAAACTGAATTGTGAACTGTTCACATCTAAACACCACATATTTGATTGAATGTGCATCTGCTGCCGTTTATTCAAATAAAAGTCGTTGGGCGACGCAAAGAATTGTGGGTTATCTCAAGCAACAAAGGATACACCTCATGCGTCCTCAGGGTGCATTCGGAGTGTCCTACCTGCTTTTATGAAACAAGACAGCCTGTATGACATATGCAGCCTTCGAATGCGACCTCCAGAGGACGCAGCCTTCTGAAACACAGCCAATATCTTTTCAAAACGCGTTTCTTTTCGTGTTTTGGCCAACGTGAACTTCTGTAAACTCTTACCAACGTGACTATATTGTACTTCCTGCATCCCATGCATGTAATCATTCCTATCGGATAGACATGGATGCTTTTGCAATTCCGGGAAATACAAAAATAAAATCTCGTAATCTGTTAAGACTGGCAAATGTAATATCAGTATCAGGTAAGGAACTCTAAGAAGCTTTATTTGTCCACTCAATTATGTAATGGTAATGTTAATTCATACAAATTCGAAATTATAATATAAAATAATCATGTTTTCTTCATTTCTGCGGGTGTATTATAAGCAGGCTGCTGTTGTTGGGTCATATGACTATTCGCAATGCCCATATCCAGAGCACATGATCTTACGAAGCGTACGAAACAGACACTCCCACCTCTGTAGAGATCTAGTCCCGTCTGAATCGGTGCATAAAATCACAAACGTCTTGTCAGAACAGTTGAAACTCGGACGTCGTTTAGAAAACTAGTCCTGTCCGAATAGAGCTATAGATAGCTGTCTATGTCTGAATTTAGCCCCTTGAATTCCCCTCCAGTGTTTGACCTCGAGTAGAACAGTTTAGCTTGGGCAGAGAGCCAGGTGAGAGGATGTGTATGCCATAAGTGTGTGTCAATAACTTTTCTCCGATATTGAGTTTCCTAAAAGGCACAGAGTTTTAAATCCAAAGAGGTCTATAATACCTGGAGAAAGCCATTAAAGGGATAGTTCATCCAAAAAGGAAAATTCTGTCATCATTTACTCACACTCATGTAATTTCAAACCTGTATAAATGACTGTTCTGATTAACACAAAGAAAGAATATTTGGAAGAATGTTTGTAATTTTCAGTTCCGGGACATCGACTAACATAGTAGGAAGAATTAAATCATAGTCAAAGGTGCCCGAGAACTCCTAAATTCTTCAAATTATCTCATTATGTGTTCAACAGAACAAAAAATAAATCCTTCTATGGTAGTGGATAATGCCCCAGAACTGAAAATTGCTAACATTCTTCCAAATATCTTTCTGTGTGGTTTATTGGAACAAAGAAATGTATTCAGGTTTGAAACAACCTGAGGGTGAGTAAATGATGATAGATTTGTCATTTTTGGATGAACTATCCCTTTAACCATTAGCATCCAATTCCGGTCAATGTCATTTGTGCAGCTGGTTCATGACCGTTTCAGGACACGAATGCAGCCACTCATTGCATAACACTTGTAAATTATAACGATAACTGTAACTATAACTATATCTGCATCCACACCAAACGGCTTTTCTCCAAAATATGACTGTTAAGGTTGAATGGCCTCTCTGAAGGCTGAAAGTGCCCTTGTGTCTGGGATGTAAAGCATATATTTTGTCACCTTGTTCAGACTTGTATAAGCATTATATCAATATATAATATCCCGCATAAACACACCGCTTTTCGACCGCTACAGTCTTTCATTTAGACATAAAACCCACATCGCCATCATCAAAAGCCAAACATTAGACGTAGTGTTTTATCGTTCTTCAGCTGGAAGGAAATCGTTCTCTTTATCATTATATTTGTGAGTTGCTATTCTCCTAAACAAAGAACGACTTTGTAAAACTTTATTTTTTTGTTATCGCTACCGTCCATAGTTATCGTTCTTGTCCATAGTGTGAACCGGCCCTCAGTCCTCAGTTCTGGGGACTGTAAATTCTATATGACGGATCATTCTGGCAGCGGAAGAAAATGATGTCATCATGACTGGCTGGTGGGATGCACACAGACCCTGTATTCCAAAAACATTATAAGCTTAGTTGGTAGAACTGATCATACACTAAAGGCATTGTAACAAATAAAAAAAATTAAATAAGGTCAAATGGTTATTAATTGGTTTAGGGATGTCACAATTGTAATATTTTAGAGAAAAGTAATTGTAGTGCAAAATAAAAAAAAGGCACCTTAAAGGGGTCATATGATACGGCTTAAACAAATATTATCGTTTGTTTTAGATGTAATGCAATGTGTATACACGATTTAAGGTTGAAAAACGCTGTATTTTCCACATACCGTGCATGTTTGTATCTCGTCTTTGCCACGCCTCTCTGAAACACACAGATTTTTAACAAAGCTCATTGCTCTGAAAAGCGAGCTGTGCTATGATTGGTCAGTTAACCAGTGCGTAGTGATTGGTCGAAATTCTGCATGCGTGTGACGGAAATTTAGCGCCTCTTACCATATTTGGAACATCAGGTTCCCAAGCAATTGTACTGACAGGTACGCCCACCTTACTTGCGTATACATTTGTGGGGTCTTAGTCAAATCATACCAGCAACTGACGTAGATTTGTGGGGGTGTGGTTACACGAGGCGTTTCAGGCAGGTCTGGGTGAGCATTCGCTTTTAGATAGAATGCATCTTTTGTTCCGACACTTTAATTTTGGCAATTTTACGTGTCTAATACATGCATGGGCAACTTATAACACACCAAAGACACACCAAGTTTTTGGAACGTACCCTGTAGAGATGTAACCTAAAAAGCTGAGATTATTTGTTATAAGGAACTGAGGCCTACAGTAATGTTTTGATAGTGGAAAACCGTCCTTTCATAATCTATCACACTTATTCTTTTCCTCTTTCTACCTTCCCCTCCTTTAATCAAGTTTTAATGCAGCCTTACTGATTCTCTTTCTATTTCTCTTTATTTTTCCGTGTTAAGTACAAGCAACAGCACAGGCTTCTTCACAAAGTAAATGGAGCTGTTATGCTGATAACTTTCTTCCTCTTTCGAGTCCTTCTCTTCCCCTATCTCTACTACGTTTACGGAAGGTATGTCTCTTTTGAAGCGTTCTCAAACTTTGAAATAATAAGTTCACCCACACAGAAAAAAGTATGTCATTTGCTAACCCTCATGTGGGTGTCAGTGGCTCACCAATGGATCTTTCTTGAGGAATCAGACAAATCATGTAGACGATGGCAGTCGAGCATTTTAAAAGATATAAAACATTATAAAGCATTTTAAAAACAGTCAATATGACTTCTGCTCTATATTACAAGTCATCTGAAAAACCAACTTAAAATCTTCCCTTCCGTCGCAGCAAATATTACGTGATTTCTGAAGACTTGCAATATAGAGCCACACTACTGTTCAAAAATGTTGGGTCACTTGAATGAAATGTTACCCTTGACCTTACACATCTTTTGATCTGAAGTGGAATGCTTAAATGTATGAAATGGGTTTTGTAAAAATAAATATAACATAGTAGCCGGTACAGACACAGGTTTGTGCTGTGTTATTTTTTTTAAATGAAGAAAAGTGCTTCTTTCTGTGATTTAAATAAAGTTTTTTCTACTTGTTGTTCTTGTTATCATTGTGTTTTTTAAAACATGTTTTAGAACATGAGGATGAGCAAAAAATGACATAATTTTCAGACTACCCCTTATCTATCCCTTCCTTAAACTAACCCCCTCTGAGGTCCACAAGGTGTCCTATCAACAGAAAATGTGAGCACTTTTTTATCACACCTTTTTTTTACAGGTATGCCTCTATTCCTTTCTTCCGGGTTCCTTTGACGGTACCCTGGCAGTGTAATCTCGGAACAGCTCTTCTTATGGCTCCGCAGCTCTACTGGTTTTCCCTGATCTTCAGGGGAGCGTTCCGGCTGTTCACCGGCAGGTCTTCACGCTCCCGCAAGCCGATAGCTCCGGTCAAGCCTGACTCCGAAGGACATGCGCCATTGTTTCAGTCAGCCAATGGATACAACGCGCAAATGGTGGGTCGAGAAACGCCCACAATGTCGCACTGAGCGGAGGAGCTAATATGAACAAGACTTAGCTAAAGACAAAATAAAAATGGGAACAAATGATTGCAACGGTTGATAAGAAGAAGTTCAGTGTGACCAGGAGTGATTAAAGAGGCACTGAAATAGATTAGATGCATTAATGCCCGTGACATATTACAGCACAGCATTACGTTTAGTTCCAGGGCATGGGTAATGTATATAAGACATGCTTTAGTAGACCAAGGAATGCTATGCTGACAATAAATCTGTGGAAGTGTCTACACAATGACCAGACGTGTGTCAAACCCACACGTTTGAGTAACTGAGGCAATAAGTGCAAATTTTACATAAGAACATTTCTGAACCAGGAGAAGCGCTTCTTTTCAAGGCACTTTGATAATGGTTATGGAATGTCAAAAGTGAGGCTGAGGTCTTTTAAAATGCAGTATATTTACAGCAGTGCTGCAGATGCATCAAAAATCCTCAGTTACTTGCAGCACATATAGCAGACCAGCAACAATGAGCAACCCAAGACTTCAGGCAATGTAAAGATTTCCTGACTCTAGAGAATATTGGAAAATGTATGAGTAAAGCCAAAACTGCCATTCAGTTTAAAAAGAATAGTTTACCTGAAAAGATAATGTTGTCATTGTATACTCTTGATGTCAGATCTTTTCATCATTTTAACCTCATGTTGTTTTCTTTATGTTGTGAAGTATAACATGATCATAAAGGGCCCTATCGTACATCCGGCGCCAGGCACCACGCGAGTGTATTTTGGCAGTTTACGCCCTAAGCAGTCGTCATTTTCACATCCTGCATCACGTTGTTTAAATAGCAAATGCACTTGCACTCATTTGTGCGTCCATGGGCGTGCTGGTCTGAAACTTTGCTATGTTAAGGCAACTGAAATAGACTGCGGTGTAGACCAACTGAAACCTGGCCAGAGCTATATTTTTTATATATTTAAAGAGCGCTAGTAATATGCTCCTATAGAGAATGAGAAGCTAACGTCACGCCCTATGTTGTATGTTGCAGTGGCGCCGCCATCTTGGGAGGATAATAATCCACTACTATTATATGTACCGTTACTTGTTTTGTTTGATATATGGAGAAATCGAAAGTTAAGAACCATGGGATTTTCCTGAACGACTCTGCGTAATACTATTGCAGTTTTTAACACTGCAAGACCGACCTACCATAGTTACATTTCCTAATCAAACAAGATAAACAAAACACTGCATTGAACGCACTAGCAGCCATCCTCCCAAGATGGCGCAACATTCAAAGCGGCGTGATGTCTATTAACAAGCTCTATAGGAGGGTGCACAATGCGCACTTTCTACTCATTACACACAGGGACGCGCAGCAGCACACATTTTTTAATATGAACAATTAAAGGAATCATATGTACAGGATCCTTTTTGTGCGCATAATATAAATATCCGGCCAGATGGTCTGCTCGTGCGCAAGATCCGTTTCCCTCTGGAGAAGCGTTCAGAGTTAGATCTCTCAGAAACGCCACGTGGCTTTTAAAGGGAATGAGAGATGAGACTCTTATTGGTTTATTTCACGTTACGCCCAAAAGACACCCATGAATCATTACGAGAGTATGTACAAGCCTTTTGGCCTATGTGTCTGGCGGGCGACAAAAATTCCGCCGTTAAACTACACTGTAAAAAAACGTAATTTTTCAGAATTTTTCAGTTATTTTTTTAAAGATTTTTTCATATGTATTTTTGAAATACGGTCAAAAAAAGTAAAATACCGCAAATGTATAAAAAAACTGGAAAACCTGTAATTTTCAAAGAAAAAACGTTACTTTACAGTTTATTATTTTTTACAGTTTCTTTTTTTAATTACTGTCAAAACCAGAAAAATGACAGAAAATGACAGCAAATTTACAAAGAAAACCAATTGATTATATATCCTTATATCCTGTAATTTTTTTAGGAAAAAACTATAACTTTTGTCACTCCAGCTGACAGATTTTTTTTTTTTTCGGATATTTTTTACAGTGTAGTAAAAGTGGATTCTGAAACGCCCACCTTTGCTCTAGACCATCCGCTTGGATCATTATGGGCGGTTTCACATTAGCACTTTTGGTGCACACCCGGGTTCGATTAACATCAGAGTTCGGTTCGTTTGGGTGATGTGAACGCTGTCTTCCGAACCCAGTTGCGCACCCGCGAACTGTACCCGAGTCCGCTTAAAAAGGGAGGTCTGGGATGCGGCTCGTGTGAGCTCCAGTACGCGTCGCTGCTGATATGAACGCAACAAACCAAAATGTGTGCTTGTGTTTCACTCACTTTTCTGACGAGCGTGACTGGCGCACTCCAAGCAGAGAGCTGTGTGTCTCATTTCTGTTCACCTTCAGCATTTGCAGTACAAAAGTGAAGCGAGCAAAGTTATGCATTTTGCCGCCTGCGTTGTTGTTACATTCGACAGGGTAAACAGCTGCAGGCTCGATGATGCAAATGACCCGCGGTTCAGACCCCAAAAAAATTCTATGAACACAGTCCAGCGGGGGAGAGGGAGGGGGAGCAATCTAACTAAATGTGAAACCAACCTAAAATAGGGCCCGAGATATTAAGTAGAGTGTTTCAACTACTGTCTTCAGTTACACTGCCAAGACTTTGTCCAGTGTTCCAGGTCAGAACAAGCTTTATGAAAGCTTTGTGTGCAAAACTGAAATTTTAATCATAATTAAGCATGCTTTTCCTATACATTGTAGATTATCATTTATAATTGTGTTCAGTACAAAAATACAACACCTTTTGTTGCACTGCAACAAAAAATATGCACGAAAATATGATCACAAATTATATTTTTGGAGATTGGAAATTATCTTAATTTAAGTTTCATGTGTTCCTTAAAAAAAGTGTGCGGCTTCAAAAGCCTTGGAATATAGTTTTTTGTTCTCTTCCAGTATTATCTGCCATCCTGTTGTATAGAAAACAGACGTTTGAACATTCTGCTTAATTTCTCCTTTGTGTTTCACGGAAAAAAAGGAAAACATGCAGGTTCAATAGGTGACGAGATTTTCTCTTCTTTGTAGACTATTCTGATCCATTAAAAGACCTCTCTTGATCAAATAAAGGGAAAAGAACATAAGATGTAATGTAATCCTGTCTGTCAGATAAAGAGGCAGGGTTTTGGAATGTATTCTTTTATACATGCTAGTATATTGTTCATACATCATCTGCTCTGAAAACAGAACATTACATGTAATGCAGAGTTGCTACTATAACTGTTCTCAAATTAGACCTGTAATCCACAATAGGTCGGCTTTAAAGTTAGAACTATGAATGGGTTTTTCTACAAAACATTTCATATTTGCAGTTAGCTTTATGATATCCCTAGCGTAACCTTTTTAAGACTGACGTCTAAGAATCCAGCATATGTTTTAATGGACGTTGTAAAAGGATAGAATATATATTAAGCTGCCTTATCCCTCTTATAACCTTATTCTTTTACATGATACTTTTTGTCCAGAGTTGGATTTCCTTCACTTAAATCCGATACGAGATGTACATAAACGATGTGAAATTTATTTGCACTTTATTCATTTCATGGTTTTTTCTTTTTGTCATTGAATATTTTGTTTCACTTTGTGTCTCACACGTTTGTGTTTCTTACCATTATTTATTGTGCTTTGTTGGAAAACGTTGCCTGTTTTTGTTTATTGTTGGCCATCGAAGCCTGTCATCCTCAGTGTTTTTTGTGGGTCATTCAAGCTATATAATCTCAATCTAGTTACAGGTTGTTTTCTCTCATTTCAAATTCATTTGGTCAGGTATGTTTTGTTCAATAAAACATTGTGCTTGCATGTTCAACTGTACCACATACACTTAACTAACATGGCAAAGAACCTGCCACAAGGCCTGTTTTTTAACTAAAATGACTATATGCTGATTTTAAATGTGTAATTGATGAACATACAGGTGAAAGAAGTCCATTGCACTGAATTTGGTATATGACTTTGCATGTGTATAGTCCATCATGTTCCTTGTAAAACCTCTATAATGCACCACACCACATGCTCAGACATTGAGCACAATTCCAGACTATTTAACCTTAGTGAACTGCAATAACTGCTTTTGATGGGTTTCTTTGAAAGATTTGTTTTAGTTGCTTTAACCTTTTTTGTCTTGTTTTGACATGTGTACCCGTTGAACCTGTTTCCTGTTATCATAAGTACAAAATGAAAGCACTGTTGTATCTCATTGCAAAAATATATACTCTTGTCATATATGCTGCATGTTATGTTAGTTCTCCTGGTCTATTTGTGAATGTGCTATACATTTAAGGTACAATAGCCATCATTGGGGTGATTCTCTTAAGGGTTCCTTTTTGTACCTCTACAGCTACACAACATAAAATGTACATTTTTATCTTACATCGCACACAAATGGAGCCTAGAATGAAAGTGTTTCACCTCAACTGTTCTCTGACTCTAAATTTGAGGGCTTGACAACATTCAGGCTAAGAAGACACAATCCAGACAGCATTCAGTCTAAACAGACACAAAATATTTGTGTTACACTTTACAGTAAGGTTTAATTTGTTACTACATAAAGAAAGAATGGACAAAATGGCCATTTACTGAATTTATCATATGGAGTTATTGTTCATTTCGACATTTAATAAAGCAATAAGCCCCAAGTTTTTTAACAACACCCATTAGCTGTTATAAAATTATCTTGTAACCCACTGCTTGCAGGGCTTATTACTTTTATAAACAGTTATTCCATATGCGTAGCAAGGTCAAGAAACACAAATGTGACCCTGGACCACAAAACCAGTAACACGCACAACATTTATGGGCAATACACTCACAAAAAGAAAGTTTTGGTTTATTTACAGTAGGAAATTTACAAAATATCTCCATGGGACATGATCTTTAGTTAATATCCTAATGATATTTGGCATAAAAGAAAAATCTATCAATTTGACCTATACAATGTATTTTTCTTTTATGCTAAATGTCATTAGGATATCAATTAAAGATCATGTTCCATGGAGATATTTTGTACATTTCCTACCGTAAATATATCAAAACTTACTTTTGTGAGTGGATGCAGCATAATCGCGAACAAAAATAGCCATAAACATCGCTCGCTGCTGCCTGCTATTTGGAAATTAACCTCTCAAGATTGGCATCTATGTAAAGCTTAGAATTTCTGCTTTTTGGCTCATCTACTCTCCATTACGTCTTTACAACGGCCTGCTACAGTGCTTCTGATTAACAACTTCAAAGGCAATTTTCTCAATATCTTGATCCCCCTTAGATTCCAGAGTTTTAAATTGTTGTATCTCGGCCAAATATTGTCTGTTCCTAACAAACCATACATCAGTGGAAAGCTTTCAGATGTAAAAATCTGACATTCACTGTTAAGACTGGTTTGGTTGTCCAGGGTCACAAATAAGGTTTACAACTAGGGCTGTCACGATTATTAAATAGTCGTCTAATCGCGATTGGTTGACCTCATCGCGATGGTTTCAGATCACCGCACTTATTGCAGATCTCTAGAGAAGACACAATGGGGAGCTGTAGTGCCTGCATATTGCATATTTTAGTGTATATATTGTAATTAAAGTATGGTAATACTGGTAAAATGTACCACCACAAAAAAAAACATTTAAAGCTTATATCATAAAAATAACCTGCAGTACAATTTATTATTATTTAAATTTCATTAACAGAAGTACAATTTTATTGTTATCTTGCAAGTGAGAAAAAAACAGACTAGAAGCATTTCTATAACTGATATAATGATGATGATAATTGTATCATAATGAAATATGATAATTTAATGGTGGCTTCAATACACCCCTGATCCATTTACTCAATTTCTCAAGTTCTTTGACACTTAAAAGCCCACACCTTGAATATATGATGATCCCATTTTTCCCTAGTTATTTCCAAGAAAAAAACAGTCTTATATTGAGAACAATATGGTCATTTTTAAAGCCAAATCAAAAATGTATGAGAATTAAAAGTCAAAGGCCTTAAACAGACAATTAATCATCATAATCGCAATGATTTATTAGACAGTTAACCGTCAGCCAAATTTCTTAATCGTGACAGCCCTATTTACAATAAGGTTCAAACTGAACCTAAAACAGTGGCACAATGGCACTTAGGCTATGCGGTCAGAAATTAATAATCTGGTATTGTATAACGGTTTAGAACGCCGCTCATCCAATCAGAATCAAGGACCAGAATTGACTTGTTTCATAATACATAATTCATAATACATTTCATAAAACCAGACATATATGTTAACATTAGTAAATGCAAATTTGATATAAAACCAGACGTATATGTTAACATTAGTAAATGCAAATTTGAGTTAACAAAATTAACCAGTGTAATCTTTTTTTTTTTGCTATTTTAACAAATGGAACTTGATTGTAAAGTGTTTCCAACATTTGCTTTACTGTGCAAAAATATTCTTATTCAAATTAGCTAACATTTTTTTGTTTACAATCCCAGCTAGAGTACTCTTTTAAGACTACAGCCCGCCCGCCCGCCCGCCAACCAACCAAACAACCAACACCATTTTAAGTCTTTGGAATAACTAGATACAAATATCCAAGTCCAGACCTTTCTCTGAACTGGTTTTAGAGATTCATAGAAAAGAATGACTCACTCACAAGTCAGACACTGTTATAAATAGTACTAAAAATCTATTTAAAATACCCCAATGTTTCCATGACCATTGTAACCCTGACTATTTCATTTTTATTTCAAATACATTTCCTTTTTTAGCCATTTTGACAAATATGCTGAATGAATAGAAGAACAGCTGGATCTAGGCAAGACATTTATTCACAGTATAAAAAAAGTAAAAAAAAATACATGAGTAAAATAGTTTCATTTTCTTGCATTGTCCAATGCAAAATTACAAATGTTAAATTATAAACCTTAAAGAAACCATTTTTCTTAAAGGAGTCTGTTTTTTGCCTCAGTATCTCCTCTGTCTGGGACTGAAGACAGTGCTGGGGTCACTGTCTCTTTCTTTTTCTTTTTCCCGCTCTCTTTTACTATTTGGCGATAAGGGCTGCTCGGCAACAGGCACCGGCCGCGATTTATCACTTTTAAAAAGGTCACGACCTGTCCTTAGAATCTGTTCCTCAATTTTTCTGTGCCGCTTCATGTCTGACAGCACTTTGTCTAGACGAGCCTCCCGCTTGACTGTAGAGCGGGCGGAAGAACCTGGAAATAAGAGACGAAAGAATACGGATTAACAAGAATTGTAAACTGATTGAATGCCACTACGTTCATGTGCAGCTCAGGTGTGTCTGGTAAGGTTTAATGCATCTACATGCAAATATTTTTAACTTGCAGTTGATTAAGAAAATAAATTAATGTTATAACGTTAACGTAAAATAATGTTTTTTTTTTGTTTATGCAATACAGACCGATGTACATTTTCATTTACATTTACATTTATGCATTTGGCAGACGCTTTTATCCAAAGCGACTAACATTGCATTATCCTATTCATTTATACACAACCTTGCGTCGTTAACGCAATGCTCTTACCACTGAGCTACAGGAAAGCTTTCTTAAGCCAATTTATGTAGATTTTAAGCCATTTATCAATGATAACTAACTGCATAATATAGGCTCCATTTACACATAACCATACCTGGCGTTCTGCGACGGTTAAGGAAAGAATTCTTGGGAGTTGCAGAAGTTTGCTCCTCATCAAAATCAAACTCTGTTGGAGTGAGGGCCCTGGAGAACACATGAGAACATAATATGTTTAAGACCAAGTGTATGACCAATGGTAACAACTAGTGTAGGACCAACATATTAGCCAGGTCATCAAGCGTTTTGGTAGCTAATGTTTTTAAGTTCTCTGCTAAGAACAGTATTCGTCTCACTTGTGCTCACTCTCCTCCTCTCTAGTCTCCTGTGAGTCTTCTCCATCTCTCTCAGGCGAAGGAGTCTGGGGAGGGGTCGGAGGTCGGCGTGGAAGAGGGACCCACTGCAGCTTAAGCGCTTCACCTTTAGCAAGGAGCTCATATAGCCGTTTGATCTCCTCGGGTGGAGGCATCCAGTTCTTGGGATCCTCCATCTCCTCATCACTGTAAGGGATCTCCCAATCCTCCTCCACCTGCTGGTGTTCTCCTCCACTTCCATTCATTTCTGCATCTATGGTTACGCCCTCTTTCTGCTCCTCAACTTCCATGGATTCTTTATCTCGCTGTACATCTTTTTGTATACAAGAGTGGGATTGAGAAATAATCAGGAACGTAAATCAAGTTGCTCTCAGCATTGTAAGAATGCACCTTTAACATAATATACACATCCTTTACAAAACGTAGTCACATGGTAAAAATGTGGTTCAGTGATATATCAATATAGTAATATATAACTATAATACGTAAACAAATTATATTAAATATATTAAATTATAAAAAATATATATATAAATATATTATATAAAAAAACATGTTGTATGGAAATTGGTATTGCTTAAAGAAAACCCAGCACAATTATTATTCCTAAAAAACATACATATAGTATACACACTGTGTAATATTATTTGAACTATACATACATAAATAAATACATACATACAGGTTTTACTCCCTTTAATTTATGCTAATTCAAATAAACACTGTATTGTACCATGTTTTACGCGGTACTCTAAATGTGCTTTAAACATCTTGGTAGTAGTGACACAGTTTGTCCGAGCCAATGGTCCTAATATCGCGGTACTTCTCGGTTGGAGACGAGTCAAAAGTGTGTACCTGTGGCATCTTCGTTTGTTTTGGTCTCATCTGTGGTTTCCGTTGTCTTCTCGCCCGTTTCTTTCTCGTTTTCTGTAGTTTTGTTGTGTTCACTGACTCCCAAAGTCTCTACGCGCTCCGCTAAAGTAGACTGCGCGTCCTCTGCCGCCTGCATCATGCTGAAATAACCAACGTTACACCAAACATGCATACGCTTTTGTTGCAACGCAAAATATTTATTACACCGCGGTTCCACCACTATTAGGAACAGTCGTGCGAAATACTAAATCACATCAGTGTGATATTATGAGCTACAAGGTCCATGAAGATTGTTTATCTCGGCGCCTTGACATCATCCGCCTCATTCCCCGGATGAGAAGAGCTGTTCACAGCGCCATCTTGCGGTTGAATGACCGCTCATCACGTTTTTTAGACGAAATAGCATACAAGCTCCAAGACCGTGCGAATCATATCAGTGTACCCACATATTAGGCTGGTAGTATAAGAAACAATTACTTTTCGATATATTATACAAACATCTTAGAGCATTTGAATCTGTCGGCCTTTGGAGGACTTTTAATTTGGCGAGTGATTCTCGTAATTCCAGCAGCAGAGCGGAAGCAGACTCACCCGGAACCTCACATCAACAGAACTAGTACACATCTGCAATGAGTTTTGAGTGGCCTTGGCAGTATAACTTTCCTCCGTTTTTCACGTAAGTAAACCTGTTTTACCAACAAAGCCAGTGACTGCAGATGAGAAATGGGGGTTAGCACCCGTACATTGTCCGTTTAATGCAATCTAGCGTGAAAATGCAATTTCCAGTGCGAAACAAGCTTCTGTTTTCAGTCTGCCTGATGCTCCGCTGGTAAACACGTAAGTAATTCATTTTGAGTAATGCAGGACATGGACATTAATACAGATCATCTGTAATAAGATAAAGTATTCCTGTGATCTGTTTATCTATTACAAACCAGAAATAAAATGCTTAAGTTAAAGAAGCTAGCACGATTACACAAACCGAGGTCCTGACTCCCTGTGGTCATTAAAGATCCCGTGGCACTTCTGGTTAAAGAGTAGGGGTGTAACCCCGGTGTCCTGGCCAGATACCCACCGTCCCTTATCAATCATGGCCTCCTAATATTCCCCACCCTCTGAATTAGCTCCATCTCTCTCTCCTCTCCACCTATCACACTGGTGGTGGTTGAGGAGAGACCCCCCTCATAGGATTTTAAAGCGCTTTGGGTGTACAGCATTACACTATAAAGCGCTATATAAATGCCTTCATTCATTCTTATTTATTCATTCATTCATTCATTCATTCATTCACAGTAACGTTAGTCATGAGCCATATGATTTGCAACATGAAGTCGTCTAAAACGTTTACACCACCCCTGGAAATATGTGGATGTTTTTTTATGTTATTTTAAATATGTTGTCATTTGCAACTACAAAGTTAGAGTAATTTAATTGTCAAATTGTCTGTAGTAAATGCAAATTTGTATGTAACATCGATTATTTTTAACATAAAAAGTCATATTCAGTCATGTATAGTATTAGATATGTATAGTATCTATACATATATATGTATCTATACATATATTAGATATGTATAGTAAGCCATCCTCCTGAAAACTACAGTATAATATGAAGAGTTTGGTTCCAAAATGAGATAACTCTGTATTTAACATTTCAAAAATCATGTTTTTTATTATGTTATCATGTTTTATTGTGTAAGTTAGTTGTATTTCATTTATTTATTATGGCTTAAATCAAAACAAACCAATTGCAGTTTTATTGATATTAATTGGAATGCACAATAAAAAAACAAGATTTTCTCATATTGAAACCAAACTCTTCATATACTCTATTTATATCGTGCTGTATACAAATAACTGTATGTCTCTATTACGTCAGTTAATACTGCCACAGCACTTAATCATCTCAAGACACCAAAAAGTATACACAACAGACATGTAATGTTATTATAATGTGTTAAATATTGCATGAATTGCTATGACCTTCATGCACAATGAGCATTTCAATTGTTTTGAGACTAATGGTGATTATATTTTGTGTTACAGATTACAGCCAAATGTTGATACGAGACAGAAGCAGCTGGCGGCATGGTGCTCTCTTGTTCTGTCCTACTGTCGCCATCGGAAGCTCTTCACACTGGATGTGCTTGAGGCGCAGGAAAGCCCTTTGTTTAACAACAAGAAAATTGAGAGTATCCTTTTATACTTTCTGTTTTTTATTTGAACGTAATATTGTCACACTATACACACTACTGTATATTCACAGGCTTTAGTCATCCAATCACAAGGGGTTAGGCGAGTAAGTGACATTTACACCTGCCATGTACATGAGTCATTAACAGGATTTCTTGTGAGGCTTTGTAATTTTCATTTCTTTCTTTGATTATTTGTTTATCTATATCTCTGTGTTTTCCATCACGTGGATGAAAAATCAAAAACTCATAATGACAAAGCGTTTCTTCCAAAGATGTTACCAATTGTAAACCGTGTAGCAACGTTTTGAGCATAATGCACATAGTTTCTGCATGTCATTGTCACAGTCACACAAACCGGGCATGTCATAGTCAATCCTGTACTATATTATCAGATTATATTAACATGTGTTTTCATTTGTTTTATTACTAACTTTAAACGTGGGTTTCTTTTGCTTTTGTGGGGTGCTGTTTCTTTTGAGCAGTGTTTTCTCCCATTTTCTTTTTGTTGTTCCCGTAACTTGTGCTGTTCAGGAAAACATTCAGTTGAAGCCATACAAATCGTTTTTGAGGAACTGAGAAAAAAAGGTGAGTTGAAACATGTATCGAATAGAAGATTCTTTTTCAAATAATAGAACCAAGAACCTTCTTAATTTAGCTGTGCTCTTATTTTTTATATCTTAGGGAACCTGGAATGGTTGGACAAGAATAAAACACGATGTCTTATAATGTGGAGGAGACCAGAAGAGTGGGGCAAACTCATTTATCAGTGGGTAAGAAATTCTTAAGCCTTTTAAAGCAAGCCAAGAAGCCTGTAATTCACAGCATAACCTTAATGCATTGACTAGACTATGAAAACCCTTTAGTATGTAGATGTTGTGGCCTTATTCAGCGCCGCCTGTGCAAATGTCAATCAGGCTTGTAAAGTAAGGCTTCACACTAGTTTGCTTTTTTCTACTTCACACATTCATCCTGACAAGCGAAGGCTAATATGCTTTGCTGCACTTTAACAAGGACAGGTATACGGAGCCCTTCATATTACACACAAGAACAAATAGTAGGCTAAATCGTGCACACATTTTAGTAAATCATGCACAAAAATGAGTAAATTGTAGGGATGTAACAATATCAAACTCTCAACGCCTCTGTATAACGTCCACGTACGATATTTATTGCAATATTTAAAATGACAAGCGATGACTTGGAAATATTTTCTTTATCATCTTATCAAAACTGTTGCTTAGAGCTATGAGTTATAGTTTGAGATTGGTCAAATTACCTAAAAATCCCTTCTTTTTTTTTAAATAAATAATTGCACCAGATGGACCTCGCCAAAGGTACCATCTATTATTTTTTCTATCATTCTCTATGTTAGGCCCGGAAGACCTATTGTTTCAAACAGTCATGTGACCATGATTATATTGAGACAATTTTGCTATTGCGATAACACGATATTGATAAACCCCTAGGAAATTGTGTACATGAATAAGTAAATTTACAAGAAAATTTATAAATGCATGATTTACTTCTTCCCTGCATGTCATGTGCAGGGCTTCGTACAAATCATGTACATTTTGTTTCATGTGATAATCCAGATGACATGTATACCACCATAACTAATAGTTTGCACTACATATATTTAAAGACCTTTAGAAAGGTTTAATTCTTGGAACGTGGAATTCTTTGTGCATCGTCTTGAGTTCAAGATTACATTTCTGAGAGCCAGCTGGTTTAACTAAAGCATGATTTTCTCTTCCTCATTCTAGGTTTCTAAAAATGGGATGGTCAATTCAGTGTTTACACTTTATGAACTCTCCAATGGGGACGACACGGAAAAAGAAGGTATTAAATAATATTTTTAATTAAAAGGTATAAATGGAATTTATATTTTTTTGTAATTTTTTTGCAACAAAGCATACATGTAAATGTAAAATATATAAGCTAATGCTCCCCATGCCCAGGCCATTTGCGACAATGAGTTCGCGGACTGACTAAATAATATTGTAATAAATTGAACCCTTGACATTTAAGATGTAATTTAAAGCTTAATGATGAAATGTTGGGATTAATTAAAGTTATTTGACAAACGACGGTAAATTTCTATAAATCTGTGCCATGTACTGAAGCTCAGGATTGTTGCGTGTTCTTATGAATTTGATGGCATGCGGGGGATTTAAAGCGTGAGGTAAGCTGTCAGCGAAGCGCTCGCCCAAGCTAAAAAATGCGCTGTTGCTGCCAGATTTCGATTGCTGACAAATCACATTCACATTGATATACCAGCTTTATAAAGCAGAGCAATTAAAGTCCACTAAAAAAACATCTTCGTACATTTTTGGCTTAGAAAGTGAATGTTAACGATATACGTTATTTGGCATTATGCTCGAGATGAGTTAATAAAGTGATGATGAAATAAAATAATTATATAAAATGTATGTAAAATAAAAAACGGAGGATTTTATTCCAGTTGTTTTCTTATGCAATTGTGTTGCTTAAAGTCCTTTATTTTTGTTTGCACTATATCACATTGCAGCGTTTTATATTACCTGGGTAAGAAATTGTTATAATATTCACTGGGAATAAAAACAAATTCACTAGAGTAGAGGCAGAGACATTAAATATTGATAAAAAAGAAATGTATATGACACTTAAACCAACCAGTAGGTGTCGCCAGGTCTTTTTTAATGAATGTGTCATTCATTCCACCGATTTGTTCAAACTGCATTTGAATCATTGACTCACTTGATTCAATCAGTATCAGTAAAGAAGCACAACTGTCTGTTGCTCAAAGACCTGCAACCGTCAGCTGCTGGCTTGGTGTGGAAATTTTCGTTGGCCAAAAACGACGACAGGGTAACGCACAGACTTAACTACTTGTTAAAATAAATATGAATTTGAGGGTCTTTTTATATTTTTTTGATCAAACGTTTGGCTCAGGTCTCTTCAAACAATGGGGATCTCTTCAAGTGAAACATAGCAAAGGCCGCTACTGGTCCAACCACTCAGCATAACCTGTTTAAAGTCACCGCTCGACACTGCTATACCCCTTTTGTCTAATATAGCTACAAACAGCAATAATGGGGGTCCAAGCACACCAAAGGTGTAAAGCAATTTATTTTTACACATTACTGGTGGTAATAATGTATTAGGCAGTTTAAAAATGGTAAGTGATGTGTAGCAAACGATATGATACATGCCACATCGAAGTTTGCCACTTTTTCATTGGCTTGTAAAAGGAACGTCATCATCTATTATTACCCGTCACTATGGTGATAGGTGATGTTACGTGCTAATAAGCATGTTCGTGACGTCATCGAGCCGTACTTGCGTTACTCTCTAAACTGCATTTTAATACAACTGAATGAGGTCCTTCTGCTCCTCACTGAACAGGGCAGACGCTGAGAGAGACATTTTTCCAATCACTTACATTTTTTTTTTACAAAATGACGCTAGTCGTGATCGCTTTTGTGAAGGAAAACGTCCGTACTCTGTAAACACAGCACCACACGTTTGTGTGATGTCTGATGGAGTGACAGATGCATGCTTTGCAGAATCAGATCCAGAAAAAACACTGCAAAAAACTTTTGAGATCGTTGGGTTATTATGAAAAGTTTAGAAAGACGGATGGCCTTCACTGCATCGGATATTTCCCTTATATGCCGGAATTAAAGAATCTCACCATCCCTAGTACATAACAATTCAATTGTTACATCCAATAGATGGCGCTGTCACCAAATTGAAATGACATGGTTATGTTTTGCCAATGGACATGAACAATGAACAGTCACATGGTGATAGGCATAATTCATTAAAACACATTTCTTATGACCAAACACTGGCCCTAATGTAAACCTTGTAGATACAATGTATGCCATTGAATTTGTAATCTACTGCATTGTGTAAAAAATGACTCAAAGTGGCTGACTCTGGAGTATTGGGTACCATTTAACTGCCTTTAGCAGTGTTCCTCAGGCACCGCCTCCTAGAATGTTTTATATATCGCCCTACAAGCTAATAAGTGGAATGATACAGAGAGTCATCTAAAACATTTTGGGAGGGGGGTCAGAGGACTGGAGTTAAGAAACTCTGTCATATAGACCGTTTTGAAGCACTTCCTGTATCAGTTTTTATATAATATTTTTATTATGTAATTAAAGAGATTACATAAAAATACTCATTACTCATGCTCAAGCTGTTCCAAATCTGTATATATATCTTTGTTCTGTTGAACACAAAGGAAGATATTTGGATTAATGTTAGCAACTGAGATTTATGGGGCACCATTGACTACCATAGTAGAACATTTTTTTAAATATTTTTTTCTGTTAATGATAAAGATTTAGTAAAGCTAACAGTTCTGGGGCCTCTTTGACTACCATTTTTGACTACCCCAGAAATCTCACTTGCTAACATTCTTTTAAATATTTTTCTTTGTGTTCAATAGAAAAAATAAATGTATACAGGTTTGGAAGTTTTGGATGAGTTTGAGGATGAGTAATTCATGACATTATTGTCATGCTGTGTTACAGTTGCACACATACGGGCTAATTTTTACGTTATTTTACTTATTTACTTCTGCTGTTTAATTGTAATTGGTTGAGGCTCCGTAAATTTCCTCTTATCATGCCTACACAATTTGCTTTTATATATTTTAATTTGATAATTGATACTTCTATATTATATGTAACATAATCTGATTGGCCTTCAATCTTTTCTTTCGAAAATGAATAAATATATTAGTTTTTATTGCACCTCATTGCTCTACGTTGTTCTACATTTAACTTTATACTCAAAACAATATTATCTGTAGTATAGAATGTATGATGCACTTAATTTATAGTATGCCTCTTATAGTTTTTAGATCATTATGGAATATTTGGCTAATTAAGTAAATAACATTATTGTTTGTAATTTAATCTCAGAGTTCCATGGATTGGAGGATTGGATGTTGCTACGTTCGCTGCAGGCCCTACAGGCTGAAGGAAAGGCTGAAATGATCACTGTGGATGATGGAAAAGGAGTCAAGTTTTTTTGAATCTGGCTCAATTCAGACTTTGGGATAAGGTGTTGGGGATTCTGTCAGCTCAGAATGATGTTTTTCTTTACGGTCCACTGGGATGTTTTTTTTTGGATTTACAAACACTCCACTAAAGTCAAAGTTAATGATAAGTTGCTATTTGGCAGATGAGCCCAAACAAAGATGTAAGGATTTTCCTTTTTGGAACATGTTTAAATTGGTGGTTTTACACCTGACAAAGCTGAAGTTAATTTTGGAGCCCAATGATGAAACCAACCTAAGAGAATTAGAATTATGCATAAAAAAATGGAAATGTAATTTAACCAAAAAAAACTGGAATATTAGAATCTGTGTATAAATATTTTTTATTTTCACTTTTATTGCTGTTTATTCCTATGAATTCTTCTACTTGAAGATTTTTTCTGTGTAGAACTAAGCCAAAAGAAAGTCTTATCAGACATGGCTTTTGTGAGACCTATGATGCTTCCTTGAAAAGAAAATGTCCTTGAGTTAATCTGGTTTCTCATGGCAGTGTAATTTATCTCAACGTTTTGCTAAGATTTCTTTAGCATTCCCTCATTTTCCCTGGTTTTCACCTTATCCTACCACACTGTATCTTTTCTACCATTGTAATACTGTACAAATAAATGTGGGAGACATTTTCAGTTCTCTCCTGGAAGCCTTGAAATCCTGTTTACTTTTTCTTGCAGTCACCATGCTCACGACACCGAGTACTACCAAGTAATGGATAATCCACAGGCAGTCCGCTGCTTGTACATTATCCCGCTTATTACACGGCTACTTGCCAGATCAGAAAAAAACTGAACATGAAATGTGAATTTGAAATTTTTTATCAGCTCATTTTTACCGAATGCAGACCTTCCGCGAGGGGAAGCTGTTTACTTATGTCCAGAACAGGCAATTTGGTTTAATCGTTTGTAAATATAAATATGTCTTTTAATAACACATATGACATTATATTTAATTTGTCAAAATGTTTTGCTGCATCCGGGTCGCCGTGTGTTATTAGTCTTGAGCGGTTGTTATCTAGGAATAATGAACCTGCAAATGTCGTGACTGGCCAATCAGAATCAAGCATTCCAAAAAGCAAAAACACACAGGAACATTAAATCATGGAGCACAACATGCTCTGTTTTGAATGTTGAAAACATGAGTTGATGTCTACATAAGTTTTGTGTCCATACAATAGAAGTGAATGAGTACTGTCGTTGTTCGGTTACTAACATTCTTCAAAATATCTTCTTTTGTGTTCTGCAGGAGAATGTAAGTCATATAGGTTTGAATTGACAAAAGGTTAAGTAAATGATGACAGAATTTTTGTTTTTGGTTAAACTATCCCTTTAAGTTTGGGGTAGAGCACTGGGTTTTTTCCCAAGCAATCATGTACTATTTGAGCAATAATGATGAATAATAATACAGTCTTTATTAGTCTTAGTTCAAACCTAACTGTTAATATTAGTTAATGCCCCCATGACATTAACCCTAACATTATATTGACAATAGTATTCTATACAAATGATATTGTTAATGTTAGTTAATGCATTTACAAATACAACTTGTAAAGTGTTACCAAAACATCAATATTTAATAGGAGCTACACCTGTGATCACAGTGTACCGTTTTCAAAACATTTTGCCATCATTTTGGTTGGTCACTTGCTTTGTTTTGTTGTAATGAAATCAAAATAAGTGTACAGGCACCAGGGCCACTCAGGCACTTAATAACCAATTTATTAAACATTATTTATTATGTAAATAGTACGAACTCATGTTCGTTGAACAATGTTCATTTGTATGAAAAACTACATAATAACTAGTATTGCTGATCATGTTTGATATCTGTAATTCCTTTTCAGCTTTATTACAGCTAAATTAAATTTACAATGCAACTACTGAAAACCAAATTGCAAATATGAAAAAGGGATTTATGTCATATTCACTTCATAAAAATAGTACTTTTAATAAAGTAAACACTTGATATCGTCACAGCATTCTTTAGTTTCCATGGTTAAGTGTTCTGTTCATGTTGTTCTTAAAGTCATTATTGGTTGTCATTTAGGTGTGTTAGTCCTCCGACATTGTCTTGGTTATTGATACTTGTTGAGTAGGCCCTTCAGATGTATTAATACACCATCGTTAGTTCTGTTCTCGGTTAGTCCTTTCTCTTCGCTACTTTGTGTTTCTGTTGAATTCTGTTGAAAAAGTCTTACAGATGCTTGTGATATGTGAATTTTTAACTTTAATATTTTCCATTTTTGACATAATGGCAATTTTAGAAAAACCCATATTAAATTGAGAAGTATTTTTTAAAAAATAGTTCAAATTCCATTGTTGCTATCAAATGATACTGCTAAAAGGATCATTCATGCTTGTAACAATGATTTAATCAATATCCATAATGTTATTACCAGTGTAAACAAAAAGACGGACATCCTACGGGCTGGGATGACACATCAACCACGTGCTAGCTCTTTCTAAAGACTGCTAAATTATAAATAAGGGACATTTATTTTAATTGCTTCTTTCACCAAGTTTATCTGGCACAGATGAGCACTGACGAACGCAAGCACGCGCGGTAACCCAACGCTGCAGAACCCAGGTGAAGGGGGCGGGGCCAACTAAATCCGCTCACTGTCAAGAGGGTTAAAGCACGCGGGCGCCTCAGTGTGTGTGGAGCAAATGTTGTGTGTTGTTTAAATTCCGGACTGATTTCAGAGCGTGCTGCATGAGGTAAAACTTACAGATTATTACTCTCTCACGACATAATGTAGACTGCAAAATAGTTATTATTGTGTTATCATTAAAGGCTAACGTTAATTATTTGAACGTCACTTCGCTGCCATCTTTTCTTAAAAAGTTATTCGTGACGGCACATATCTTCGTAGTTACCGCTGCGCCTTTAATGCTTGTTTGTTTCGTTTTTCCATCCAGTTTGTGATGCTTTGATCAGTCCTCATCATGTCTCATACCGAAGTTGAAATCCCCGGACGTGGTTTTGAATTAGAGGACGACTGTCTCTCTAAAGTGCCAGTTCTGCGGACGCCCTCCCTGAGCGCGAGGAGAAACTCGTATGTGCTTCACAAACTCAGCGTGGATATTGACTCACAAATCTACAATAAACAACTCTCCAAGGCGCTTTCGTGGTCTGCTGAAAACATTTTAACATCAGATAGAAGGACAGAAGAGGACAAAACAGACCCTCCATCTCCAGATTCTCCATCTCCTATCTCCAGCCCAGAGTCTTCCACCACCCCCAATCCCAGTTCATCACCTCCAGAAGACTGGAGAAGGTCTGTTCAGACGCCGCTGTCCCCTGTTACCCAGGAGGGCAGTTCGGATTCAGACAATGAAGTGTCCAAGGTCGAGCAGGTTGTTTCACGCCGTCCGTTCTTAAGCAGACTGGAACAGGATGAAAAAGAGGAAATTGAGACCAAAGCTGTGGCCACTTCGCCAGATGGAAGATATCTCAAATTCAACATTGAAATTGGGAGAGGGTCTTTCAAGACGGTCTACAAAGGTCTGGACACAGAGACCACTGTGGAGGTGGCATGGTGCGAGTTACAGGTAAGGTGCCTTTGCTAGACATACACAAAGTCTAATTTAACAAAATGTCAATGTTTTGTTCATGGAAAAGCGAGATACCTACTTTAGATGTCATCATGCAAACATATTGCTGGTCACTTTAAAAAAAAAGCTATAACAGAGCAGATTTTCCATATGGAAGATACATATTTGGACTTTTCTGGTGCTTAGCCTGCAGTGGAGTACTGTACTAGAATTATTTAACATGAGGCTTTTCGAATCACTATTAGATCCAGACTAAGTGTAAATCAGTCTTTTCACCTTCGTGTTGTTCAAAACCTGTACGGTATACTATGTTTTCCTCTGTGGTACATAGGAGGATATTTAGAGAAATGTCTGGTTTTGTGTCCATACAACGGAAGGCAATACAGGTCATTGGCGTTGGGCTACCAGCGTCCTTCATAACATCTTTTGTGACATGTGCATTGCAATTTTTTTGTGTAGTCAGCTAAACGAAATTTACTGTGTTAATCCAATTGATTTGTCCAATCTGTTTGATTTTACCAAAAAATAAGTTATCTCAACTTTTGGGAGTCAGTAGAGTTCTAAAAATCTCATGCAAAAAGTTTTTTTACAGTGAAGAAAGTCATGTAGAACTTGTGGAATGACATGAGGGTAAATTAATGGTAAAAAATATGGGTGAGCTACTATCCCTTTGTAACGTCCTTGTAAAAAAGGCATCTATGTATTTGAAACATTGTGAAATGATGCTGAAATTACACGGCATGCTTTGTTTAGATTTTTTGTAAGACGTAGTGTGGACATGCTACTGGCCTTATTTTTAGGCTCTACATGATGTATCATTTAATCACCTACGCATTGAGGTGCCACAGCTGAACTAGCACTCTAATCTCTGTGCAAATGAGCAAAGTCAGCCTTTGCTTTATATCTAACCTTAAAGGGGTCATATGGCGCAAACACGTGTTTTTCTGTGTCTTTGGTGTGTTATAAGTTGACCATGCATGTATTACACACGTAAAATTGCTAAAATTAAAGTGTCTGAACAAAAGATGCATTCTATCTAAAAGCGAATGCTCACCCAGACCTGCCTGAAACGCCTCGTGTAACCACACCCCCACAAATCCAGTTGCTGGTATGATTTGTTTAAGACCGCCCAAATGTATACGCAAGTAAGGTGGGCGTACAAATGCTTTGGAAGCTGTTGTTCCAAATGTGGTAAAAGGCGTTACATTTCCGTCACACGCTTGCAGCATTCGACCAATCACTATGCACTGGTTGACTGGCCAATCATAGCACAGCTCGCTTTTCAGAGCGATGAGCATTGTAAACAATCCGTGCTTTTCAGAGAGGCGGGGCAAGGAGGAGATACAAACATGCACCTTAATCGTGTATACACATTGCATTACATCTTAAACAAACGATAATATTCGTTTTAGACGTGTCATATGACCCCTTTAAAACTTTATTCTATGTTAAATAAAAGCCGTATAGGTGATTTTGTCATATCTAGGTTTGCCTGCTCTCTTGTTCTCTCCAATCCTGAGCAGCTTTCAGACGGCCACTCTTGCATAACACCTTTTCCACACTTAACTGCGTTAATGCTTGCGTTCCACATGTCGCTGTGTTCATTTAGAGAGGCGTACACCAGGGACTCGCTTATAGCATCACATACATGCACTAGTTATTAACCCACCATAGTCCCCCAGAGGACAATTGTGTTGCTTTTTCATTGCTCAGGAGACTAAGTTAGAAGTCTTGTTTCTAAAAATGTTCTCCTGTATTTCCTTTTGAAAAATGAAAATAAATTAAAACGATGGTTGACAAACAGTGAAAGTTTACAGACTTTGGTAACTTAGCATTCTGTGGACAGTTTGAGACTATGTTGACACTTGAGAAACAAGAGGAGGCATTGGCATTGTTTCAGCCAAACACAGAAGTCAAATCTAATTGTCTGTAACTTAAGAGGTCTGCATTCACACTTTTAATTCATCTTTGTTTAATTTACTGCGCCAGTGAGAAATTAAATGTGAATGTACTGATTTTACAATGATATTCAAACCTTCTTTTCAAAGTTAAACTTTCAATGAATTGTAACATTTCTATTTTCAATCACCCTTAATGACCTCAAAAAGTGATGTAATCAGTATTCCACGGGTGTGAATCATTTAATATTATGATGGCTTTTGGAAAACAAGAGAGGGTTGTGTTATGTTTTGGTTTGTCAGATATGAGTAGAACATACTTGAGTTGGCATGTTTCTGGGATATCACCTCCATCCTACATGAAGTGTAAACACAGGCATTAAATGCACGTGAGGTAAATGCTCTCCACCTGTTGCTCTCCTTCATGTTTGTCCAATGATGGGAGTTTCTCCGGGTGAAGTAAGGTGAGGATTATTACTCTATCAAACCCAGCCCTTAGATTGACGTAACGGGTGTATAGCAGGGTAGGGCCATGATAAAATCAGGACATGATCTTATGCTGGTGACTTAATTTAAAGTCACCTTTGCAATTATGATAGGCCCTTTACACATGACGTCACGCATCTTCCGTTCAGCCGCGAAGCAGTGTATCGTTACTTCCGCTAAGGCCTCAGAATGGAGTTTACCAAGTCCCTTGAACAGCTGCCACAAATACGGCTAGATGATGTACAACATCTTGCAGACCTTTTTTCGCTTATGACAACAAGATCAAAGCTAGATAAAGGATACAAATACTTCGTTGAACAGTACCTGTTTGATTATGAAGGTAAGTGTTTTTTTTTCTTTTTGTGTTAGCGAAGGTGCTAGGATAAGTACTTGAATATGTGTTCTGTCAGTTTTTCTGTCACTGTTGTTAAATTCCAGCGCACCAGCTAAACAGAAGTTCTTTTTCTTCTTCTTCTTGTTTGTTGCAAGACGGATGTCATGATACACTGCTTTGCGAGAAGGCAGAAGTTAAGTGAGGCCTATTGACTCTCATTTCTTATAGGAAATTTGTAATGTTTTTTTTATAAATTACTTATCTTTACTCTTTATTAATGTTACTCTTTAAAAAACGTTAACCTCCCCCCCCCACCCATTCGAAATGGCCTTTTATTGATATGCATGTAAACGTGTGAAAACAGGTTTCTTTTGTAAGCTGATTTTTGATAGATATCCGTTTCTTTTGTGCATGTAAATGCACTCAATGACTGAGAAGCACACTCCACAAAACTGTCAAGGCACTAGGACTAGGTTGTGAAGTGACTGCTTAAGTGCGTTGTGATACTTCACAGCGGGTAATTATCAACAACAGGCAAAACCGACATCTCTCTGACTTTAAATACTGTTTGAGGTACACGTGAGACACACTTTACTTGTTCTGTTACATATCCGTGGTTGGTTATTAAATTGAACTGTTAAGTAGATTGTGTGCCGTGCCTGTCTAGCAATGTGTGTTTATACCAAGCGGCAACCTTCTGATCTCTCTCGTGAAGCCAACACAGAAGTGACTTAAAGTCCCAGTGAAATGAAAAATGACAATGCCATTTTTTTCCTTAAATATTGCAGTGTTTATTGTAAATTGTTTATCACATGGGTCATTCTCTTTTTTAAATGCGTGTGCCCTCATAATCTGTAGTTAAAATCTGAAAATCCACATCCTTCCTGTAATGACTGTATGTTAGACGGCTTGGGCGGAGCATCCGTTAACTCCTCCCCTTCAACATCATTCATGCCAACTGTGAGGAGGGTGATTTTTTTTTACAACTCACCCGTTTAATTTATATTAAGCCTTAAAATTCTGCAAATTAGGTGCGTGGCCACTTGAGTGACAAATGGTTTCAGCAAACCAGGCGCTTCAGCTCCAACCACGTCCCGCCTCTTTGACCATTTTCGATTATCCGGGAGTGACTCGCTGCTAAGATGGCGACGGCTGGCTCCGCCCACTATGCTTCAAAACAGCTCCTCAGAATCCTACGGGTGACGTCACTGACACTACATCCATATTTTATACAGTCTGTGGTTTATACATAAAATTGAATAAACGTTCATCTTTTCAAAATTTCTGTCGCACTTCATCAAGTTTATCGAGGTGGCTCGTGCGACTTTTGGATAAATGGTTTCCTAAAATGTTGCGTGATTTCTGGAAAGAAAACATAAGGTGCATCGATGCTCCCTGATTTTTACTTTGCATTGTGGGCATTTGTTTGGTTACTGACATCCGTCCAAATATCTTCCTTTGTGTTCAGCAGAACAAAGAAATTTATACAGGTTTGGAACAACCTGAGGGTGAGTAAATGATGACATATTTTCATTTTTGGGTGAACTATCCCTTTAAAGTGGCCTGACTACTGAACAAGGAGCAAAATGCAAAATGTGCAGAGCATTGTCCCCAGGAACAGGTTTTTCTGATGAGGCTGATTGACCAAGGTAGACCTGTTGGTTAAGATAGAAAGTCTGGTGGGCACATCAGCATATCACCCCCAAATTTATGTTAATATGATTAACATTTGACTATTTTACGGCCCAGGGTTTGGTAGCTACACATTTCTTTATCCTGTCTGTACTGCTTTAAATTTCCAGTTTAGTGTGATATGTAAATACCAAGCACTTAGACCTTTGCCCTTTACTTCCTGTACTTCCTGTGGCTTGTCTGGCCTGTGATGTTTGCTGCGTAATGAGGCATCCGACTTGTTCTAGTGAACCATAGTGCTGTAGTTAGAGTAGATGTAAGGTGACAATGTGGAATTTTCCTTTGCATTTCTCCTAGACTAGACAGTGGCAGTGTGATGTAATGTATTATCCTGTTACATAGGACAAATGTTTAGGGAGAACATGCAATTTCTTTGCATGCCGTTATTAAAGATATTTTCTGAATTTATTTTACTTTTATTAGGCGTTTTGGAACAAATGGTACTACCTTAAATAAGATTGCCTCAGTTGTCACAAGGGAATTGACATCTTGTTATATGATGTTACTTTTAAAATATAATATCTTGGTTTTATGACATAATTGAATAAAAAATAATAGGCATTTGTCTCTATAATTATTATAATGTTCCTGGAAAACCTTTTTTCTTCTTTTTCTGAGAAAGGTGGCCTGGCCATGTTTTGTGAGATTGACTTAATTCCATACTAGCTATAGCAACACTTGGTGAGGCCCTGAAGGCTTTGATCGATGATTTTAATGAATAAAGTCATTTAATTTGTGCAATAATAGTAAGCAGGTTAACATAATCAGATCATCTGCTTTTGATGTCAGCTCCATCTTTACAATTTACAGCCACATAAATTTGCTGATATTTCAGTCAAGATGTTCTGTCCCCTTATTTCAGGGTACATGTTCTCTGGCCTTTTTGCCTTTCTTTCAATTTGAATAATATTTGAAAGAACACAACATCTTGACATCTGTGTCATGTACTATGTACTCTTTTTTTTTCTTAATGACAAGAGTGCCAGTGCTGCGCACCAAACAGGGTTTTTTTAAATGCTTGTGAGCATCTTATCAGCGCCTTCCTGATGGACAAATATTCTCACGTCAGAAAAGGCGGGGTCTCGCTGTGGCGTTTAACAGTCTTGTCCACACCCATCACGTAGAGCAGCTGTACACTGTGTTCGTGTATGAGGGTTTTACATTCTGCGGCAAATGTTATAGGGAGATTACAGCTGTTTAGAAAAACTACGTGTGCACATGAGGAACATTTGTGTAACTGATGACGCAACGCAAAAACATGCCTTGATGAAAGGCTTTTCTCAATATGCATGTACGGAGTGTTTAAGGGGCTGTCAAGTCAAACTTATCTATATGGCTTCATCTTTGTTTAACAAACCACGCTCTTTGCAATAGCCCTAAAATCATACAGAATCACAATGAATATGACATGACGTCAAGACGTGTCCTGTAAGGTTTAGCATTAGGGATTTCAACTGCTTATGCTTTCATGGGTTTTGTAAAAGATTTACCAGTTTTGAGCTATCCAAATGAGTCCATTTTAGAACAACCACAGGGATTCTGGACTCAGGGAAACATTTTTTTGTAGACATTAGTTCCTAATTAGAAATATAATACCCCTATTGAAGGTATTGTAGATGTATTACTAATACAATAATAATACAATGATATTTGGTAAACAATGACAACCATTTATTATTTAACTTTTTAGTTTATTGTTATTATTTTAAACCTTGTTCGAAATTTGAAGAATCCTTGGCTATGATGTTTTAATAGTGTTTTGTTATGCGGCCTGCCAACATGCCAAAATCCACTGTTGTCGGTTTTGTGAGGTAAAAACAATTTAATGAAGGATTAATGAACAATTTAATGAATTACTACCTCAACCAAGGTAGTACTAAAAAAAGTATCAGGTACTGTTGTTACCCAGTGGAAAACCTCCCAAAAGTGAGCTGTACCGCACCGTACCGTGCAGTACTATGCAGTGGAAAAGCGCCATATGTAAATCTTAGAATTTCCTCTATTGGGTTTAGAGCATCATTACAGAGGTAAGTCATTAGAGAGAGTTAAAACAAACCTGTTTCTTCTTAGCAACGGCCTGCTACAGTGCTTCTGGTTAACAACTTCAAAGGCAATTGTCGCAATATTTAGATTTTTTGCTCCCTCAGATTCCAGAGTTTTAAATAGTTGTATCTTGGCCAAATATTGTCCGATCCTAACAAACCATACATCAATGGAAAGCTTATTTATTCAGTATGTAAAAATAAGAATACATTTAGAAAAATTGAGCATGTAGACATTTACATTTATGCATTTGGCAGACGCTTTTATCCAAAGCGACTTACATTGCATTATCCTTTACATTTATACATAGGTATTTGCAATCCCCTGGGATCGAACCCACAGCCTTAACGCAATGCTCTTACCACTGAGCTACAGGAAGTAGACTAGTTTTGTTTTCCAGGGTCACATATTCAAATAAGTGTACCAAAGCCAAACGGTTAGTATGAAGAACAAATGCGAACGCGATCACCATCTGCCATACATCTTAGGTCCTGCCGCCAAGAGGAAAGCGTTACGTCAGTTTCGCAACCCAAAGCAAAGTAATACCCCGCTCGAAGAAAAATGACACCAAAGGGGTACCCTGTGCGTTAAATGGTGACGCAAAGGGGCGGTGACCGAACGTCAATATGTGACAAGTCGGGAGTGAGAAGTAGTTAAACAGGCTTGTTCATGTAAGCTGCTGTTGAATCAATGAATTTTTTTTCAAAATTGTGTAAAAATTGCTGGTTGTTGCTGTCATGAGTTTCTTATAATGATCATAATGCAAAACGATTTTATTTCTGTAGTAGTTCTTTAAAACAGGTCTGAACATCAAAAGGGAAAATAAATCCCTCGGAAAAGTTCTTGGAGTCTTCACAAATATATTGTGATTAATGACTTTAGGGCTGTCGGTCTTACTAAATACACACAGACCAGTGGAACATTTGGAGAACAAGAACAGTTTCTTTATTCAGTTTGCCTGTACGTTGTCTGGAAAGTTGATGCTTTTTGCTATCTGATTGGTGCATTTCATTTCCATTCAGATTTATTGATCTATGGGTGTTTTCATTATTCAAAATGACTCAGTGTTTTCTGAGTCTGAGAGAAGCACATAAAAGCACAATGAGGTGATAGTTGTGCGCTGGCAGCATTTAATCTGAGTGAAACAGGGTCTTTCCTTTTGTTCTTTGTTTAAAGGTTATGCTGTGATGCTCTCACTTTCTCCTTCGCTTTCTCTCTCAAACAGAAGACAGGCTAGTTGTTTTTAGTGTTGATTGTAAACACAACTTCTAACTCACTCCATAAGAACACTTTCTCCATTCTCTCACTTGCTCAGGGCCCATGAAGCTCTTAGACAAATAAACATGGGAACTCTCTGTTTTCTAGTGATTCACTCTCTTGGAAATATGACCTAAAAAAGATACTTAAGTGTAAATATTACAATGTTCTTAAAATGACATTTCATGCAGTGTGTAATGTTGCTGTGTATGAATGTAAGCAGTCTGCCAAGTTGTAAGGCCGAAAGTGAATAAATAGCAAAGTTATTGGCTTGGGAAAAAAAGGAGTCGACTGAATCACGCCAATGAGTCGTCTGTCGTTCTAATTTCAGTTCTGGGTCGGATTTGCATCACTGCGTGTTCTGGGTCGGATTTGCATCACTGCGTGTAATGCCCGCCTACGTTCCTTTTGTGACACTGCACGCGGTAGACCCATCACATCAGACTAGACCATCTGACCAATCAGAACAGAGTAGGCTGACAGAAAGGAGGGGATTAGACTGATGAATCGTTGTCTGCTCTTTTCTTTAAGAGTTCCAAAACTCTCTGGTATTTTAGCGGTATTTTGTTTTGCTGCCATCCGCCATCGATATGCTCCATTACTCCTGTGTTCTGCGTGTTTTTGTCGCGTTCACTACGGCAGTAGAGGCGGTGCAACAATGACGATACGTTTATTATCCCCACCCACTTTGTAGCGCTACTAAACTGCTGTCGAAAAGCAAAGTGAGCCGAAGTGAAATGAACTCAACTGAGCGGAGTCGTACTAAACCTGACAGTACCATGCAGTGGAAAAGCGCCAATAGATACCAAACTTGAGTGGGTAATTCCCAAAGAGTGATTGTTCGTAGGCATGTTTCCCGCCATTTTTGTTAGCGATTTTGCTGCATCCACTCACAAAAATAAAGTTTTGATATATTTTGAGTTGGAAATTTACAAAATATCTTTATGGAACATGATCTTTACTTAATAGACTAATGGTTTTTGGCAAAAAAGAAAATCAGTAATTTTGTCCCATACAATGTATTTTTGACTATTACTACAAATGTTCACGGACTACTTAACACTGCTTTTGCGTTTTGTCCAGGGTCACATATTTGTATTTTATGAATGACACTGTGACTGCTTGTATCTTGTGTTTTATATAATGGAATAAGTAAACTATTACGTATTGCTTAAACTGCCTCAATAGCGTCATGTAAACACAATTACCTTGGCTGTTAAACTGATAAATCAAACCCACAACACATGTCAACATTGCAAAATTCCACCCCAATTATAATTTCATAATGACTGTGAATTTCATAATGACAGCATCTGCGTGTTGACGCCAATGGTTTCTAATGGAAAGCAACAGATTACCCCGCACATCGAAAAATGACGCCAAAGGGCTACCCTGCGTGTTAAAAAGCGACGTCAAGGGGCGCTGCCCGGACATCAAAATCTGATGAGTCGGGAGTGAGAATATGTTGGCCGTCTGTTGTAAAAGTTACTCTTCAGCAGGTTACTGAGCCCAGGAGAACATCGTGTTCCACGTCTGCCTCTTTCCCTCATGCTTGGGGACATTAAACTAGTAGCTATTCTGTTGCAGTTAGTGTAATTCTGGTTCACCCTTATTTCTGTCAGCACCATTGTCGTCAAATATTTAAACAATAGCAATATTTAAGGTTGACGGAATGAAACTGTTCTGGGCAAACATAACCCTTATTGTAAGCATCCCTATAGAGATGCTGCTATAGAAGCCAGTTAGGTATATATTAAGTTCTGAAAATAGAGCCATACAGTAGATGTGACAAAACAAGGAATTTCGGGATGGCTTTCTAATTTTACGAAAATACCGAAGAACAGTAAATGTTCAGATAGCGTTTTACCTTTTAAATGAAGCATTAATAAACCACAACTTGACACAGTGCACAAATGTTTAGGTGTAGTGTTTGGTGCTTGTCTTGGACCACATCAGGACATCACTGGACAATGGACATATTAAACCAGCTCTTCTTTTAGTCTTATCTTTGCCATATTGAGGCATTTCCCCATGTTTATGAGGTATTGAAGAATACAACCATGTTTAAGTCATACATCTTGGACCCTCTTCTTTGAACACATTTTACTCTTGGTATAATTTCTGTCATCATTTAATCCCCCTTATTTACAACACAACTAGCAGGAAATTGTGTAAACTGCCGTCATTATCTACAGTGAACTTATATAAAGTAGCATTTATGTAACTATTATTCCGTTTTTATGGAGGTTAAATGTCTCCGATACAGAGCAGAAATAGCGCTGACACATACTTAAAGTCATACTGTGTTAAGTCCTATTTTTGGCTATTCCCAAAGTTATCTTGCTTCTTCACACCTACCCCCCTTCTGTCTTTCTCTATGTATGTCTTTCTTTGTTTGTTGGTCGGCTATCGTTTTCACTCACGGTGTGTGTCACTGCCTCTGCTTTTGAAATAGTAACACTATCCGAACTGGAAGGAGAAGACAATGCCATGTTTTCAGAATACTGTTCAGATCAGTAAATGTTTTCCTTGTGTGGACTGTAGCAGATCAAAATTTCAGGTTTAACTGTGGGTCCCCACAACATAGGGAAAACCTGACCCTCCACCCCCCATGCACACAAGTGGCTCACATCATGTATACCCTACACACAAAGATAAGGGAGAACATTTTGTGCAGACCTAAATTCACTCCATTAAATTGCAGCACTGCTTAAGTTGTGCCTCCAGTAAATGTACTTGACTTAGCCTAGTTGATTTTATTGAATGATTTAATTTGTTATTTTGGGCTAAATAAGACTTAAATATATTCTTGACAGGCTTTGAAAGTTAGACACAAAAAAAATTGTATGTGGAATGCTGGTAATTATTTTTCTATCTATTACTTCTCTCAATTCCTTTAAACTGTCATTTCAATGATCTTCTACAGTTGAACAGCTCCTGCAGCTGGAATTTCAACTCTATCATTTGCACATTTCAGCTGTCATACGATGAATTGTTGTGTTCCTTTGGCAGCTTCCTGCCTACAGGTGTTCCCACCTAATCCTCTGGCTTTATAGATAATGTAATCGACATTATAGAGGCCTTTGCAGTGCCAATAGTATAGGTTTGTGAGTGAGGAGTATGACTGACTATGATATATGAGCTCCAGAGGGGTCCATGTATCTGAGTTTGCTAGTCGAAAATGTGACTCATAATTGATTACTTTTTGTTTGTTGCAAGACCTGCTGAAATTGATACTACCTCTACAGGCAAAGAATCCATTAATACATCATTCGTGTACAATCATTCATTTGTGGTGTGCTACCCTTTTCTTTACTTTTGATTGTAGATGGTTGTGTTTGCCTAACAAAGCAAGGCGTTTCCCACCTTCTTTTGAAATATTTTAGGTCCGTAACATTTTTAACAATTTTAACGTTGTGACATCTTGCGTCACAGAAACACACAAGCATCCTCTCTAATTTCTCTCTTCAGTCTTTATAATGAGCATGTTGACAGGTGGTCCTTACCCAAGCAGAGCACTATAACATTGGCAGTGCTTATGTAATGTGGAGCTAGGCCAGAACTTTTCTAGCCTGGCTTTACACATATGCAGACCCCCACAAGCACAACTCAATAAACATTCTTAATTTACATAAGCATTGTGGGGGTGACTATTTTTTCAGCTTAGACAACCTAGCAAAAGCATTATGCTCTAGGGGTCATATGGCACGAATACGTGTTTTCTGTGTCTTTGGTGTGTTATAAGTTGCCCATGCATGTATTAGACACGTAAAATGCAAAATGAAGGAACAAAAGCTGCATTCTATCTAAAAGCGAATGCTCACCCAGACCTGCCTGAAACGCCTCGTGTAACCACACCCCCACAAATCTACGTCAGTTGGTGATATGATTTGACTAAGACCGCCCAAATGTATACGCAAGTAAGGTGGGCGTACCTGTCATTACAATTGCTTTGGTACCAGATGTTCCAAATATGGTAAGAGGCGTTACATTTCCGTCACACGCTTGCAGTATTCGACCAATCACTACACTGGTTAACTGACCAATCATAGCACAGCTCGCTTTTCAGAGCAATGAGCTTTGTTAAAAATCTGTGCGTTTCAGAGAGGCGGGGCAAAGACGAGATACTAACATGCACGGTATGTGGAAAATACAGCGTTTTTCAACCTTAAATCGTGTATACACATTGCATTACATCTAAAACAAACGATAATATTCGTTTTAGCTGTGTCATATGACCCGTTTAACCTATTTTCCAAACCCCCCCTGCTATTGGTCAGAAAAACAGGTAGTTCTAAAACAACACTTTTGTATGAGACACTGTTGCTGTGTTGGGCAGCAAGGGATGCTTATACAGGGCAATGTTTTGAAAGCGCCACAGAAATGCTGTGTTAACATTGTTACATTCTGAGAAATCAACCAACCAATCGCTTCCTTATAGCTGTTTTCGCTCATTAAGTATTTCAACATAAAATTGACACACCATAAAGGATGCACAATATTTAACTCATCTTAAAATGGTAGGAAAATAAATACGGTGGCTTTTTGCAAAAGTGTGTACTTTGTAACAGCTATTCCACAAGCTGTCCACACATTTCATGTGCCACGCATTTCATGCGGTTTAAGTGTTGCATCAACGTGAATCAACAGAAAGTTGGAAAATTGAGCTGGGAGCTCGAAACCCCTGGAGCAGTTTATGGTTCGTCATTATGATTTCTTTCCCTTCTACTAGCCCAGTTTGAGGTCTGAATCTTCTTTCAATACTGTTCATTCTTTAAAGTGATGTTAATTGTTCTGTCACCCATGGCTGCACGAATGATGAAGGACTGTTTGTTTATGTTTCCGTACTTTTTTTAAAGTTGTTATTGAACAAAAAGTCAAGTACCCTGCAGGTTTCAATATTTGTAAACTTTTCTAGCGAGAGGGCTGTGTCTGATTTTTGTGAATTGATTTCTTGACTTGAGTTATGCAGTTTAATTAACCTACGAAATAATTTGACGTAACTTGCAGTTTGTATGTCAGAGGTTTGGAAGACATTGTGAAGAACTTTGTTTGGTGAGTAACGGACAGGTGTTCATTGTCTCCATGTGCTTGATATCATATACAAACCTGATGCAATATTCATGTGTTTATGGTTATAGCATTGATGTGTTTATTCCACTCACTGATGATGACTAGAGACATGTGATCTGAGCTTTTGGCTGTGAGTTAGTGGAGTTTAAACATCCTGATGTTGTTTTGATTATTAAAACTGTAATTGAAGAGTTTGGTTCCAAAATGAGATAATAAACATTTTCAAAAATCATGTTTTTTATTATGTGATCAGGTTTTTATTGTCTTTTATTGTGTTAGTTTGGTGTATTTTTTGACTTATTATGGCTTAAATCAAAACAAACCGACTGCAGTTTGATTTATATTAATTTTAGCGCACAAAAAAAAAATCTGATCTAGCAGCTAGACTGGGACCAAGGATGATCATCCCAATAAAGTTGCAGATGCGTAGTTCACGGTCATGAGTCCTATATGTGTTTTTACATAAAGAAAATGTGTGGATTCTTGTTTGCCATTATTCTGTTTCGAGTGGTTTACAAGACTTTGCATCAGGGTTTTTTATGCATAAAGAAATTAGAGGGGGCCACCTCAGTCAAATTTCGTGCCGCCTTAAGCCTCGTTCCAACAGCCAGAGACTTTGTCGCTGTGTGTCGCTTGTCTCTTGCTATGAGATCGTTTGAAGGCATTCCTAGCTTTGGTTGACCTAGTAACAGTTTGAACAAAGCCTCCAGTAACTGACGAGAGACGGATGACGTGAGCTACACCGCTTTACTCCTATTGGCAGTACACAACGCTCACAACGTAATAACACCGGGTTGCTGATCTTTACATACCGGTCTGTCATATACAAGTACTCTGAATGCATGTTTTTGCCTATATTCGTGTTTATGTCTGTTAGTAATATGCATGCACATGATTAATCATCAATGGCCACTATTTCATACAGCAAATGGTCAGCATATGTTGTTCTATCTATGTTTTTGTCTTTTCCATTTAATTTGTATTTATGAACAGGGCATTAAGGTGATTTTTATTGCAGTGAGTGTATGGTTTTGGTTGGAAAGGGCTTTGCTCTTTCGGCTAGATTGCTTGTCTTGATGTCATCCAAAGCACATGTGTAGCGCTCTACCTCCTATTTTGCATACGGGGAGGGGAGCAGAAGCTCATTTGCATTTAAAGAGACACACACAAAAACGGTTTGTTTCCATTGCAGCCACAAATGGTCATGTTCAACATCTTGCAATGAAAGATATGTGGTGTATTTTGAGTTGAAACTGGTACACTTTTCTACCAAACATTCTGGGGACAATTTTTTCATTGCATCCTGGGATTGCGGCCCTTTAAGACACTTAAAGAGACGATAGGCCAACACGCACGTTGCACCACCTCCGCCTCATTTTGAGCCAGGAAAACTCTGGCCTTAATGAAAAGAACAGATTCTGATTGCACAGTATTTTTACTCTAGATATGGATCAGGGTCCTGCTTAAATTAAATCTTTGGGATCCATTTTGCTATGCCAGGAAAAAATCGACATTGTCATATTAACAAGTATAAAAATATATATAATTATATCCTGATATGCACATTTGTGGTATTTTGAGAATTTCGACATTGTGCAGCACTTGCAAAAGCCTTTACAAGCACAGCTAATAACACAGAGGTTTACTTTGCTAAAACTTTTTGGATTTGACATTTGAAAAGTCTAGCTAACTTTTCTTTTCATGTTGCATTGGAGTTCTCACTGACTCAGCTCAGAGATCTTTGGAGTTAATGGATGTGGTTTGGCATGCTTGGGAGAAACATGCTTTCTTGGTTTATGTAGGTTTACAAATAGTTAAACAATGATGTGAAACGGCTGTTCTGTTCTGCACCCCACCCCCAGCAGCGTGTTGTGATTGAATGCACATGTGTTTCTGTACATTCTTTTAAGCATTCAGACATTACAGTGACACAAGCTATTTGTAAAAAAATCTTACCTAAGCATATTATCAGTTTCAAATAGTAATAAATGCCTATGGTTCAGGAATTGAACCAAATATTTAATAATAACCATTTACTTAACCGTAACCTATATAAATTTTGTCATAAATAATGAACTTAATTAGAAGTTACTGATCAAATACAAATATGGTTTGTTGTGCATTTATTGTTTTTATAAATAGTCAACATAAACGTGCATACTCATGTGCATATTGCTTAGCACACAAAATACTGTCTCGCTGCCCACTGCCTCATCCAGTTTGAACTAATGCACACTGTAAATGTACATTACTCTTAAATGTAAACACAGAATTTTTTATTTTCTTTAAAGCAAACCCATTTGGCAACAGAACATCTGTTCTTGCTAGATATTCAAAAACCTTTTAGCCTCCAAAACCTATAATATACTATAACTAAATACTATAACTATAACGAAAACTAAATGCAACACTTTATTATATGAATGTTTTTTTCTTTGCTTAGGAAATGTTAAAAAGCTATCTTACATGCCTCATTTCCTTTTTGGTCTTACTTTTGTCAATCACATAGCACTACCATATGGCTCATTCACTCACAAACCCTTAGGTTCTTTCAATCATGTTAAGCCTGTGAGGGTGGTTATGTGTAATTTTGTAATTGCGCCCTCACTGTGCCGTCGGCTAACCTGAACCCAAGCTGCTACAATTTCTTTAGGGTGGCATAGTCACTTAAAGTCTTACTCCAGGATGCACGTTACTCACGTTTAAGCCAAACATGCAGCTTTAACATGTTTTAACAGTGCAAATCCAATAGAATATTCAACTTAACCATTTATTAACCCTTTACTTTCTGCTGTTATATATTGTGTCAGTACTGTGTCACAGAACTAAAGACTACTTCAATGTCTGAAGGGGGTCACAAACTGGATGAGAAGTGCAAAGCTATGCAGTATTGCGTGCAGGTCAACTCTCATGTATCTGATTCTGGACAGAGCACACTTTAGACACATTTAGTTCAATGATACCTATTATATATCATCATTTATGTAGATAACTACATGTCAAAGTTTTTGGACACTTATTCGCCGACTTATTCATTCTTTTTACATTTTAGAATATAGTAAGTTCATCAAAACTGTAGAATAGCACAAAGGGAACTATGAGGATTATGTTTCCATTCAAACAAAACAACAGCAAAAAAAAATATATTTATCATCTTCAATGTAGTCACATTTTGCATAAATTTGCATGGTTTCACCCCAAAATTATTTTTAAACCAAATTAAAGACATACATCTTAATTATGTCATTTATTAAATAAAATTGTATATGTTTTAGGCACCTTTAGCAAAAGTGTTTCAGGGTATTGCAATTACAACACTAAAATGTGTTATTTTCAAATGTCTGCGTATACAAACAAGAACTTTTTAACTGGACACAAATGCATTTTATTTTTAACCAACATTCATCAAACATTTATTTCAGGTAAAAATAAAGCCTTAAAATGACAATACTCTTTCATAGCCTATATACTGTATTAGGCCTAATCATCAAACATTGCATTACATGACTTAATTATTTATTTTTGTGTAAACACAGCTTATACCTTAGAAACGGTATCATAGAAAATGTTAGTCGTTTTGAAACCTTGATTCTTTCAAACCTCGGTATACCTTGAAACCGGTATTCGGCCCATGCCTAATACGTTTATATTGATAAAAGTTTATATTTGCACAATTATATTTTTGTCTATAAAATGATTATCGTACATTTATACATACAAATAATTTTTTAAGACAATGAGACACATTTCATTCAAGTGTCCAAAAACGTTTGACCGGTAGTGCATGATATTTTTGTGGAGGGTATTGGGGTAGTTTTTAGGGGTTTAAATAGGGGTGTGACCGAAAACCTTTGAGAACCACTGCTGTTGGTCAACCAATGTAACAACTTAGTGCATTAATATAGAATACGTGATTACAAGTGAGCCTCAATTGAGAATTTTAGTGTTAGAGCTATCCATTTTATTTTTTATAGCTTAATTTCTTAATAGAAATGTCAGGGTTGTTTTCTAGTACTTATAGAGTTACAGTAGAGTCACTGTGTAGTGTACAGCAGTGGTTGGACTCTACTTACGGCTTGTCAGAAGCAATATTTTTATGGAAAATTGTTGTTTTAGGGTTGCTTACTTTGGGTAGAGACAACTTCACATATAGACAAACATTTCTGCTTTTAGAAGGCATTTGAGTCAAATGCATATTTACGGTATATACATCCTAAAAAAAGCTCATCTTACCAAATGCACTGTATATTGTTAGGCTGGTGATTGAAAGACCCACTCCTCACCTCTCACCCCATACCCCCACCCCACTGCCAGTTTGTTTTTTCAGTTGACAGATATTCTGGTCCTAGGAAGATAGAGCATGTATTTGGGGTATTACCTGGGGTTGAAACAGGTCTTTGTATATAAGCAGGTCTTGATCGTGTGACTAATATGAGGCTGGAAATGGGGACATCAGTCAATGTTGATTGTACACAAAATGGATGGAAAATGCAGTCTCATGTTGACTGGAAGTGCAAAACCGATGTTATGAATCACTAATAAGATTAGCAGTCTTAATGTCTATCATATAGATATAGTGTGTATTCATGTATAACTGCCTTTTTGCTGTTATACGTGTACAGGTAATCACAGGGAGAGTACCATAGTAGACCCAGATATAGCGTGAGTGACTACACCGACGGCTAACATGTGTGTGTAAAAGGGAACAATGCCTGTCAGTCATTTAGTGTCAAAAAGCCTTGGGCCCTAGGGAAAGAGAAGTTGGGTTGGGAAGAAACATGTTTGAACAGGAAATATGAAATGTTTTTTTCCCAAGCGAGTAAGATTGCTTCTGTTAAATTCTTGGGTTTTCAATTTTTTATACCTTTGGTTTATCTGTGAAAGGCCAATTCAGAGATTTCAGGTATTGGTGTGTTTGTTTCTTTTTTTTACCTTGGGTTGAAGTGTAAATTCAAGAACAGGCTGGGAGAGGTGGGATATTTGCAAATGTACTTAATTTGTTTATATAATGTTTTGTGCATTACAGACATTTAATCAATACATTTGTGTAAAAATGCTTTCCAAATGTTTACATCGTCTCAGTTAAAGTAAACATAGGCTGCAGATGTTTATCTTTTGTTGTTTACCTCTGTCAAATCACATTTAAGTATTTAGAAGAAGTAATCTATGATATTAATGAAAATGTTATGTTTATCCAAAATACAACTGCCTGGGGTTGAAAAATACAATGAATCAAATCATTTTTAGTAAAAATAGAAAACGGACACTACACAAGGGTTAAAATATGCAGACATCTGGGTTTTTGCAGTAGCCTGTTTTGGGTGGAAATGTATTTGCCTTAAGTTAAATGTAGACGCTATTCTTTCAGACTCTCTGTCCCTATCCTATATGTATTCAGAATTACAACGTGGTCACTCATGACATAAATACACACTGCTTTTCCTAGAATTCATTCAATGTTGGATTCATGGTGCTTGGGCTGGTGTCTCTGAGGAGTTTCCACCCACCTCACACGGCTAAAAGGCCCTGGCCAGCTAAATCAGGCCTTTCATACCCACAAGAGGACAGAAACGCTCACGTTGCCAAATCCTTTCTTGGCTTTGGTCCAGTTGAAGTTCACTAAAGGTTTTCAAACGCCTATGTTTCGAATAGGTTGTAATTATGTGAATATTATGTAACACTATATAATCAAAATAACTAGTTTGAGTTACAGATTCTTATCTGCTTTAGTGGCATTTGAATATCTGCCAGAGTAACCAGTGTATGATGCTTACCGAAGGAGGATGTACGTCATACAAATTGTGTCAATTAAACTTAAGTCCTTTTTTGCCAGAGCTTTTGTTCAATAGGGTATGAAAGATCTCATTCATCCAGGTTTTCTTAGAATGTCTTGTAATTTATACTCCATCATTGGGACATAAAAGAACAAGGTTAGGACTAAAATGTTGTGCATATTCTTAAAAAATTTTTCTCTTATCAGACTCGAAAACTGACGAAAGTGGAGAGACAGCGCTTCAGCGAAGAGGTAGACATGCTAAAGGGTCTTCAGCATCCAAACATTGTGCGCTTTTATGACTCCTGGAAGTCCACTGTGAAGGGTCACAAATGTATCCTGCTGGTCACTGAGCTCATGACGTCTGGCACTCTAAAAACGTGAGTTTGTTTTTTATTTAAGGATCTCTTTTATCGTGTCTTCTTAATATGCTAAGGAGATGTTGATGTTTCTGCCCGCTTACGCTAGGTATCTGAAGCGCTTTAAGGAAATGAAACTAAAGCTTCTGCAGAGGTGGAGTCGTCAGATCCTTAAAGGACTTCATTTCCTGCATACACGCACCCCTCCCATCATCCACAGGGACCTGAAGTGTGACAATATCTTCATCACAGGACCCACAGGAAGTGTGAAGATTGGTGACCTTGGACTGGCCACACTCAAAAGAGCAAGTTTTGCAAAGAGTGTGATAGGTATTTGACTGCAAGCCAGTGAATTGTCATTATTTTGTTATACATTTTATAATGTGTTCCAAACCTGCATACATTACTTTGTTCTGTTGAACACAAAACACAAAGCAAGATATTTGGAAAAATGTTAGCAACTGACATTTCTGGGACATCATTGACTACCATAGTAGGAAAAATAAAAATGGTAGTCAAAAGTGCTCCAGAACTGTTTGCTTCCCTAAATTCTGCTAAATATCTAATTTTGTGATAAACAAAGCAAAACAAATGTTACAACAATTTTTCTGCTGTGGTAGTCACTGATGGCCCACAAATGTCAATAAATGTTTTCCTAATATCTTTCTTTGTGTTCATCAGAACAAAGAAATGTATACAGGTTTATAACAACTTGTGGCTGAATAAATGATGACAGAATTTTCTTATTTGGGTGGAATGTCCCTTCAAAGATTCAGTTTTCTCTTAGAAATTTGCACCTTTGATCATTAGAGCCTTACAATAAAACCTGTGGCAATATCACGATACTGAAATTGAAATAGATAAAATTGACATTGTATATGTACATGTAAACAGAAAAGTCTGTCCACATCCATCACAGTCCTTTTAAAACATGTCCAATAATCATGGTATTACCAAAGTTGGTTTTGTCTTTAATGACTAATGCAATATTGTCCAAACTGTGTTTCACAGGAACGCCAGAATTCATGGCTCCAGAAATGTATGAGGAGAAGTATGATGAGGCGGTGGATGTCTACGCATTTGGCATGTGCATCTTGGAGATGACCACATCGGAATATCCATACTCGGAGTGCCAAAACGCAGCACAAATTTACCGCAAAGTCACCAGCGTGAGTTAAAACATGTCTGTATCAGCTAAATACATTTTGTAAAATTGATCAGAAAGCCTCTTGCTCAGTTGACAAAACTTAGTTTGTGAATGTGTAAGGTCCGTTTTGAGGGTGCAGAAGGAGCCAGGTCACTTAGCGGACAAGCAGATAATAAAGAAGTAATTTCTTTTGGCCAGATTATGGAGCATAACTCTTGCGTTTTGTCCTGTGTGTTCGTATGCGAAGATGGCTTCGAATTTAGACCTTTAAACCTGCATAAAAATTGCAATAAGCCTCCTTTTCTGTTCACTAATTTAATTTCCTTCATCATTGCCATGACTTGTCTCTGACTGGGTTTAAGACTTGCGGCTTGGGTTTTAATTCAAGCTTAAGGCAGATAAGAAATAGCCCCTGTTAGTTTTTTGGTAATTAGAGAGGCCTGTTCACAGTATAGTTAACATTGTGTGTCTAAGCTTGATTTCATTTTGGAACTTGCAACATATGCATTCACTCAGCAAGAACTGCCCTGACATTAGATAACATTTTTCAGATAGGATCTTCATACAACTACATACATTAAAGACCATTTTAAAGGGGTCATATGACACGAGTAAAACAAATATTATCGTCTTTTTCACGATTTAAGGTTGAAAAACGCTGTATTTTCCACATACCGTGCATGTTTGTATCTCCTCTTTGCCCCGCCTCTATGAAACACAGATTTTTAACAAAGCTCATCGCTCTGAAAAGCGAGGTGTGCTTTGATTGGCTAGTTAACCAGTGCAAAGTGATTGGTCGAATACTGAAAGCGTGTGACGGAAATGTCACGCCTCTTACCATATTTGGAACATCAGGTTCCAAAGCAATTGTACTGACAGGTACGGCCACCTTACTTGCGTATACATTTGGGCGGTCTTAGTCAAATCAAACCACCAACTGACGTAGATCTGTGGGGGTGTGGTTACACGAGGCGTTTCAAGCAGGTCTGGGTGAGCATTCGCCTTGAGATAGTATGCAGCTTTTTTCCAACACTTTAATTTTTGCAATTTTACGTGTCTAATACATGCATGGGCAACTTATAATACACCAAAGACACTTATACTTATTTGCACCATATGACCCCTTTAAATTAAATGAGTCTACATTCAAGTAGATACTCAGTGTTTACCTTAAAAAAAAAGTTTCAATACTTTAATAGTTTGTCATTAAAAGTACTGTTTCTAAACACAATCAACAATTTTTAACTGGATTGGGGTGATACAAAAAAAACTTGAACAGGCTTTCAATTGTATTTATTTTTATAATGTTACACATCAGGAACCAAATTATGATGTTTATAAGCCTGTTCCTAGACCTCATACACATCGTATTTAGATTACGGCAATGGCTTCACTTTATATGTTTGCTAGATGACGTGTCTTGAATGAACGAAACAAAGCCTGCACTGAAAAAGTTGTTGAGTGTTAATGACAAATCCAAGCAGCTCACTAAAGTGTAAACGGAATGGGCAGCCATCCAAGAATCCAACACCTCACCAGACTCACTGCTTTATGGACCTTATGCTCCACAAATATTACGTGAGCCTGCAAGGAAAGTGTCAACGGGAATGACCAAGTCTAGCTCCCCAAGCTGTCAGTATGTGTAATCCTTGTATAAACTTTACAGTGTTGCTTTTGAATGGTTGTGCAATAATCATGTTACTATGCAAAACAAAAGTGATACAGTCAGATATAGTCTAAATATGATAATGTGACAGAGAACTGGTGTGAAATGTAACAAGTAGGCAAACGGTAAATCTAAGTGATCTTGTACTGTAATTATAAACTCCCCAAGCAAATAAAAGTGTTTCAGGGCATAAAACATTGGAATAGAGTGACTGAGTTCTCTTGTCTGGTGCTTTTATGAATAGATATCCATTATACAGTTAAATAAGCCCGTCGCTACTTTCTTACTCTTCAGCTGAACTTTAAAGGTCTTTGCACATACAGTCCTCTCAAAATGCTTGCTACGGATGCGAAAAACGCAGAAAATCGAACCCAGTCCGATTGTAAATGTGATTGACACAACGTGAGGTCGTATTTATTTTTTAACGTACGGACATTTCGGACACACATTTCGGACTCAATGTGCAATGGCCTTTAGTCTGAAATTAGTACTCATTTAGCTCAAATCTAATACAAATGTAAGTGTTTATTTTATGATAATGATATTGTTGTTTTAATTTTTCACTGAATATGTCTGTAGATTTAGTTTTTCTTTGTTTAAATACATCTGAGAGGCCTCGCAATATTTCTTTTATCAATATCTGGGTTGATTTCAAACCTTGGGACCTTTTAAATTGGGAGTCATAACGATAACCTGACGTCCATGAATTCCGTTAGTAAAACGTATTTCTCATTACTGACTGATGTTAAGATTTGACATTTGCTATATTTATTACTTCAGGGAATAAAGCCTGACAGTTTCTACAAAGTGAAAGTTCCGGAGTTAAAGGAAATCATTGAAGGCTGTATCCGCATGAACAAAGATGAAAGGTACATTCATTGTACGACTTGCCTATTCACTCTCTTTGTTTTGTTTTTTGATACCTGCTACAATCCGGATCTGGTTTCAAAATCAATAATCTTACATTTAATAGTAACTGCCATTACTATTACAGCTGAATATGGCAACACTCGGCAGTGACTTATTTGATACTACATTTTTTGTTTGCAAACTCATTTGTTTCTTACATTTGCTTCACTTTTATTTGAACGAAACAAAATTTTTCCAATACAATAATATATTTTTTCAACAAAACTTTTTAACACTTTTTAAGCCCATTTCAAACTAATGATTTCTACATTACACTTTGTAATTTTAGAGTAGAGTTCTTGCTGTAATACAGTTTGTTTGACTATACCAATCCAACTGTTTACTAGGTATACCATCCAAGACTTGCTGGAGCACACGTTCTTCCAGGAGAACAACGGTGTTCACGTTGAATTGGCTGAGGAAGATGATATGGTCAAATCCAGTCTCAAGCTGTGGCTTCGTATGGACGACACCAAGAAGCTCCACGGGAAGTACAAGGACAACAATGCAATCGAGTTTCTGTTTGAGCTCTACAAAGATGTGCCAGAGGAGGTGGCACAGGAGATGGTGAGTTTGAGTTGTGGTCCCACACCTATAAAGCGTGGTTTACCGACATTGTAAGGCTGTGCCCAGGCCGAATTCCAACCAAGGGCTGTTACTAGCACCATATCATAGATCACACTTCTTACAGACTCCAGTTAGTATGGTGTCACACCCTGGGTGCAATTTACCGTGAACTGTTAGTTTGTGTTACTTGTTGAGAGCTTATCTCCAAGGATGTGGTTACTGTATATTTCGCAACTTGTTGATTGTCACTTTGAGGGCTAAGCACAGATTTTCCCCTCGGGGATCAACAAAGTACATCGATCCACCCTGAGAGACAGGGCGGCAATATGTGATTGATCTAATTTTTTTTTTTTTAATAGAATTTAGCTTTAGGTTGATTTCAACAGACCTGCTGTTTAACTGCATGGTCTAGAGTTTAACACGGAGTATAAAAAGAGAAATTATTAAGGACAATGACGTGTTACAGTATTATAGGAGCATTAAAATGAAATGCCTTCTTTTATTATTTTCCTGCTGTGACATTGTTGCAATTTTCCTCAAATTCAATTAAAATGCTTAGTGATACATGTAAAGTAGACGTTGACAAAACTCCATAAGGTGCCAGTAATGGAGGAAAAACAACCCCATGCGATAGTTCACCCTAGAATTCAAATTTATGTCTATTTTTAGGCCATCCGAGATGTAGATGACATTTTATGTAGATGTAGATGTTGGTGACGTCCTTGCATAAACGACGTTTCTTGAGATCTGCACAAGATCTTCTCCCTCTATATGCTTACGTCATTTATGCGACAGAGGAAGTCCGCATTTATGACAGAAGCTGTAGAATACCGCTCGTAATTTTACAAATGACGTTCAGTTTAATGCCAATAATGATCGAAATGTGCTTTATTGTTCTGTTTTAAGAAAAAATGTTACCTACATCTCGTATGGCCTGAGGGTGAGTAATAAACAACAAATTTGAATTCTATGGTGAACTATCGCTTTGAGGGATTTTCTTAATTGCATTGAAAATCTTATCTTGCAACAAATCTTGAAGTCCTAAAACAGTCCTATTTCCTTATTATTTGTCATATGCCAAAATTGCCAAGATTTGCCCATATCTTTATTCTATATTGCCGCTGTCCTTCTGAAACATTGTATGTCTAAATTCACTGTTTTTCAGCAAATGGAAAAATTTTGTTTAAATGATTTCATACTGTGTTGTCAAAGTTGACAAGCGCTTTTTAAAGGGTCATATGGCGCGAATACGTGTTTTTCTGTGTCTTTGGTGTGTTATAAGTTGCCAATGCCATGCATGTATTAGACACGTAAAATTAAATTAAATTAAAGTGTCTGAACAAAAGATGCATTCTATCTAAAAGCGAATGCTCACCCAGACCTGCCTGAAACACCACGTGTAACCACACCACCACAAATCTACGTCCGTTCGTGGTTTACCCCACCTGTAAGTCGCTTTGGGTAAAAGCGTCTGCTAAATGACTAAATGTAAATATATGATTTGACTAAGACCACCTAAATGTATACGCAAGTAAGGTGGCCGTACCTGTCAGTACAATTGCTTTGGTACCTGATGTTCCAAATATGGTAAGAGGTGTTACATTTCCGTCACACGCTTACAGTAATCGACCAATCACTACGCACTGGTTAATTGGCCAATCATAGCACACCTCGCTTTTCAGAGTGATGAGCTTTGTTAAAAATCTGCGAGTTTCACGGAGGCGGGGCAAAGAGGAGATACAAACATGCACAGTATGTGGAAAATACAGCGTTTTTCAACCTTAAATCGTGTATACACATTGCATTACATCTAAAACAAATGATAATATTCGTTTTAGCCGTGTCATATGACCCCATTAATACTTATCGGACAAATATTTGCAAAACCCATTGATAAACATAAAGGGTGATTTATAATAAGGATTTATGTCAAAAAATCACGAAATATTGAAGATACCAGGTTTCATAAGGACAGCAGCGATATTGTTCTTGCTGTGAAATATGACCCAGTCATATTCTTGACAGGTTCTCTCCCCAAAATGTATCATCCTTACCTTGTTACTTTTATAACATTCAAAGTGTTCCCTTTCGACCTTCACAATGTTGGTCATTTCAAGCAATCTGTCCTCACCATGGGTATATTTTGCACTTCTCCTGTGTTAATAATGTAGGGACACTGTTAAACTGTTGACCTGCCCGGAGCAGAACATTCCAAACACTCTTGCATATTTATCTGCACTCTTAAGAGCATATTTCTTTACGATGTAGACTTGCCCGTTGCCATTCACTTAAATACAAAGCCTGCTGTGATAAAAGCAGAAGAGTTGCATAACAGTTTCAAGGGCATAACCTTTTAATCATCAGGGTGGAAATGTGAGCACGGGGGGCAGACGAGGAACAGGAGGTCACATGACCATGTTAGAACGGTGTTGTGAAACCAGAGACTTTCTCCTGTCCTTCACAGACCAGTCTGAAGTCGACCTTTTTTTGGTTTAGATCTTCACAATACCTCTTTTATCACTCACTGCATCTGCTTTCATCAAGAACAAATTTATCAAATCACATCGATGGCAGTTTTTCACGTAATCTGACTGATGTGCTGATAGAGACTTGACAGAAGACAAGGCAACATTGGCCCACACTTTTTCAATTGAACACACCGTTCCAGAACTAGGTGCAAGGATATTGGCGGCCGTGTTCATCAACTTAATGCCAAATGAATGCAAAAATTGTTCAAAATTAATTTCTTTCGACCACCAAAGATGCTAAAAAATGTATTTGCATTTAATTAGGAGGACAATCGAATCTTGGATGCAATATGCACTTCCATTTGTAGACCCGATGAACTAAGAAGATCTGTGTCAATATCAGTCTATGCAAGTCTATATTTTCTTTTACAGTATATAGTTTTGATCATATTTTGGTCAATGTGTGATATGACGCAACGTCTGGGAAGTCAACAATAACAAAAGATATGGAAAGTGTTTTTGGCCTCCCTTTTTTGTCCAACAAATTGTTAAGCCTATTATTTTGTTATCCTAGATGCCCAAGTTTAATAAACGGTTGTGTTTTCCAGGTGGTTCTGGGATTTGTATGCGAGGCGGACTACAAACTGGTGGCCAAGGCGATGCGAGATCGCATAACGGCCATCAAGCGCCAGCGTGAGAAACATCGAAGGCTGGCAGAGGAGAAGCAGCAGAGGAAAAAAGAGGAAATCATTCAGGAGGAATCTGAGCCGCGATCGCCGAAACACATGCATGAGACCCTGACCCCGCCCCCTGTGCAAATTCTGCCCACTCCTCCAGTCTCTGAATCCATGTGCTCTCCTGTTATTGGCTCATCTGATTTTGGGCTAAATGGAACGTTCCCACCAGAGCCAGAGGAACCAGAGGCCGACCAGCACTTCCACATCCGGCATACAAGCTGCTCGTCAACAACCTGTAGGCACCATATATTTATTTTTTGTTTGCAATGTTTAGAATGTTAAGACAACCATCCACAACAAGCTATGAAAGTCAGAATCCTGTCTACCAGTCATATATATATATATTAAATGGGTTAGTTGGATGTGATAGTATAGGAAAGCTGTGCCCAGCATATATGGAAAGTCCTAAAAGTGCTGGTTTGTTGAACATTTTGGACAGTAATTATAAAGCATATTTTTACCTGTGGATCATTTGGTGTCAAATCCACCAATTTTTTTTACAAAATATTACATTTTGGAATGTTTTTTTAAACTTTTACCGAAGCAAGTCTAGCATCTGAAGTGATGAAAGCCAACAGTCGTCCATGAACCGAAAATGTACTGTGTAATCCACTCATTTCTAGAGGGGCGCAAACAGGACATTTTCACCTTAAATTTGGAGCCAAATAAGAGGGGTTGAAAATGTCATGAGAAATATTTTTTTATATAGAGATCGATAGATCTGATAGTTAAATCTGTTGTCTTTAGGAATCCTTGTTGCATTTTATGCTAATGGTGACAGTTCAAAAATGAGGAAAAGGCATTTTTCGTGTTCTTTTTACAAAATTTGCATGCAAGTAACTCCAGAACCGTTAGAGATACCTTAATGTCCTTTGAGAATCTTGTGCATTACCTACATTTCTTTTGGTAACTACATTCATAAGGCCCTATATGGTTCAGTCAATTTTTTTGGCTAATTCGTATGAACTCGTTTGTACATTTACAGTCATTTGGCATTTTATTTACAGTGCGAGTGGAGTGAGGGGTATTTTGGTTCAGTGGGGGCCGAGTGGGCAGGGGTGGGGCATCAGTATAGCTTTTTTCTAGTAATCATACGATTCGCAACATTGTAGTCTTTGTAGGCCTATCATGGAAAGCACAAGGTTGGTATAGTTGATTTTGAGTTTAAAACATTGACAATTTTTTTATATACATTTTCAAAGAGTACAGGAAATTAACAGAAATGTTACTTCCAGTCATCAAGTGTTTCTCTTTTAACTGTGTTAAAGGAATAGTTTATGATGTTATTGTGATCATAATTATTTATAAATGCATTTTGCGGAGCTCAAAGTAGTTTTGACAAAACTGTTGTGCATATCTTGATGTACAACAAGCGCACATTATGACAGACTTCCCCTTTAACTTATCTCTCTCTTTGTTTGTGTCTCTCGGTGTTCTCCAGCGGACTGCGAGACTGATGGATATCTCAGCCCGTCGGGTTTACAAGATGGCACAGAGGTTTCCAATGGCAACATCTTAAGCTCTCCAGTCCCTTCCACACCACAGGCCACACCCCCAGACGTCAGGTCCATCCCCACCCCACCAATCCCAGCTCTTCGCTTCCCCTCAGTGAGTTTCTCATTACAATTTAATGACTCACTTAATTGTAGGAAACCCATTAAAACCCACTTTCCATAATGTACTTTTGCAGGATGTGTTCGCCTGAAGTTGTAATGACTGTTTCTTTGTAAGAAAACCAACCCCTTTGATGTTGGTTAAGTTTTTCAAGTAGCTGTGGATTAGCCCCCTTTTCTTTTCTTTTTTTAGAGTATTGCCGTTTCTACCAAAACTGAGAGCGGACCGCTTAGCCCTTTCTCCTCACCCGTGGACAGGTAAAGACCTGCAGTTTTTTTATCATTTTTTGTCTGGTTTCATGAATTGTCGGCTAAATCACACCACAGCAAACTGGATCCGCGTTCGATTTGTACAGTTACATAGTACAGCTAATATGAGACGTTTGGCTTCTTTAGTCTGCATATTCATGCCACAAATTGCTGAGATCTGAGAGACTCTGTTTATCCACAAACAGAGAACTTTGGGGTGGGTGTTCAGCTCTAGAAACAGATGTACTGTTGAGTGTTCTTCCCCCACAAGGGTTATATAAAAAGAATGGGTTTACTCTCAGCAGGAGTGTGTGCACGTATGTGTGTATCAATGGGCTTAGGGGGGTTATGTTGTCATCTGTAGTCCATCTTCTTCTCTATCTTTCGTAACAAAGCACATGCTCTATGTCCTATAGAATACAGTATAAACACCACACGTGTATGGTGTCCCTAGCAAATGCCTATCATTACACTAGTTTTTCCATTCATAAGAACAAGTTCCTAAGCAGGCAGATATCTTTCAAAAGACTCAGATCCTGCCAAGCAGTTGATGGTCCTCATAGGAAGTCCAGTGTTTGGAGAAAACAGAGTGTAGTATGGCATAGGACCTGAGAGACACAATTAGCTCACGGAAACAAGCTCGGAATGGACTCAGTGTCCCCACAGAGCTCCAAAGTCAAACACGGCTACAAATAGTGTTTGGGAACTTCAGCAAAGATAAACCCAATGTAAATACACCGCTTGTCTGCTTTTTTCTTTAGGCATTATGGTTGGCCTTCCAGAAAAATATTTCTTGGCAATGAGAGTGCTCCTTGTCATTTTTCTTTCAGAGCTGACACAAGCTACAATGTCAAAGGTCGACAATTAAGAAAAAGTACTGTACACACAAAATGTTTGTTTACCTTAAACTAGTAAAACCTATTCATGGGGAACATAACACTCATTTAATACACTATGTTCTCTAAAAACACAGATATTAAACAAATACGAGTGTTAAGATGATGTGTACTGGACGTATTTTCTGTAGAAATAGTGAGTATGTAAGTTTGTTATGAGTCTTTGCCAGGGCATAAATATACAAATGCTTTCAATTTGGCATTTTAGGGGTTTCAGTGCACTGATGTGCAGCTGCTACTTGCTAGTGTTTTTAGATGGGTGTTAAGTCCGATTTTTACTTCTGAGTCGGACCTACGACGCGGACAACGTCGTAGAAGTATAAATGAAAACCGTAGGCCACGTGTCGGTTTTCATTTATACTTCTACGTATGGATAAAAGCGTAAATGACTAAATTTAAATGTAGGTCGACAGGCAATGACCACTAGGCGTCCGTGTCCAGGCACGTGTTGCTTGTGTAACCAAGACAAGAGCCGAACAAGAAGAAGCTTGTTTGAGAAGCATTAGCAATGATAGCGGCAAGTAAACAGTCACTTTTGTTGCAGATTTGAGATGTTAAATACACAAGCACAAATAATTGCCTTTTATAATTCATTTGGAAATGCGTTTGAGTAAACATGACTGTATCGTGGAGTTTTTTGACATGAGGAAGGGGTTCAAACAGACCAGTGGAGAGGTGCACGCCAGGCTACGGCGCAGGGTACGCGGCTCTGCGTAGGCTACGGCGTAGGTCCGACGTAGAACCATAAATTGGGCTTTACTGCCTTGTTAGGCATTTTGACAAAGGATTCTGCTGGTTTCATGCGACTGCAATGGATTGTGGTACCTCCTGTATACTGTATATGGCTTAGGTTGCCGAGGCAAACATTTCATGCATGTGCACACAGATATTTTTGCAGTTTTGGCATAACAGAGAACAGAGAAAAGACTGTAATCTGTCACACATTTATGTTGATTGTGATCTTCACAGTTATGCTTCCGACGTGACCTCGGGAATGAGTGATGGTTACGAGGGCCAATCAGAGAGAGGGGATAAGATAGCAGCCAGACGGACAGCAGGGAAATTGTTTAGGAGGAGGAGCCGGTCCCGACTACGCATTACAGGGGTGAGAAGAATCCAGTCCCGATATCCCATCTACCCCTCGTTTTCTTTCTTTTATTTCTTTAAAGCCATTGGATAAAGACAGAGATCAGTAAACACTGATAACAGTGCCAACAGCAATAGCTGGAAGCAGAAATAATATTGCATGCGAATTCAAGATGTCTTGAACTTGTCTCTTGGTAATCTTTGGTAAAGTTTGGGCAGGTGCAACGTGTTTTCAGTTATTTGTGTCACGTGCAACCCTCTGGCCAGTAACTATCCAAAGTAAACATACCAGAAAATGATAAACACATATAGTTATGCCAAATCAGCTAAGAACATGAGCAGATAATTCCTAGTTCACCCCTTTAACCATAGGCCTGTTTTGCCCTACAGCTGTCTGATAAAGTCGACCGAGTGGTTGAGTGTCAGCTACAGACCCATAATGACAAGATGGTCACCTTCAAATTTGACCTTGATGGTGACAATCCCGAAGACATTGCTGCAGTTATGGTAAGTGCCTTAAATCCAAAACACACACACATTTCTATAGTGGGTTTTTGTGGAAAAACACAACTTATGGCAAAACCACACCATTGTGTCAATGTAAATTTGCCTGTGCCTTCTCCAAACACTGAAGATCACTCCCAAAGAGTGCACACTACCACACACACGAAATACATTACACGCTCAACATAGTTAAATGATGTCAAATAACGTGTCTTGAAGTTCAGTGTTTTGTGAAGCATGTCAGAAGTCAAGGGACACACGTGTGACATTGAAGCACAAATGATCATATGAAGCGGAGTAGCACAAATGTCCCACTACAGCCCTTATCAGGAAAATCCAAGTAGGAAATGTACTACTTCCTCTCTATCATAGTGTAATATGTGCCTTAGGAAAAGTTCTTGTGAGAAAAACCTTCAGTCAGGCACGTATCACACTCATTTATCCGAACATGCTGTGGTAGATTGGACTTTTTCTCCCTTTTTTATATTTTGGGAATCATTTCAATTGACTACTTGAAATCTTGACAACAAAGGCTATTCTTTTTTTGCCCCATTTGATATTTAAAGTTACATCCTGTAGTTAAGCTCTGGCATTGATCAACATTTAAGTGATTTCAGTATGTAAGTGAGTTTTTTGAGTCCAAAGCAATTAGCCAAGATGCATTAATTCGAAGAATTAAAAAGAAATGTCTTCGGAATTAAACAAACCCACAGATGAGTTTTGCTGTAACATCATTTTTTTCCATACAGTACGTACAAACTTTTATGTTCTACTTTGTTTGAAGCACAATATTTTACTTGAACATAAATTAGTGGGTCTCGCATACTAACACTAGTTTTGCAGTGAGATATTGATCATAAATCAATTTGCATATGATCCAAGTCACCCACTGTTTCAGCCATCTGGTTCTGTTTGTCCTTCACTGTAAGACGCAGGGGTGCAATGGAGCACTCTTTATCTTCCTGAATGACCAAACTGATGCGTTCCACTACATCTTTACAAGTTTTCCTGTTTTATCTCAGAAGGCAGTGTGGGATTATGCGTAATGCATGAATGCAGTTCAAAAAAGGAGCCACCACAGAAAATAATTAAAACCAATCTAGGAACAACAATAAAATGACCCCTTTCTCAGTTCATGAAGTATACATGAAACAAGAGATTACAGCTGTCATTTTCAATGATAGTGCGTGTTTGGTTGTAACAGTGATTTTGGAGGAGTAGATCGATGCCCATTGTGTGTATGGGCATCTGCGTGTATATTACTCGGTGTGTTTCTGTGGTGTTGCCTTTTTTCAGATACAGAGGCTCTTTGTTTAGTCTCGGAGTCCTGGCAGCGTGGAGCCGCTTCTCGTGTGTTATTGGTCGGAGCATAAACACCCACTGCTATTAGTGGTGTGTAAAAGCTCAGCTTGTGGACAAACTTAATTAAACCTGCCCGAAAAGAGTGTACACAAGTGTGCACATGCTCAATTTAAACAGTCATTCATTTGAAACAGTCAAGGAATATCCAGTTTGAGAAGTATTGCACAACCAAGGTTTCTTCATCCGACTCAGAGAGATCCCTTGACTGCTGCACGTACGACGTGGTCTACGTGGTAGAGATGTCCCCTTCACCCCCTTCACCCCTTTCACAAGATAACCAGACCTCAGACTGTCAATATACATTGCGTTTTGTATGTTCTGTTTTTGTTTGATTTCGCTCCGCAAAGGTTGAAACGCAGTTCTTTAAATTTTTCGTCTATTTCCAACGTTGCTAATCTTTGCAACATGAAAAAAAAAAATATACTGGATATAATATTTATGCGTTATGAATATTTAATGATAATTATAAGCTTGACGAGAAAATGTGACTAAATAAAAACGTAACAAATTATGTCATTATTGCCTTCATTTAAATCAAGTAATATTCAAAAATAGTTTTTTTTGTGTGCTCAAATATTCAAATGTAAATTATCGAAAAATGCCCATCCCTAGTTAATCATGTATATAGTATATAATTCAACAAATATCAGCGGCTAAATGGTTAAAGAATCGTGTATATATTAAATATTAAATCGCTATATTTGTCTGTGAGCATGCATTAAAGTACCTTTTCTGACGTCTGCATGCCTGGTGCGGTATTAAACCAATCACATGAGAGAAAACGATGAGTCATCAGGAACCTCATTTGATTGGTCACAAGAAGGTAGCCCCGCCTCCCCACTCACGCTTGCAAACTCAAATGAGACAATAGTGCCAAAACTGTATGTGCAGCTATAAGCGAGACGGAACCGTACACATCGGGTTATTGCAGGGAAAGGTGGAAAAACTGAGGTCAGAAGAATACAGATCATATTTATTTGCCGTAAATATAAAGTCGCAGTTACACAACACATGAATTACACTTACGAAAAACACTACAATGCTCCAAAACTTGATTTAATTTGCTTGCAACTTAATTTACACCTTTACAAAACTTTTTTGCTCTTGCAAATTTATTTTATGCTTGCAATGTCATGTTCACTTTCACAAATTTCATCCTGCACATGCAAATCTTTTTGGCATCATTTTACCGTCATATTACCTTTTATATCCTATTTTCTTTTTTGTATTTTTCACAATGACCTTTTTTTTGTCCCAAGGTGCATAATGAGTTCATCTTGCCCTCAGAGAAGAGGGCTTCATTCACCGCATCCGTGACATCATTAAACGGGCAGAGTCTCTGTTGAGGAAAGATTCCTCAGGCCAACATGAGAGCTTTGAAATCATCCGTCCATCTCATCTTAATACCATCAACTCTCTTTCTAATTCCCAGGTAAGCCATCATGTACTAAAGTAAATATGCACATATATACACTTTAAGTACCCAGATGATGCACTTTTCAACCAAAAATATGAAGTGTGGAACTGTGTACATTTCACGCACTCGCTTACATTGTGGAAGGGAGGCGGGGCTATCAGTCGCGGCTCGAGCAAAACTCTCCTGTGTAGAGTGATAACGCTTCCATCTGATGATATCTAACGTAATGCTGGGCAAAACAGATGAAAACTACATTACGTGTACAAGTTGATTTTTATTTTAGTTTGACGTCATGTGTGCTCGTCTGGGAAACCGATATACTTCCGGTTAGTATAAAACCATTTAGTATTCCATTTTGGACTTCTAAAATTCATACACTACACAGTTGAGTAGTTTAAGTGCTCAGTGGTAAGAGCATGGCACTAGCAACGCCAAGGTCATCGGTTCAATCCCAGGGATTCCACATACTCTGATAAATGTTAAGTATAAAACAATATAAGTCGCTTTGGATAAAAGCGTCTGTCAAATGCATAAATGTAAATTTATGGGACACAGCTCTGGTCAAGTGTGAATGCACAACGTACACAGTTACACTATAGTACCACAGTCAATGTAAAGTTGCCTTCACTGTTTGGATTTGGATATGGAATTGTCCTCTTTTAGTATACTGTGGTACAGATTAGTTGTACTATTTCTATATGAGGACTTATATGAGGTAGAGGTATGTGTAACATAAACTACCGTGGTACTTTTAGCTGTCTCATGAATTCTGCAGTTATCCAGTCTCAGTTTACTCTAGCTTGCCAGTCCGCTAATCTCAAGATATCTCTTAATTAGTATAGAGAAGCAAAACAATGGATTGTTTTATCTGATTGTATCAGATCTGTAACAGCATAATGGAGGCGCACACACCCGCACAATTATACTTGGAACCCTGGGGGTTGCATAATACCAGGCGAGTGCCTAAGAGAGCTCTGTTGGACCTAGACCAGTCCCTGATTTAAACCAGATGCGCATCCCAGACCCCTTTCGCTGTGGCGGTTTCTGCGTCTTCTCGACCATTATTAGCTCGTCTCTGGTGTCCCCTCCAGTGTTGTTCACTCAACAGGCACAAAGCAAGAGTCTAAAAGGCTTAGCGTATGACAGAATGTGACCCCATATCCAAAGCAGGTTTTCCAGTAAACTGTGCAGCTGTGGAGTTTTAGAGGGAGTCTATGAAGAAGAAACGGTGTTGTGTGTGTATGAGGTGTTTTGTACTGCAACGGAGTCATAGAGACGTAATTATGGCGCAGCATTAACAAAGACTGCTCCTTTGTTTGAATGGCTGAATTGAAGCAAGCTGGAAATGAGTTAAGAGAGTTTCAGCTGTTGAACTGCCAATGTTCTTAACTCTTATTAAGCGTAAGGACTCTGTGATTAAACAATATTACAGCAATAAATCAAAAATCTCTCTCAACACTGTCACTAACTTCCACTATTGGTTTCGAAGCCTTAAGGTTGCAATAAGAAGTATTTAAGAAATGTGGCAGATTGGCGAACATTTTTCTAACGACAGTATTAATGGTTTTATAGTTGCTACGATTAGTCATACATAAACATTAAGTAATATCAGAGCTTGGATGGGACTGTTGTTGGGGATGGTAGTGTCATGTTGAGCTGTACGTGTCACAACAAGCCAAGGTTTTGATATAATAATATACATAACTATGTCTTCAGATGTGTATAAAGACCTTGCATAATGAAGTGATAACATGGAATTGGCCATGTTGTTTCTACAGTAGCCCTAAACGGACAAACTGCTCTACAGAGCGTGTTTCGTAAATACGTTATATCCTTCGCCAAAGAAGCGAAAACGTGACGACATCTTAGTCCTGTGTCAGCCGCCGTAGTCCTTCAAAGGGGAGGGGCGGAGTGAGCCGTTGGATGCAATTCGCAACCTCACCGCTAGATGCTGCTAAATTTCACACAATGGACCTTTAAACTATACTGTTTGAAATGAAATTAATTGAATCATTTACACCACAATTTGAATAACATATGAATAATAAAGAGGCTTTCCAATAGGATGAAAAACTGTTTACCATCATTTGTTGGCTGTGCATCCAGTCAAACTCAACACTGTGATATTTGGATGATATTTGGATGTCACTTGCTAACCGAATCACCACTCATTGTGTCAACTGTTTATATTATTGCCTTCTTAGGATAAATTGCTTTCTTTAGGTTGCATTGAATTCAAGCATGTACATGTAAAATAGACTCATCAATTGAAAATGTTTGCTCTTTAGGAAGATTTTTAGATGTAAGATAAATCGGGGTAGATGACATCCCCACCACATTTTTTTTAAATAAAGTTGATAGACCATAAATGTCAGACAGTAATTGACAGCCACGGAACATATATTTGAATTATTTTCAGAATATATATATATATGTTGTTTTCTTTCAGCCAAACCTCCACAGTCTGGAACGAACCCACTCGTCTTCCTCAATACCAGGTAAACATTACTGTTGAGTATTGATGATGTGGACTGATGTAAGCTCTTTAAAACCTTTTTTCACACTTGTGTGTATGGGTTTTTTAGCCGAGTTTGGCCTGAGTGCTGGGGCACGTGCCTCTCCTCCGGGAGTCAGTGGAGACATTACCTCACCCGTACGCCCACTCTTGCGTTCACAGTCTTTCCATAATGCTCCAGGTAAGTGACCACTTCTATCCAATGCAAGAAACCTACTGCTATTTCCTATTCCTACATACGTAGCTCATGCTTTAATCCTCTGAGTGGAAATGATAGTTGGCCACTTTTGAAATGTCATTAGGCGGTAGCCGGTGCCTTGAACACTTGGTAAAGCTCAAAGATGTGGTTTGTGTTTGCCTGGCACCAGGGCATTTTGGGAAATTACTCTACTGGAAGGCAGCTTGTTTATGATTAGTGAATGCTGTCTTCGTGCGTTTGACCTGAGGTTGCCTTAACAGAAAATGTTACTGTCAATTCAGTCATGACAATTCATAGGATACGTTGTAGCATGCTAATGGTTATGACATCTAAATATGTTTCGTCTAGACATCACTAGATCTGCTTATGCTGCTGCTGTTGCAGTGCAAATATAAAGACTATTGCTAAAGCACACATGCTGGACTGAGAATGCTGCGGCAAAAAACAGTCACAGCATCCCCTAAACAGATGAAGACAGGTGGATCTGGGGGTGGAGGGGGGTAGCAGTTTTGATACTGGTTGCAGTAACAGTGTTTAAATTTAGCAGTGGAATTTTTACTAGATCACACATTAGGCCATGTTCAGACTTGACTTCTTTTTCGAAGCTGCAAGCGTCTGTTTTACATCATAATCCTATGGCGTAAACCGCTTTTTTTAAACGGCAGCGCCGGCGTCTTTTTCTGCAGCTCTGAGAGTCTTTTGAGGTTGAAAAAAGTCCAACTTTTCTGAAGAAACGCCCTTCGTCAAGCTCCTTTTTCACAGCTAACCAATGACAGAGACCTTTCGTTACCATAACAACATGCAAGGAACGTGATAGGTCGAGAAGGCTCAAGCTCGAAAATAAAAGAATGTGGCCGAAATGCCCGTAGGAGCATAGTTTTGTATAAATGTACATTTCATTTTCATTTCACTTTCAACAACTTCTGATTGCATTTCTAGCAAAAAAAAAGGAGTATTGTAGTTTTAAAATATGTGATTATTTATCGCAAAGAGGCTCTCTGTTTGTAATTCAAATAGCCTTCCGATTCGCTGCATGTCTGTTTCTCTGGGCTGCCTTCGGGCACAGACACTGCCTCCGAAGTCATGGCGTTCGGCTGCTATTTGTAACCAAATGCGGCCAGCGTTTTATTTTTACTAAAAAAGCACCTTTGTCAACTTTTTCTTGTTAAAAACAAAGTCAAGTGTGAACACGGCCTAATGAACTAATAGCAATACCACTGCAATTACATTCTCTAAATTCTCTAGACAAGTGTGATTAATGGGAACAAGTTGTGCTAATAGAATTGTTCGCTATGTGAAGTGCATGAGCAGCATTTCATCTGTTAGCATTAAAATGTGGTTATCCTACTAATCGCAGTATTTTGTTCACATTAGCTGAAGTTTAAAGGCAGCATTAGCTTAATTGCCTATAATGATAAATGTAATGTAAACACTTGATAATGATGGTACACACATGTCATTTAAAATGAACTTTTGCCTGTTTAAATCAAAGTGTTAGAGACTGAATTAGACAGTTGACCGTAACTTGTAACTTTGAGTTAGTGAATATACAAATGTAGACTACTTCGAGACGAAATCAACTTGATTATTTACCTACTCTGGTCTCAACATCTGTTTGTAAGCTGCTCTGTACTCTGCCCTTCAACTCCATTTTAGCAGCAACTGGGAGCTTTTGGCGTAAATTAAAAACCGAGACTTGCAAATCCTGCCAGGCCCCCAACTGCTCGAATGCAGCGTAGCTGTATCCCCTCCCTTTATCTCTCTCCACCGCTGTCTGTGCTTTTCTGTCCCTCCTACAGAACATTTTGTACTGCATCCTTCTGGCTTTCTGCTTTTATGACGCATTGTCCTAGTGCAACACGTCTGACTTCTTTATATATTTTTTAAATTGTGGTTTCTACACATCCAGAGATAACCAATGAACTACTGTTACAATGTTCACTGCAATTACATATATTCCACTAGATTAGTTTACAAAATTACTGGAAACTTCTGAAAGTGCCCGCCAAATGTGTGTTTTACAATGTAAGCTGTGAATGCCCTATGGTTCATATTATCAATAAATGTCAGAGGGACTTTGGCTTACTCGAAATAACGATCATTCATTGGGACTGCTCTGTTGGGCCCACTGATATTGGGGGGGTTTAGATGATGGGGGTCTTGTGAACAATGTTTGTATCGGGGTAACGTTTGTTTCAGCCGTCAACTCTTCATTTTGCAATTTTTTTGCAGGCCATGCAGGTTAAAACAATTCAGACAATTTAAGCATAATTGGCTCATAAAGCCAGGGGAGGAGGGCATCCCTTACTATGGGGGCTGCTGGGGTTTCCTGTACATCGGTGAAGATAACAGACGTCATTAATGTGCAGTCAGAAACAGTGTTAGACAAATCTTCATGCATTGCCATAGTGATTTTATTGTATAGAGCTCTCTTTGTGTGCTTTAGCAATGAGAGTTACAAAAAGAAAGAGTTTGGGAAAATCCTATAGGCGTGTGAAATACAGTAGAATAAAAGAATGACAGTGAACCTTATCCAGTTTGGTTGGGCTTGCACAAAAGACATAAGTAACAGGATGAACTTGTAATACAGCTTCTTATTGCCATTCATATAAATATTTACATGGTTATTGTAATCATGCTTACTATGCCAAGTATAACAGTATCATTGATGTTGTGCAATGGAACAGGTCCCACAACAGTAGCTTTTGTTGTTTCTGGGTTGTCTCGTAGTTGAGTAAACCAAGTCAGCGTGTCTCCACAAGATTTACGTAAACTTGCAGAAAAAAAAATCTAATTTTATTATTGCAGTATTTTACATTAAAATATTACCCTTTAATGTAGTTTGAACATGTGACATGAATCACAACGGTATATTTTTTCCAGGTTCTCCTCATCCACATCGTGTTCCATCAGCTTTGGCCTACAGTCCTGATCCCAGAATGCCTCATTCCAAACTACCTCACATGCAGCAATACAGGCCGTCGTATATGAACAACGTCACACATTTTAACTTCCCGTACCCACCTCACCCAGGCTCCCCCAAACCCACCCATGCACCTCTGTCCCGTGTACACAGTAATCCAACGTACTCCCTCTCCGCTCCAGCATCTACTTCAGGCTCCCCCAGTCCCCTCGGTTCAGACATCTCAAGTCCCCTGTTGTCCCCCTCTCCGACGCCTGCTCACACGCCTCCAGTGTGGCCACCCCACACTCAACCCCTGTTTTCCCTGGCTAATGTGCTTTCAATGGCCATGAGCATGGCACATTCGTTTATGCCCGCCCCGAGTCTGGCACAGGGCATGCCATCTATGGTACAGACCATACCCCCCATTCCAGGCTACCAACCTCAGCTGACACCCCAACCAGGTTATCCAACTATGTATGCTTCTCAGTATGCCCCACCTGTACCAGGAGAAGTGGCGTACACCACAGGGATGACTGAGTATTACCAGACCATCAATTCCCAACTTCAGAATCAAGACTCTGGATTCTCACCTTCTCCTCAAGTTACTCCAACGTCTACTTCACCCAGTGGCGTTCCCATTTCTGCCCATCAGACAGCCTTTACTGTTTCCCAGCAGGGAATGCTGGGAAGCTCACAGTATATACAGGAATCCGCAAAGGAATATTCTCTGGCTCATGGATACAGACCAGCTTTCCCAAGGCACTCGCTAGACCAGCGGACCAGCCCCGGCTCTTCATCTGGCCTGTCGTCTTCACCACGAACCAGCCTAGTAAGCAGAGTAAGCTTTAAGGCTTTATTTTGAAAGATAAATGATATACGTGGACGGGGTCTACACATTGAAAATGATTATAATCTGTTGGTGTAGCCGCTAATATAGTTCTAGTCATGGATATCTTAAAGGTCCAGTGTGTAATATTTAGGAGGATCTACTGATAGAAATGCAATATAATATACAGAACTATGTCGTCAAGGTGTATAAAGACCTTACATAATGAAGTGTTGTGTTTTTATTACCTTAGAATGAGCTATTTCTATCTGCATACCCGTACATGAAATTTGCCATGTTGTTTCTATATAGCACCTTTCGTTAATGCTAAATCTCCTTCGGCAAAGAAACGAAAACGCGACAACATCTTTGTCCTGTGAGAGTCGCCCGTAGTGCTTTGAAAATACATAACCTCACCGCTAGTTGCTGCTACAATCTCCACATTGCTCCTTTATCGCTTATTGTTCTTGGCCTTTACTCAAGTTATGTTCAAAATGTTATTAACTTCAGTTATGAAAGACAGATGTGACATTTTGCCTGAATTGAATAGTCTTTTTTCGTACTCTCTCTTAGGTATCGTCATCCAGTCCTAGATCACTGTCCCCCCCTGCAACACCCGAGAGTACCAGAGCGGCTCAATGCCAAGAAATCTCATCATCATCTGGTAAGAAATTTGATCAATAAACACAAGCACGTAAACACTTATGCAACCCAACAATTATTACCTTTGGGTTTTCGTCATTGCACAATGTGGTTTTATAATGTAATAGCTCTCGCACTCAAAGAAAGGTCTGTGGACAGTATAACCCATTCAGTTTGCTTGTGGAGGTCTGGTTGCAATGTTCCCAGTGGCTACTCTTTACATGTTCCTGAAACCAGGGTAACGTTGGCATTGCTGGAGGGCCTCCATTTGCTACTTTTTATAATGTACCAGCCCACAGTCATCACAGTTTTGAACATATAAAAGGGTTTGGTATTTTTAAAGCTTCAGTTTGTAACAGTAACCCAAACAGTGAGGCTATAAAACTATTATAAAATAGTTATTTTAATTGTATTTATACCAGATGAATGTTTTAGCAAATAGACAGAAAACAAATGACGTTATTAAATCTGCAGTTTGGAGCTACAATAGTCAGTGCTATAAGTTGCATGATAAATCATGCAGTGATGTTGTCTAGAAGAAATCAAATGAGAGAATCCTACAGTCCTTCAAGAAGTTAAAGCATACATTGTTAACATTCAAGTAGATTCTTCAAAGGAAAATGGGAATTTTTATTTATATGGGCTCTGTAGTGAAATTAGTACTTCCCATTTATATAAATAATTTTAGAGTGGCCTTTTATTGTGGCCAGCCTAAGGCACACCTGTGCAACAATCATGGTGTCTAATGAGCATCTTGATATGCCACACCTGTGAGGTGGATGGATTATCTCGGCAAAGGAGAAGTGCTCACTAACATAGTTTAGACAGATTTGTGAACAATATTTGAGAGAAATAGGCCTTTTGTGTATATAGAAAGTCTTAGATCTTTGAGTTCAGCTCATAAAATGGTGGCCAAAAACAAAAGTGTTGCGTTTATAATTTTGGTCAGTGTAGTTCTCTTGATTTAAGAAGAATCTTTCAACTCATATTTTAGAAAATGTTCATCATTAAATAAGTCTCCCTACACTCGTTGCAACTTTAAAATTTTGCTGACCTGCATTTCTCAAACACTTTTTATTTATTAAGTGTTTTATAACTTCAATTTCTTGTAAGGTAGACTGGTGAAAAATGTTTGTAACAAATGTTGACTGATATGAATATAATAAAGTTCATTTTGAAATTACAGCATGACCTCTTAACAAACTGAGCTTTGAATGCAGGTATGCTGTCAAAATAGTACGTTCCAAACACAGCCAAGTATGAAAAGTCACGGCCCTGTCTTTGGTTACACACAATGTGGACCTGTCTTATCAAAAAAAGGAACAGAACAGATGACAAATAACAAAAAAAGTTACTGTTATATTTATTTTTCCAACTGTATCGGTAGGAAGATTATTTAAAAATACTCTTAGTGTTTCACTGGATAAATATCATCATATAGTTGAACATTTTTAGGTAAACTTCTATCATGTGGAATTCCTGATTAACATACGTTATCCTTAGGAAGATTTATATTATTCATTACTTGAATTGAAATCTTACATACAGAAAATTTGAACAATAAACACAAGCACATAAACACTTATGAAACCCAACAATTATTACCTTTGGGTTTTCTTCGTTGCACAATGTGGTTTTATAATGTAATAGGTCTCGCACTCACAACATTATTTGCATACCCTGCAGCCACATCACCTTGTAGCCCAAGACCGGTTGCCCACAGGAGCTAATCAGGGTTGAGCCTGGTCAGTACCTGGATGGGAGACCTCCTGGGAAAACTAGGTGGCTGCTGGAAGAGGTGTTAGTGAGGCCAGTAGGGGGTGCTCGCCCTGGGGTCTTTGTGGGTTCTAATGCCCCAGTATGGTGACGGGGACACTATACTGTAGCAAAGCACTGTTCTTGCTTTGGTTTAACCCCGGCATCCTGGCCAAATTCGCCTCTATACATCATCATGGCCTCCTTATCATCCCCATATGTGCTAATTGGCTTAGCAACTCTGTCTCCTCTCCACCAATAAGCTCGTTTGTGGTGGGCGTTCTGCCGCAATATGGCTGCCGTCGCATCATCCAGGTGGATGCTGCACATTGGTGGTGGTTGAGGAGATTCCCCCCTTCCATGTAAAGCGCTTTGAGTACCCAGAAAAGCGCTATATAAACGTAATGAATTATTCTTATTATACTTTAACTCGTATTTTTATATTACTCTGTTTCTCACAGAAATAAAGTCTACTGTGACTGTGGGCCGTTTTCAAGTGTCCCCCAGTAAAGCAATTCCTACCCCAGCCACTCACACAGACAGTGAAATACCACCAGCAACCCTCATCAGGTCACTGGATCAGCCTTCGTCCTCTTTTGTAGCTCATGAGCAAAATCCTCCAGGAGAAAACAACGAGAACGTCTCTACCTCCGGTGAAACTCCACGTGATTCACAAAGTTCTGTTAAACAGCCCGAGACGCAGAGCAATCGAAAATCGGATCAGGATGGACAGGTTAATCCTGAGCAAAATGAAAAAGACAGTGATGAGATCCCTTTAGATAAGAGACACAGAAGGAAGAAGGTTCGCAGAGTGGATTGTGGGACAGGTCTTTTGGGGACGTCGGTGGACAGTGGTTTTTCCGTGGCCTTGGACCCAAATGGAAGGGCATGGGATGGCAACACAGGCAGCCCTCCGTATCCCAGTCCTCTCCACAACCTCTGGATGAGCTACACACGGAGCTCCTCCTACCTGAGCAGTGACGACTCAGAGAGCGAGGATGATGAGATGTGGGGCGAGCTACAGGATCTAAGGGAGAAGTAAGTGACTCACGGCCACCTTTTTGTTTTTGCAAGTGGTGGGGAAAAGTTGGTGACGACTCATGAATGTATAACTCTTTCATTATTGCACAAAAGTGTTCTGATACATCAAATATTCTTCGTTTTACCAGGCTTACAATGAATGTATAAACATTTACATTTCTGTTTTTATCTGCACAGGGTTTTAAAAACAAGTATAGTTGATTCAAGATATACATGAACATATCTCACACGTAAATGATGCTTATACAGGTATCTTACAAAAGATCCTTCCTTTGTCTCTCAGGCATATGTGTGAGGTTCAGAGTCTTCAGGCGGGGCAGAAGCGAGAGCTAGAGGAACTTTATTTCAAGATGGGGAAGGTTCCTCCCCCGTGCATCGTATCCCCAGCTGCTATGCTCTCCAGCCGCCAGCGCCGACTGTCTAAAGGAGGAAACTTCCCTTCATCTCGTCGCAACAGCCTTCAGAGACTGGATATTCTCCCTTTAACAGGTGAAACACTCATTTTTGAGATCATCGCTCTGAAAAGCGAGGTTTGCTATGATTGGCCAGTAAACCATGCGTAGTGATTGGTTGAATACTGAAAGCGTGTGACGGAAATGTAACACCTCTTACCATATTTGGAACACCAGGTTCCAAAACAATTGTACAGACAGGTACGCCCACCTTACTTGCGTATACATTTGGGCGGTCTTAGTCAAATCATACCACCAACTGACGTAGATTTGTGGGGGTGTGGTTACACGAGGCGTTTCGGGCAGGTCTGGGTGAGCATTCGCTTCTAGATAGAATGCAGATTTTGTTCTGACACTTTCATTTTGAATACATGTATGGGCAACTTATAACACACCAAAGACACAGAAAAACACGGAGTCACACCATATGACCCCTTTAATTGGTTGTGGTAATAATGCTTTTATTGATGATTAAGGTTTTAAAAATGAAACAGATCAATTAAATGTTTAATGCTTTTCTGTGTTGTGGGTCTTTAGGGATCATGAGGAAAAATTCCCTAAGTGGCAACAGTAGCAGTAGTTCCCAGGAGGGTTCACGGCCTACCAAAGGAGTGACGTTTGCTCCTGATTTTACTAGAATGGTATGTATTCCTGACATGCATTAAAATGAGTACACACACTTATCCTGTTTGCTTAGTTCCTCAGGTCTGTAAAATGTATTTTTGTTAAACAAGTCCTAAATTACCTTAAATGGAGAAAAACATTTTTGCATCGCATTTCTTCAAACTCTCTTTTCTTAAAGTGATTAAAATGTGCTTTCTATAATGAGGACATTTGTGTTTAAATAGGTACACATGGCACAGAACTATAACGGCTCATAAAGCGCCTGGATATGTTTAAAAGCAGATGGTTCTTTACAATCTGTAAATAAAATGCAGATAAACTGTATGCTAAAGAGCATACAACGTTTCTTTTAGTTCCTACACATCAGTATGATCCCCAAATAATCCAATGGGCTTTTAAATGCTTGTATGATAAACAAATACATCTTATAAATGTATGTTGGATGATTTGTTATGCTGCAAACTCCTTTTTTTGCATTTGATTTCTAATTCGGCTCTTGGATGTATCATATTTACGTATTCAGATCTCAATAAGGTTTTCTGATATCTCTTTTGTCTTATTAGTAAATCCTTAGCCGTGTGCATCGGTGGAACTACGTTAGACTACCTCCTTCATTTGTGACTAAACCTGCCACACCTGCTAGACTGCAGCAGAACAATCTTTGGACGACCCGCCACAGACTTTCTTAGCTGATCCAAGTCCTGGAAGTGTTGCCCGGCGTTCTGGTCACAGGGTCAAGCCACGCTCACCGTCTGCCCCTCAACCATAAGTGCTTGGACTGAGCGACTGTGTTAGTCTCAACAAGGCTCATCAAATACAATACAGTTAGCGCTGCAAAGAAAAGCGATATCAAATACTGATATTAGACAAACTGGAAGAGCAAAAACAATGATTAAACAGCTTGTAATATATGATGCACAGGTTCTTAAACCTACATTGCTGTGTGACCTTCTAACAAGGTTTTCGTTATTTGATGATAGTACAAATGCTTTATTTTGCATCATTCTGTGAATAGCCAAATGGTTGGGAAGTCTCTGCTGTTACGTGATGTTGTTACCATGGCAAATTCAGTGATGTGAGGTGACATGGCATGATGTCTCTGTGTGATATCTCTGATTGCTCATTTATGGCTCAGCACTGAATATCATTTCTTATCTCTTGCACTTTCTAAAGAAACTCCCTGGACATGCACCCAGTGAGCCCTGAACGCGCATGTATCTACAACAACGATCCACTGTTGGATCAGTCCTGCTGTTTCTATTCTACTGCCTGCGTTTGATATGGAGAAACATAAAAACACAATAAAAGTGTCTTTATAATCCGGTCCAACAAAATAATCACGGTAATCACTATAAACTTGGTTCATCCGGTCCGTTAACTGTTTAATATTTCAGTTTTACTTTTATTATTGTTGTTTATTTAAGTTTTTTTTATCAAAGGCTGTTAAGATCCTTTTATGACAATTTTAATGTGAATTTAAAATGTAGATTACAGAAAAGGGATGTATGTATTTCGAGGGTGTCCCAAACAGTATTTGGATGCTCATGTCACACTTAAAAATGTATGAATAATTTTACATGATTCTAAAATATCAAGCATTTACCATGAAAACCCACACTGACATAGAAAGAACACACACACTCCACACGGAAAGGGCTCCTGAACAGTATACTGTTTAAAAAGAATACAGAGAGTCCTTCAGGCTCTATAAAATGTTATATTTTGCAGCTAATGAAAACACATTCATTCATAATGTTTGATATAAGTGTCCAAATTCTTTTGGGTGCCACTGAATATTATTTTGTTTGAGATTTCTATTCCCAGAGATGTAGTACTTAACCTTGAAGTGGCTCGATTGTTTAAAAACAAAGCCTATCCCTACATCTATACATTTACATATGAAGAGTTTGGTTCCAAAACGAGATAACTTTTATAAAAAAATATAAAAAATAATGTTTATTATGTTTTCATGTTATTATTGTTTTGAGTTATTATGGCTTAAATCAAAATAAACCAACTGCAGTTTGAGAAATATTAATTGGAATGCACAATAAAAAAACATGATTTTTGAAAAAATCTAATTTTGGAACCAAGCTCTTCATATACATTTTAGGTGTCTTGTATTGTTTTGACTTAGAGTATAGATTAATGTATTAATTTAATTTTGTAATGTTTTAATTTCTTACTGCACCAAAATAAAAAGCAAAAAAACTTTTTCAATGTAAAATATTGAATATAAAATATACAGGAATACGTATATAAATATGCACACTGCACTTTGCATATCCACATGGTTTCAATTCTCATTGTGATGGCCTGTCAATATAAGAACAGTACGAAATCATTAACATCTGAGTGGCTTCTAATGTTTACTTGGGGCAGTTAGAAAGTATATTTTTAGTATTGTCAGTGATCTATAAAACCCAATATACATGGTAGAATTATTGGACATTTCGTTTTTAATTAACTTAGCAGAGCTCCCTACTTAAATGATATTCAGGAGGAATTTTGAATGTGAAAAATCAAAAACAGATGGTATTAAAAAGACGTTGCCTAAAACAGGTTTAGTCGATTTACGTGTTTGTCATGCATCACGCCTTTCTATGCAGAATAAAACACGGTGATGTGTAGAGTTTCACATATACATATGCTGACAGGTTTTGTACAAAGAAAAAAATATTCAAACTGTGATATTGTATGAATTATATGTACACAGTGACCACACTGCTGTAAAAGTATTGCAAACATAAACACAGCAAACATGTTTCAGATTGAGGCGAGTGTGACTTTATGGCATTGTACCGACTGTTTCATTCTGCAAGGCAACCCATTGTGCCTTCTCTTTCCGATTATGTATCATATACTAAACCATGTTTGTACATTAAATTCAATAAATCTAAATAAAACCATGGTTGATAGTGGAGCATTTATTTTACACACCACAGTAATATTTAAGACACATTTATTGTGTTTATAAAAAAGAAAGGCAAAACAATATATCTTTACAACAAATTAGCCTGCCAATCACTTAAATAATTTTACTTTGGTCTGTTCCCAAAGCAGAATTGCCAGAAACTCTGCTATGCAATGACTGCACAAATATGGATATTATGAAATTCTCTTCTGTTTCTTCAAATCCTCCGGCATGAGAGAACGTGTATGTGCCGCCCTCTGTTGGCTGTCTGATGAATGACAGCGATGCCCCGTTCTGTGCTGTGTAGTCGGTGCACATAGATCACAGTTCAGTTGGCTCCTGTCTTTGGAGAACGTACTCTGGCTTCTTGATCTATTTCATCCATTACTTTTTCCTGGGATACAGCGTAGAAAGTGTAGCCGTCTGACAGCTGGTAAAGGAATATACTGTAGTACACAGATAGTCATGTCTGAGCATACAAAACACGTGTTACATAAAAATAAAATACAATTCTAATTGATGTAAAACCCTTCAAATGTACAGCATGGACTAACTAAGTGATGATTTCTACATGACAACACAGCCACGTGAATACAGTTTAGTAGAATGCTGTGTAAGTGAACGGGAGGCTTTTTTAACAAAACGTTTTTATATCATCATTGTAACGTGGAATTACAACAGTACTATTGTATCACAATGCTAGCTGTGATATAACTTATGCAATATTTAAGCGTTTAGCATACAATCACTGATTATTGATGATCATCACCTTGGTTGGTTGTCATTCGCACCCACGTGAAGTAAAAACGTTACAGATTATAGATCTCCGAAAGATGTGCAAAATTAATACTACAGTTTCTCATACATGTGCGTGATTTTAGCTGCACGAGATAAGTACTAGAATCTGAGGATCTAAAACGTAATCTTACATGATGTCATCATAACCTTGTGTAACAGAGTTGTTAAGGATACAAATGCCAACTACTACAGCTCCAATGGCGAGTCCGGTCGCAACGTTTCGACCCCTGAGCTTCTCTGTTTTCTTCTTCCATTGCGCCAGCTCCACTCGTCGGATGAATTGAAACTGTTCCCTACTCAGCTCGTCTTTTGCAGGGTTTATTCTCTTTGCAAACTGGGCTTCTGGCTCCCCTTGCCTACTCTTGTCAGCCATGTTTGAAGTGCAGTTGTTGTGACGCAACACGATGGTATTTTACACGCCAATGCTGCACTGTATTTGCGCAGCCATAGAATGTCTATGGTTTTAACAACCTTTCCAGTCGAAAACACATTTTACAGAAATGTGGAAATGATGTTGATGTCAAAACGAAACAATATTATTTTTAAGAATGTTATAAAAAAAATATATAGATCAAAATCTATGTTAAAAAGAGCAAAGCCACTTCCAAATGTACGTTAGGTGCATTACGAATCGCTTTCTCTTCTCCTCTACAGGTTTCTAGGGAATATTTTATTTATTTTCCAGGCACCCCTTAGAAATATCATATTTAGACAAACTAACTAATACAAAAAAGTGATTATTGTGGCTCGACAATATATACGACAATGTGGACGAGCGCCCCCTGAAGGGCGTTCAACATTTAGCTATCCACTGTAACAGTTCTAGTGACTGTAGCCTATGCACTTTAAACTGCCGCTTCTTTGTAATGACAACATTGGTTTTACAATGGCAAACAGAGTTCCCCCGAAAGAACCTGAGAGAAGCCTGGGGTTTGGAAGGGTGTCTATGGACATTTTATCTGATATTCTGACTAACCTCAATAACAGAAACAAATCCAACTTGGAAAATGTTTCATATCTATGTGGAAATCTGAGAGACCGTGAAATAGTGGGTAAGTTAAGTGGCAGAAGTGACTAGAAGTTTTATTGCTGTTTTCAAGCTGTTTTATTTCCCTTAAACTAAATGCTGTAGGCTACTGAGGGTGTTAGCACGGTTTACTAATGTTATGGTAATACAGTGGTAAATCGTTGGCATATATTGTGTCGATATTTGTACTTAATAAAATACTATATTCATGTACCACGGTATTTTCATAGTAAGTATGTCCATGTCCAAAGAACATGGTGTTGCCATGATGCCCTGTCCAGAAACATGGGATGAGCAGGGTTTCCAGTCAGACCTGCGCACAAAACATGACTAGATATACAACTGAGTATTGCACACCTTTACCAAAAATCTAAATTTACAGGCACTGTTATGCATTTCACATACATGCTTCTTGAAAATCACTGTATAGTAGTTATCATAAGCATTATCATAAACAAATGATGTTTTCATAGATAACCTACAGAATAGAAACAATCCGTGGCACCGGTTTAAAAGTAGCCCGATTCTTCTAGGCAATCTGGCCGTTGGTGGAATTTGAGCTTTTCTAACTTTTGGTGCTGATTTTCTCTTCACAGAATATGTATTTCACCTTTGTGCAGAACTGGGACTTGACCCTGTGGTTGGGTACTATGCCATTGAGATACTGAACAGGTAACTGTGGTCAGAATAAGCATTTTCCCTCTTAAACTGCTTTAAAGTTTCACTTGATATTTTAGGTTTATGGCCAAATATCTTGAAGATCTAATCCTCAGACAAAAGAGGCAACCTACCAAAGGTGCACCGTGCGAGGGGACAGGAGACTATAAGGATCTCATCTACCAAACACTCAAGGAGAAGTTCTTCGTTCTCATCCTCTCAAGTGTTCAGATAGCCAGCAAACTGGATCTGCACTCTCATGTATGTATGTCATGTAGAACCCCAAATGACGTTGTTCAAATGACTGATTTATTTTGTTCTTTCTAGGTTGTTAACAACAACATTGCAATGAACTTTCTGCACAGAGTCAACTACCCTTGTTCCAAAGAGAAACTCCTGGACTCTGAGATATTTATTTTAAAAACTCTCAACTTTAATTTGAATGTGCCCAATGCTCTAACATATGTCGAGACTCTTTTGGAAGTGCTGGGTAAGTTTTCTCCGGATCAGTTCTCATCTTAAATGCAGTGAACTCAAATTGTCTGGAATACTTTGACTTCCCATAGGCCATAATGATCCAACAGCCCCTGTGGCGCAACTGCACCGTCTCTGTGTGTATGTACTGCAGTTCATTTACCTGCAGAGGGAGGCAATCTACAACTCATTGCTCATATCTGCACTGGATCCCCTAGCCCATCCTATGAGCAAAGGTGCAATGGTTTTCTGATATTTTCTGATAAGGTCTTTCTAATATTTTCCCTATATACTTTCTCATTTAAAGTGCTTCAACAAAAAAGGGGTATGATTTTAGAAAATAGTAAATACATTTTAAACTTAACGTGCTAGTTCACCCAGAAATAAAAATTCTTTACTCACCCTCTTGTCATGTCAAACATGTGTGAGTTTCTCTCTTCTGCAGAACACAAAAGAAGATATTTTGAAAAATGTTATTGACCGAACAGGGATGGCACCGATGTTCGGTTATCAACATTCTTCCAAATATCTTATTTTGTGTTCTGCAGAAGAAAGAAACTCATACAGGTTTGACATGACAAGAGGGTGAGTAAATGATGACGGGTGAACGATTCCTTTAAAGGGATACTTCACTCAAAAATGAAAATGCTGACGTCATTTATTCACCCTTCGAGTTGTTCCAAATCTGTATAAATGTCATTGTTCTGATCAAGACAGAGAAAGATATGTGGAAGAATACTTGTAACCAGACAGTTTTTGCCCCCCATTGACTCCCATAGTAGGAAAATTCACATTTTCGTTTGTTTAGTTCTATTGAACACAAAAGAAGGCATTTTGAAGAATGTAGGACAGCAAACAGTTCTGGGGCGCTTTTGACTACCATTGTTTTTTTCCTGCTATGGGAGTCAATGGGGGGCAAAATCTGTTTGGTTATAAGCATTCTTCCAAATATATTTCTCTGTTTTCATCAGAACAATAGAAGATGTGTGCGGGGATGCAGTGTTTGGGGAAACCTGTTTACTAACAATAATTATACAGAATTTTCTATTTCGTTTGTTGCTACTAGTCTAGTGAAATTAACATACTGTAGCTTTTAACATAATCTTTACTTTTTTTTGAGCTGCTTGTTAGTGAAAGCTGCATAGTTTGGGAAATTATTTTTATGTATGTGTGTGTGTGTGTGTGTGTTTGTACCAGAGCCAAGTTTGTGTCTGTGACAGAAGACTTCATGCTTTTGGGAGTTGGAGTTATTGCTGTGGCTGCCTTTATTCATCATATCTCAACATGGGAAAAGGTACAGAAAGCTACATTACTGAATATGGATAAGGATTCAGTCAGTAGTGAAGTGTATTTAAATATTATGTACTGCCAAAGGAGTAGCTGCATAATTATTTAAGAAGTATAGTTTTATTAAGGGGACACTGTAAACAGACAAATATCTGGGTGAAGAGTTCATGTAAAACTGAAACTAATGCCTCACCCTCATGTTGTCAGATCTGTATAACTTTCTTTTTCTGGAACACAAAGCAGCAATGGATGCCATGTTCAGTCTCTATGTTGAAAATGAACATGAATGAATGCTGGCAAGCTCCGAAAATTATGTAGCACCATAATAGTTAGTAGCCTATATTATATAGCTTTAGAAGAATTGCACTTAAGTATGTAGTGTAGTGGTTGACTTGTGTTATATCTCTATGTGAATTCTGGAGTTTGACAGCATCTGTCCCCATATCGAGTGTCCTTGTACAGTATATAAAAGAGCAGCTTAATGGTTCCATGGAGAAACAAAAGTCATGTTTGAAACATCATGAGGGAGATTTAAAAGGACATTTAAAAATGAATTTGTTCTGCAGGTAGTGGATGAGCTCACAGGAGTCACGGGAATATCAGGCCAGAGTATCATGGACTTTGCATATGTCACCCTAATGCACATCACCAAGATCAAACCTGTGTGATTCCTTTGTGTATTCAAGTGTAAAGAATAATATAGAGCATCATACAAATGAAGTCAAGACTTTAGAAAGGAGCTATGTTCAAAATGATAACACTATTATTATTTCTACTCTAAATTGTCTCTGTCTGCCATTGTATAAATTATTAAAAGGAGGACGCCTTCAAATTGTTTATGTATGTACAATATAGTAGGTTTACAAAAGATGATGTTATGTAGCAGATTGCTATAAAAATGATAATCTTTTAGCATTATCAACTACATATTGTAATTTAGTCAAATGTTTATGCGAATAAATGAAATGAAAAACAAATGAAATGAATCAAATAATATATATATCAACTAAGTAGATTCAATTGACAGTGCTGTTTGCATAGAAACAATATACTGTATATAAAACCTTCAATTTAACAATTCATGTTTACTTATACATACAACATGTATATTTTCCACTGTTGACGCAAATAGTTACTATGTTCCAAAACTTTGTGATCTACTAACAAGGCCAAAGACTGTTTATATAATATTAATTAATATAAATGACCACAAAATTCATCCACAGAGAATCACTAAAGCGCATCGCGATCCCGAGCAGTGATCCCCTCCTTCCGTTCACTGTTTGCGTTATTCCCCTTCGTCCATTCGCGTTACCGTTCACATGTTTTTGGTCTGAAAGCATGTGCGGAGTTGCCTAATGCAGAGTGTAGTGTTTTTAGTCAATTAATAAGATTCCTTTTTAGCATGGACGCCACATTAAGAAGATAGCTGACTATATAGGCTTGTTGAAGGTGATGTGGGTTTAACGTTTACAGTACTAGTGGCAATTCTCAACAGTCTTTTTGTTTGGATGGCCTTACTGGGCCAGACGTATCCTAACTACATTGGATAAGCCAATAGCATTACTTTGGGGTGAGTAATGACAAACTGGGGGGTGTTTATAACTTATTTAATTACTTTTACAATTCTGTTTGAATTCCTCTAGTGGCGCAGACATAAAACATTTCACCTTTAAACATGACCCACTGGGACAACAGTAGCAATTATCGTACTGGAAGGGGTTTTAGAGAAACAATAATCCTTAATAAGCTGTCATTTTATTTGGATGTCTTTGGTACCAGAAAGTCACCTCTTGACTCTGTGTGTAATGTATCAAGCAGAGGAGGAAAGATAATGAGTCTCTGGCTGAAAACTTGTCCTATCTGATGGCCCATAGCTCTCATTATGTGGACTAAAACTTTTTTGTACATTTCATAAGAGAATTTGAAAACGGAAGCTGGAAAATGTCCCCTTTTTGCTCGGTGGTCCCCTGTTATTTTAAAGCAATAAGTTCTCAAAATCTGTAATTGTAACTGTAAATCAAGGTTTTCGTTTATACGGAGCAGTTTCACCAAATCACGTTGATTCAAAATATCTTCTCAGAAAGAAAAAACGTGCAAGGTTTTGATTCATTAGGACACAGGTCTACATTAAAAAAAATCAATAATATTAGTATTTTTACTCGCAAGCAAGATACAATCTACAGAGGCTGTCCTTTATCAAACTATTTAAAAAGTTTGATGATTGTGGGTTTTCGACCAGAAATGTTTGGATACACAAAAGTCACACTTACATGTGCTTTTCAAACATTTAATTTCACTTTAAAAGTGATAGTTATCATTTACTCACCCTTTAGTCATTTAAAACCTGTTTGACTTTCTTTCTTCGGCAGAACACAAAAGAAGATATTTTGAAGAATGTCTGTAACCGAACAACGGCGGTACCCAGTCTGTATGCATTGCAAGTCAACCCTGTTGTTTGGTTACCAATATGTTCTTCAAAATATCTTCTTTTGTGTTCTGTCTTACAGGTTTGAAAAGACAAGAGGGTAAGTAAATGGTGACTAAATTTTTTCTCAATTTTTTTGGGTGAACTATCCCTTTAATGGGATGTTGATCCCTACTAGCAGCTTCCACTTTTCTGGGAAGGCTTTCCACTAGATGTTAGAGCGCAGCTGTGGGGATTTGCATGCATTTAGACACGAGAGCATCAGTGAATTCAGGCCCTGAAGATGTGTGTAATGGCACAGATCGCAGTCACCAATACAATTAATCCCAAAGGTGTTTGATTTGCTTCAGATGTGGGATTTGTGCAGGTTAGTCAGGTTTGTTCACACCCGACATATTAAAACATATGTTTATAGAATGATGAGAAACAGATTGGCCTTGTAAGCCTGGAGACAAATTAGCTTAAGGAGTTGGTACTGCCATCTGAGCTTTGTGATTAAGCTCTGGACATGTCAGATTTTGGAAATGTGAGACCTGAGGGAATATGGATGCCTCTATTTTAGACACCGAAGTCAATTATCTAGCAAGGCAGGATTAACTTTGGTAAGGTTGGCCTTGTCTAATCAGAGAAAAAGTGTCTATCAATACTCTGAGAGTCACTGGTGCTGTGATAGAAAGACTTCCTGTAATATCCTCCAGAGTTTAGCTCAAACACCAATTTATTACATCTGATGCACGTCATAAAAGTCCTTGGGAATTACTTGAAAATTACAGGTATGCATGGAAGAGGTCGAAACTACAGGTTGGTGGCCCTCCTGGGGTGATTTGAATAGAGACTGGGGGTCTGTTATTAGTGGTGATTGTTGGGGTCACGCGCAGTGTTTCATTATTGTTTAGAATTGGTAGCCTGGTGTGTTGATGACATTGTTTCCTACCTTATATAGAAATCAAATTTGGTGTTAAACCCAAGGTCCAGTGCATGAAATTTAGCAGCATCTAGCGGTGAGGTTGTGAATTGCAACCAACAGCTCACTCCCCCCTCCCTTTTGAAGCATTACGGTGGCTGACACAGGACTAAGATGTCATCACGTTTTTGCTTCTTTGCAGAATGAGATAACGTATTTACGAAACGCGCTCAGTTGAGCAGTTTGTCCGTTTAGGACTTCATGGCGAATTCCACGTAAGGATGCTCGCTGTGTATGTAGAGTGGCTCATTCTAAGATAATAAAGACATAACCGTCATGTCTTTATACATCTCTGAAGACATAGTTATGTACATGTATATTATATTGCATTTCCGTCAATAGACTCTAAAAAACTATACATTGGACCTTTAAAAAAAAGAGAAAGTATCAGGAGTGAGGTGATGGGGTGGTGAAGGGATGCTGCAAAACTGTCATAGGAGGGTCATACGGCTATACGGTCCGCTTCTCACGCCGATTGGTTGGATTATCTCAATGTGTTCCTCTCAAACCTTTTTTAAATAAACTTCATTAGAGAAATGCTAAATGTGAGCTTCGAATCATCTCCCATAACCTCTCCAAGGCTATTGGTTAATCAATAAAAGTAGGTGGGGTTGCAAGCCTCTTGTCGGCTCATTTGTCCCACATCAATGCAATAAGGCCTATTGGAATGGGAGCACATGCCAAGGCACCATCACTTCCATGAGGTCACCATAGCAACCTGAGCCTTTTACCAGTCACTGGGGAATTCCGTCTTTTCTTTCATGCATGGCTCACTTGCCAAGTAAGCAATTCAGCTCTTCATCGGCTTGCCTTGTGCTTCTCTTTAGCATCCAGTTGATATGCAGCCACTGTTGCCATGCGTGTGTGGATTTATGGGTACTGTACCCCTCATGCTGGGCCCCCCCAAACTAAACTAACTAAAACATCTTTGATCGTTGCAATTTCAATGTGCCGTATTTCATCACATAAAACTTCACCTATATTCATGAGGGCTGCGCGCTTCTGTTTTTTACAGCAACATAAATAGAAGTGGAATTGTGTGGGCTACCACCTGACAGTCAACTGTGAGACATGAGAGGGTGATTTCCCTCAAAAAGCAACAGTTTCTGCTGTTCAGATCTATAGGTTGGTGTCAAACTAGTTTCCACATATCTTCGTCTAGAGTCATATGCTGATGCTGTCGTTAGGAAAGAAAATAATAACAGTTCCTTAAAGAGTAAATATTTTGTGATTTTTAAGGTCATACTTTTGTCTATGGAGTGTCGCAGAACAAGTTTACGTACAAACGTGGTGTAAAAACACTTTCATTTTCTAATAATAGGCAGTTATTATTTTTATACCTTACTTCTTGACTGACTCTCAAATGATTCGTTCGGCGATTCATCAGTCTAATCCCCTCCTTTCTGTCAGCCTACTCTGTTCTGATTGGACAGATGGTCTAGTCTGCTGGGATTGGTCTACCGCGAGCAGTGTCGCAAATGAAACGTGGTACTGCAAATCCGACCCAGAACTGAAATGAGAAGGACAGACGACTCGTTCGCGTGATTCAGAGTCGACTCTTCTTTCCCCAGCCAATAACTTGTGTATTTAAAGTTGTGCTGAGTGACATGAAAAAAGGTGTGCTGAGTGATGTACTGTACTGTAAGTCAAATACTGGCTTTGAATGATCTTTTGTTTTAAAATGCTCTTTAGACAGTGGGATGTTAAAGAAAAATGAAAAAGATGTGGAGGCAGTGCTCCACTGAGACCCTGGATTCAGCGGCTTGAGTTTATTAAAGGGAGGGTTTGTGGGCAGGTGGCTCTATATCATAACATCTTGGCAAAGCTCACTATGCATTGCTTAAACAAAATATGTGTTCATGTTATATGTCCAGACTTTTTACGGCAACATACAGCTATAAGTTTTCTTTTCCCAACCGTCACTACTTGTTTTTTACTGGTTTTAGTCCCACTGTAGTTGAGAATTGTATGAGTTAAAACTCTCTTTGAGCATCAAAATAGCATTTGTAGAAAAAAATCTGTGACACCCCCCTGCCTCATTAACTATACATGGACTATTCAAATTAGTAAGTGTACATAGATGTTGCGTTCGACAGTTCCAGACACTTAGCGCCTATGACTGGTTTTACAACTCACATTTTCCGCGCGGTTTTAGACGCAAAATGTAAATCGGGCCTAAGACTGGCTTGAGCATTAAAATATCCCATGTGTGCAGTGCACGCAGGTTTCGGCGCAAAATCTATGTGTCATCCATACACGTCTGTGGCTTGGAGGACTGATCCACGCGGTCAAATGTGTTGACGAGACTGGTTGCAGGTTTGTGACGTAGATAACGGCAGTTTTATTGAGAGAATAGCAATGGTTTTGAATGATAAAATTCCACATGGTTGGTCCTACAGCATATTTAAATCACTTCACAGGTACAAACAACATTAAAATCTTGATTTTTACCACAGGGGGACTTTAACAACCTTTTTTACTTTCACTGGATCCCCAGTTATTATAAGGTCATTAAGCTACAGTGCATGCTAATTGTTAATACATCACAACAGAAAATAATAAACAAACATTTTTGTTTTAGCATCACTGCAACCACGCATTTATAATTTGCAACTGCTGCAAATAGTAACCTGCAGTTTGGTTCTGTAAATATAATCTCATATGTTATTAATAATGACTCACATTTATTTATTTTTAAGGAATATTTTTGAACAGTCAAGATGACTCGTAGGGAATAACATACCTTCATCAGTTGCATCACAGCAATCATAATCAAGGATTATATAGCATGTATTAATATGTAAGGATAAAATGTTTAAATGCTAATCTTAGAACAGTTAGCTATCATCAGGTACAGTTTTTAGTGCTGACTGATATCATTACTCCACACATTCACAGATATGGTCACTGACACTTACCTGATTACCTCATTTGCTTCACAACAATGTTAAGGGGTTTCATTTTGAATCCCAAGACAACCAGGATGAGAATGAAACCAGTATTTAACGAGGGGAACAATTTGGGCCACAAAGGGGACTGGAAGAACAGATGGATGCAATGAATAATGTATTTCATAATCTTCATTAAATCAACAACTTTCAAATTTCTCGTCGTCCAGACTGTGTAAAATAGCACAATCCATCTGGCTTACATCTATTTGACGTCTGCATTTACATCTGCAAGACATCTGCAATACACAGTTTGCTTATCTGCAATACATCTCGGAGACGTCTGAACGTCTGTGATACGTCTGCTAAAGATCTGGAGATCTGCTGTGAAAAAACATCTGCTAAACATCTTTGAAAGAGCAGCTTTACATCCATTCTAAATCATACACATCTTACAGACATTTTCTAGAGGTCTATATGACGTCTGACAGCAGACATCTCCGAGACGTATTGCAGATGAGCAAACTATGTATTGCAGATGTCTTGCAGATGTAAATGCAGACGTCAAATAAACGTAAGCCAGACGTATGTGTGCTATCAGGATATAGGCATCTACTTGAATGTCAGAAGTTAAAAAACAATGTGCAGTGGGGAGTGAAAGTCTTGAGCGTGTGCTTCAGAGAGGGGAAAGCGCCATAACTGACCGACTCAAGTAACAATACGTTATACACAAAAACATACACAATAAATATACTGTACACAAAGTACAGATATAAAGTGAACCGTTTCAAGATGTAAACAGGACATTAAGCAGGCGAAGAGTTGGTTATTATGCTCCCGCTCCGAGTAAGAATCTAGTTTTACTGCAAATCAAATGTTTACTCCTGTTGTCATGTTTATTTTTGTAATATGTGGTAAAGTGCAGTGGTGCATTAAAGTTCAGAGATCCACTGACGTGAAGTTTGATCTGAGCTATGAAACCTGCGCTCCAAAAATGAATGGTTGTTTTTTCCCAAGGGTTTCTAGGGTCCGAAATGATCTTTTGATGGACGTCGACCTTGCGCCCTTCTCTTGCATGATAACGAGCGGCTCGGTCGAGTCCCTCCCTCCCGGTTACATTACAGCCGGTCAAGGCAGAGGTTGTGCGCTTCTGGATTTTGTAATAACGCGATTGCATCGTATTTACGTTGCAATTGTAATGCAAGGGAAGTGTATCGTTTTGATGTAATCCTCAACTGGTCCTCCGTGTCGTGTTACAAAAAACCGCCGGCGTTGTTGAGATATAGAGCGGAGATACCGGCCGAAATTTCGCTCATAGTGTGTGCGGAAGGGATCTGTCGCGGCTGCCGGAGGGGTGTCATGAAAACAGGCACGGGAAGGGCGCATCTCACGCAGGTTACATGGAAACCGGTGAGCGAAGGTGGGACGGAAAGTAAAACATAAACAAGGTTCGTCTCTTAGCATTTGATGTGTCTGTGGTGTAATAAGTCACAATCATTTGTGTTGCCAGAGCGACACAAGGAGGAAAATAGAAATCTGTCAATTAACCGAATATTTGAGTGATCATTGGCTTGTCAGCTAAGGACAACGGTAACCATATAGTTTCTATAGGCATACTGATGTAAAGAAACCGCGATCTTTCCAACAGACTGAGAACAACTCTAGAATAAAAAGGTTTTATTGTTTTAATGATTATGTCGCCATATGCTATTATTTTGTAGTAAAGTGCTTTGTGTTGTAGCCTATTTTCGACCTTTCAGCAATTAACAGTTAAACCATGAAATGAAGCTCATGTATAACCAATAGACTAATATACTTTAAATGCCTGTTGACCTGATTTTAATCGTATTGTTGTATTAGTGGAGAGTTGTAAAGCTTGTAAATGCATCTCATTGTGGTAGAAGTCACATACACCAATGTGATTCGACCCCAAATTTATGAGATTTTTTTCAGCTTTTGAGACTAGTGACTTTGTATTTTAGCTTCTTTTATGAAAATGGTAAAAATATAAAGCACTGTAAGTATTGAAATATTATAGAATATAACATGATCCTGTAGCTCGGCTGGTAGAGCATTGCGTTAGAAATTCAATGGTTGTGGGTTCAAATACCGTGGTAAATGCATATGAACAGTGTAAATCATGTATACACTGTACATTGATTTGGATGTGCGTCTGCCAACTGCATAAATGTAAATCCATCCATATCCAAACCTGCTCATCCTCTGCAGGTTTGAGGGAGGGCTGGATCTCATCCCAGCATCTTGCATGGGCCATGCAAGATACACCCTGGGTAAATGGCCAGTCCATTGCATGGCACACACAGACTCAGGACTTAGACACGCAAAGGAAGAGCAATTTACAGACACGCCATGAATAAGGCTTAAGGCTTGCTTCATTCACTCCTCCTCATATTGGTTCATTCTCTACCTACATGTTTTAAGAGCAGAAAAGGGTCCGAATATTCTGAAAGTAGAGTTAGAGGTGGGCTTCTGTCCCATGGGCTTCTGTTGAGTCATTACCTCTGGGTGAACGCTCTATAAACACCCAAACAGAGAACACAAATGTGTGGTCATGTTCTGTACATGAGAGAAAAGAATCATGTGTTTATTGCAGAATGTTTCAACAGATTTTAAAATGGTTTTTGGTTCATTCGCCTTATTGAGGGAGTAAGTCTCAATGATTGTGAAGTGAAGTTGGTCTAATGATGAGTTACAATGATGATTCATTGTTATCCTTTCCACATACTTTCTTTCTGATGTTACTTTTATTCTTGCTTTATAAGAGATGCACACAGACACACTGAGAAACATAGGGAATGTTTTCGAGTAAATTTGCTGGGCCAGTTTTTGGCTGAATCATTTACCTGCACTCACCTTTCTAAACTTCACTCACTACGGAAGCACACAAATGATCATCTTAGAAGCTTTTAAAGAAAACTGTAAAATATTTTTTTTGTTAGTGCGGTTTTATAAGCTGTAAGGTCAACCTATTAAGCCCACCGAAATCAACTTTTGTAGTACGCATTATATTGATTTCATGGCAAACAGTTAGTTTAAAATAAAAACAATTATCTCTAATAAATCCATGTACTGTATACATAAATACCATAATATATATATAACCCCAACGGCAACGTCCACTCGTTCCTGGCTTACTAATGGTCTTCATCGTTGTATGTTTTTTTTTGTGTTTACTGGGAAAAATACCCAGGAAGTACTCCTGTGGTGCTTAAACTCTTCCATGGCAGCTTCTTAACAAATTAGCCGGCTGCCTTTGTTGCCCCAGTAACATGCTATTTCATGTATTCTGACTTCTTTACACTGTCAAGCCTGCTGGCTTCTCAAGCTTAACATGATCAACTTGTCAAAAAAAGAGTTGAACTTATGACATTTTTTGAGTTGAACGTATCAACGTATTTCTGTGCTCGATTCTCTCCAACAGGGTTCGTACAGGTTTCGGAAAGTTTCTTTCCTGTTTAGTATCAAGGGATCTTAGTCCCTAGACAATTCTCCCATTAAAGCACGTCCCTGTGTCATGCGAAAGAGCACTCCCATGCGCAAGCATGAGAGAAAGAGCATGCCCACACGTCAACCAGCCAGCGTGAGAACGAGCACGCCCATCAATGCCGCTTCACTCCACTGAAGTGTTGCTGTGTTTGTTTGCTCACTGCATTTCGGTGATGAATGTTATATAAACGGTGGATATAACGCTGGATTTGGAGATCATTTGCATGATGTTAACAACACAAACTTGTTTTTCAGGAAATAATTGTACAGCTGTATCTGTATTTTATAAATTTGATCAAACTAAATACTCTTCGAAGATATGCAATACTACTGTATAGGTACTCAAGATTAATATGAGATTGGCAGAAACTGCGTGTGTTACCTCATCTTTAAGGTAAATATGTTTGCGCGCATGCATGTTTGTGTGCTTTGCTAAAAGACTGGCTCAGTTTGTATGCTTCAACTTTTTGTAAAGTTAAATGTGAGAAGATTAACACCACTGCTTTTAAAAAACAAGTCCTACTTTTAAGTAAAACCAGCCAATTGTAAAATACAAACTATTCCCTATTCTAGGCAAGTGGTTCAAAATATTTTTGTGCGTTAGGGAATTGTACAGTAGTAAATAATGGTGTAAAACCCCAATTATTAATGAATAATCAAATTAAATGGCAAATTTAATGTAGGCTACTTTTAGCATAGCTTAGCATAGATAATTGAATCCAATTAGACCAGTAGCATCACATTAAAAGATGAACAAAGAGTTTCGATATTTTTCCTATTTAAAACTTGACTCTTCTGTACTTATATCGTGTGCTAAGACTGGCGGAAAGCTTTAAAAAAATGTACAATTCCTTTTTAATGTATTAAAAGGTTACTCCATCGAAAAATGAAAATTCAGTCATAAATAACTCATCCTCAAGTCGTTTGACAACCCTAGGACTTCCGTTTATCTTGAAAACACAAATAATTTTTGTTAAGGTCCAGGATAGTGTTGGGCGATGTTTTCTTTAGTCAGATCCTTCTATTGCCAGCCTGTGGATCGCCAATACACGATAGTATCGAGGGGTGGGGCAATTTACGCAGTTGTCTATGATAAGCCGGATTCGTGGACAAAAACAGAAGCAAATGTGGCTAGAAAATGCCCTTGCGTGACCGCAATTAGCATTCGAGAGTGTGAGTTCAGTGCTGCTGGCAACATTGTTACTTTCCACCACAACCTTTTAAGCGAGAGAAAGTGACCTGTTGCTGTAAGCAGTGTTGTGCGCAACTAGTTACTTAGTAATTAGTTACTGTAATTTAATTAATTAAAGTAAATTAAAGTAAGGGATTACAGTTACTTCTGATGTAATTAAACTAAATACTTTGTGTAATACATGTGTGTTCGATAGTCTAAGTCTAACTTTAAAATCCGTGCTTTAATGTATAATTCTCACATTTGTTTGATCAGTTAATAATACAACTTAATATAGTTTTATATTATTTATTTGAATAAATTAAACGAGTCGTTTCATGTCTATCCTTGAATCTTAACTAATCAAGGTTGATGTAGGATATAGAAAGTAATTAGTAACTAGTTTATTATTAGAAATGAAATACTTTTCAGAGAGAGTAATTTGTACAGAAATCTAATTACACTATTGAGTTTGTAATAAAGAAAAATACTTTTTCAGAGTAACTTGCCCAACACTGGCTGTAAGTAAGTCAATGTCATTCATCCGAATGTGTCATTGATGCCCGCATTCGCTGTTATTACTTGAATGCCAAACGGGAACAACCCGTGTGCTGGTTTTAAACCGTCACGCACATAGCAATAAAGCCAGAGCCGAGAAATCTTAATAATCATACACAATAGTATCATCAATCGGAACAACCCCAGTCCGAGAGCTTTCTGACTCCCCCATAGACTGCAAAGCAACCAACTTTCAAAGCGCAGAAAGTGAGTAAAGACATCGTTGAAACACTCCATGTCACTCCAGTGGTTCAGCCTTCATTATAGAAATGATGTTTTATTAACAAAGTTCGGGAGGAACCCAAGCATATAATCAGCACGCCGTTCCATCACCAGCAAATACCTACCAGCCGAGCACGCAATCTCAGCACAACCATCTCGGCTGGTACATCATTAGCAATCACAGCATCTACCCTATCAGCTCAAGCAAGCTCCATTATAAATAGACAAACAATCTTACCTGATGCTTCTTGCCAGATAAACATCCCTCCTCCACCCCGGCTCCTCCCACTTTCCTCAGTCCAGCAGGACCCTCGGGGGGGTGTGTTCTGGGCTCGAGCCGGTTCCGAGCCCGGCGCACTTGCCCTGACCAAGGTAGAGTGCTCCGGGTTCGGATAGATCCGGTGAGCTCGGAGCCCACTCCCTGCACAACACGCCAATACGCATAACATGCATACCCATGCTTACCAATCTATCCCTATAACGGAGCTGTTTATCTGCGAGGGCGAACTCGTGAAAGTGATGAGGATACTTTTTGTGCACAAACAAACAAAATCGACCATCTTCAACAATTTCTTGACTTCCATGTTAGTTTCCAACGCACCATGACGTGCGCGGTGCTGACACCAGATGCTCTCGTGAATGCGTGTTAGAAACTAAATGCTTTGTTAGTCATTGGTCAGCTGCATTTTGAGCGTACTCATACTGTCCCAATCAAACTGCGCCTGGTCGTGTTTGACACCTAAAGCAGCCGGGCCAAGTGGGAGTATAGGCCCTTAAAAGCTATATTTTATTATATTTTAAAATTAAAGTTAGTATTGACTTTTAGGTGTTCTAAAGAAATAGTGTCAGTCCTCTGAAAGTTCACCCAGAAATAAAAATCCTGTCATCATTAATTCACCTTCAACATGTTCGAAATCTGTTTCATTTTTTTTTGTTGAACAGAGAAAGATATTATAAGCATTCTTTCAAATATCTTTTCTGTGTTCAACCAAACAAAAACATGTATATAGGTTTGCAACAAGTGAGTAATTCATTACAGAAATTTCATTTTTGGATGAACTATCCCTTTAGAGAGGGTCTTAATCTGTTTTTCATGTATCAATAACTCTTGCCTGGCCAACACTTTAAATTAAAAATAGGGATGGAAAGTGAATTATGATTCATATTCGAAATAGAAACGTCCTTTTCTCTTACAGTCAGTTTCATGCCTTTTATTTGACCAATAGAACAACTTTGTGAATATTTCTTTACATTATTCAGTGAGTTCATAATTGCTTCCTTGCTGAGACTCTGAGCGAGAGAAGAAATTAAACAATTTTATTCAGCCTCCACCATCCATTGCCAGGGTTCTATATGTTTCATTTTGAATCCATATAAGCATACTGTATATATCTAAACTTGACTGGATGACTGCAAATCAGGTTGTTGTTTTTTGTGAATATAGATTTGAACTTTAGTCAGATATACATTTGTATTTTGTTGCTGTTGTTACGTTTCATTGTCCAGGCTGTTTACCAAATCTAAGCAGTTTTAAGTATTGTCGAGATCCCTTCTGAATCCATCAGGGACATGAAGTGAGATTATGGGGTTCTTTTCCTTCTCCATCCAACATCAATTTAATGTTTCTACTGTGTAGTACAAACAGTTTAGATTTATTAACCAGATCTTATTTGTGATTCTCTCGTGCTGTATGATGTACAAACAAATCCAAACTAATCATTAAACAGGTTCATATTTTTGTCATAACAAATGCACAGAAATGCCTACACAGTCCTTGATAAATCGTATTTGTGTTGCTTTTGTTATGACTACGCTACCTCCCTCATGTGTCATAATAGAAATGACTCTCTGTACCATCTCCTTAAAAGTCATTTATGAATATAATGACTACGCACGGGCCTACCTACTGTAACAGTGTAGATACTCCCTCCTCCGCATGGAACACAACTAGACCTCCCCCAGGTAGCAGGACTGATTCATGCATATTTTATGTGTGAACAGTCATTACCATCTCAGGATGACTATCTGTTTCCAATCTCCAGATATGATATCTTGTTAAATGACACCAATTAACAGGCGCTCTGCTGTTTTTGGTAGTCAAATTGCAGTGCTTGACTGTGGCATGGTGAAATCACAGTATTGACATTGTTTGTACACACATGATGATTTTAGTGGATATTTTAATAAGGTTTTTCAGCGTGTGGACGTCTGAGCCCTGTCAATGCGGAGGTGCAAGCTGCCCAGGTGTGAAATGCTGTTTTTTAATGCAGTCCAGACAGAACACTTATTATTAACACTTGTCCACCTACAGACATGATGTGAAACCGAATTGAAATCTGTTCATAAGGTTTCGCTTATCCACTGGAATATTACTTCTTCATGATTTTCAGAAGATTCTCTGCTTAAAGACCTTATTGCAGATGAGAGTTGGTGCGGTCTAGTCTAGGATTGAATAAAACTGGTTGGTCAGTTTTCTTCATCCCAAATTATTTGGATTATGAAGGTTGTCTTTTTTGAGGGGTTTGAAAAGTTTGGATGAAAAATAAATCAACAACGTTTTCTTTCTGTAAATCTGTGCTTTACCTTTCAGTCAGAAATCTCTTTGCTACGTGCACAAAGTTAACCTTGTGAGATTTGTGTGAAATTGAAAATTTTCTGAATATTCACTCAGTGGGGATTGGAATATAAATCTAGGAGAAACTGATGTTTGGCTGCTCTTCCCAAAAATGCCGTGTGAAGGAACTGAACAAAGACCTGTCAGTATACAGGACATGTGATATTGCATTGTCTTTGGTTGATATTACCAAAGTTTCATTTTGACAAATAAAAATATCCTAAACTTAAAGCGTGAAAAATAATCGGCGTGCACATATGGTAATGTTTAACGTGGTGCCATCTTGCAATCCCACCCTCGCTGCCTTGCGACCTCCCGGGGGGTCCCGACCCCTACTTTGGGATCCCCTGCAGTATATGACACACTCGCGCACAAATTGAGAATAAAAAAGCACTGAGGACTGTACCCAGGAAAATGATGTGAATTAGAAATAAGTGCTTCACTGTAGTGCTGCATTAGGGTGTGTATATCTGGAAGTATCACTCACTCAAGATAATAACCTGACTTTAGCACATCAGTCTGGTTACAGGATATCACACCTCTCAGGGTGAGAGAGGAATGATACGGACATACACACAATGACTGAAAGAAAACTCTGTCCACTGTTCACCAGGTACACAGATGGCTGTATTTTGGTGTTAAAGAGTACATATCATGGGATCATGTCAATTACATTTCATGCAGTGTGTAATGTTGCCGTGTTTGAAAGTAAGCAGTCTGCCAAACCCGAAAGTGAATCAATAACAACGTTTTTTGCTGGAAAAAAGGGAGAGTCCGATTCGCGGTCTTACTCTTCTTACATAGTCCCTTACCCACCACTTTTCTAATTCTTACATGTATTTCTACGTTTATACATTTCGTACACTTATCCGAAGCAAGTTACAGTGTATTCAAGGCATACATTTTTTATTATAATACTTGATAGTAAAAAGTCTTAGCCTGTTGCCAATGTCACATTAGCCTAAAACACATACATTTTCAATAGGAAAGACTCTTTGAAAGCTGAAAACAAAGAATCACAGTAAAGTCTGTGTTGTATGACTGAGCACACATTAAAAGTGGCCTTTTTAATGCAGTGGCATATATATCAAGCTTGAAGGGTCCTTTTGTGCATCTGTGGCATCCTGTCTTCAGCCTTATGCCTTGTGTATTGTGCGTCTGCTCACTGGCATTTGGAGGAGATGTCAGAGCCGACAGCCCAAACATTGAGAGAAAAGTGGGACAGATAGGACTGCTCACAGAGAGAGTAGAGAAAGAGATAAACTCCTTTTAAAATTAATAGAAAGTATGAATGGCTTTGTTACAGGTAGATAATTATGAGAAATCATTTGAAACAGTTTAAATTCATTTAAAAAATGACACATTTACAAAATGTTACGTTTATTTCTCAACTCAAGATCATCTCTGTTACCTATGGGTTAAAGAAAAGTGCTGATATTTATTTTATGAATGTATTGTGTTATTTTATCTCCATAGACTGAATCAATATAGATAACATTTTTAATATGAATTAATATTCATTTTTATGTGAGTATTTTTAGAGAGGAAGAATAAAGGTGATAAGGCAAAACTGTAGCATCGGTTCAATGCACACACAACATTCAGTCTATAAGCAAGTCTGTATGTCAAACTGAAGCAAATTGAAGAATAGAAAATAAGTTGAAAATACACTTTTTGCAATAAGGGTTTATGAAGCAACGTAAAATAATAGAATTATCTACTTGCATGAAATATAGATTTGTCAGGTCTGACAAGTACCACATGCTCTATGCACGAAATCTGAAATTATTGAATATAACAACTCGTTTTCAAATATTAGGTTCAATATATTATGATACAAATGAGATCCAGCTCCTTATGTGTTTTACATTTTACGAGGATTGAGTTTGTAGTACTCAATGGCCAATATATCTTGTAATGAATTTGATAAATTATCATTAAGAAATCCAATTTTACAGTTCACAATAGCTCTGTCATGCAGTGAAAATGCATTCAGTTCTTTGAGTCTGCTGTTACAGTTACGCTGTTGTTTCGCTTAAATTCACCGCTGGATGTCGCTAGAGCATTGCTCCTTTAATGCATAGCTAACATGAACTAACAAGGAGCAATACTTCTACAACATTGATTAATCTTAGTTCATTTCAGCACTTACTACATTATTCAAATCAAACACTGTGACTGTTAACATTTACATTAGTCAAATGTATTGACATTAAAATAACATGAACAGGATTATCACATGCTGAAAATCTCTATTGCTCATTGTTAGTTCGTGTTAGTTAATGCACAGAAAGTTGTGCATACTTCTGCACAAACTGACCACTGGGATTATAATAGGTCAAAACAAAAACACACGATGTCCAATGCTCTGTTTGAAACCATTCTCTGCGCCGTCTTTTTTCTGTTCTCTCCTCACATTAACGCAGCACAGAGGTGACAGAAAATAATGTTTGACCATTGAAAACGTTTTTATTGATATAGATAAAACTCACTTAAGTTATACAGGTTCTTGTCAGCACATCCGGGGTGTCCTATGTACCTTGCATTGGCTTCCTGTTTAATCTCACATTTTAAATGAGTTTTAAACTTTGGTTTTAGTTTTTAAAGCGGTCCATGGATTGGCTCCTAGTTATGTATCTGATTTAGTTAACCCTTACGTGCCTCCTCGTTCTCTCCGCTCTGCCGATTCTCTTTTTTTTTCTCTTTCTCTCTGTATTTACTTGTTGCAGCACTTTGAGCATGAGAAAGGCGCATTATAAATACAATGTATTATTATTATTATATACAGTATATCAGGAATGAAGACTCTATATACATAAACTGCATAAATTCTTATACATAAATAATATATAGTACTAATCTTCACCAAATGAATGCTTTTTCTTACTTTCCATGTTCTTTTTACTCATTGCAACTGTCTCTCTGCCATGTTGGTGGTAGGGAGATTGGGTTGATTTTTTTGGTGGGTGACTCAGTGTGTTATATCACACTAAAAATATTGTATCACCCCCCACCTCCAGCAATCATTTTATAAAAAAGTACCATCTGACTGTGTTACCATGCCACTCCTACTATTTCACGCACTCAGATTCAACCCACTCTGTAGTTATTCAATGGGACTCAGTACTTGATACTGTCATTGTCGAGCTATTAGTAGTTTTCGCCTGGTTTCTGGAATGATGTGTGTTATTGTGTGTATCTCCTGTGAGGAATTCAATTATTTGCAGACTATTACTAGCATGAGATACCTTGGGCTAAATATAATCACAGAAACCTCTGGACTACAAAGTCTTTGACCGGCTCATAATAAACTCCCAGAACAATGCCTCTCCTTCTTTTTCTGCATTAGATTACGTTCTCACAGATGCTCCAGTGTGTTCCCTCATATTGTTTTTGCTACTTTATCTGCACCCATTTTGAACCTGGATCCAAGAATGCAGATTTTGCAGGAGTGGCCGTCAAAGTCCATGAAGGTTGAATCGAGATGAGACAGTGTAGCCAACATAGCTGTTCCCCCTAACCCAATGGTTAAACAGTGACGTGATGAACCATTTTACTATACACTTTTACTTTTGAAACTTTTAAAAACATTACACTACGCAAGTGAATCTTTACTCAACCAGGGTTTTGAATTTGTCTTTCAAAAAAGGCCAGTCATCACCAGCGCAATACATCTGGGGTTAGGTTGGGCTGCGAGGGATCCACTTTTTCTATCTTTCGCATTTGATGGAGCCCTCCAAACAGGATAGCCTTTGTCATGCTGCTGTGATGCATTTTGTCTTGAAAGGTATCGTCTGCAGGATGCAGCTTCTGAATTGGGATGCATAAAAGTAAAACAGTCTGCTTGCATTGTCTCTGCAAATTGCTTGTCTCTGCTAAAATACTACATTTTTCCCATTTGAATGTTTTCAAATGGTTTCATTCATATCTCTCTGGCCGCACTCAGTTCTTTCAAATAAAACCATTTACCTCTGATTTAGTCCCTATTAGTACAGTCCCTATTAATACAGGGGCACCTGGTTTATCAACATTAAACCAACTTCAGAACTTTTCTATTTCGCTTAGACTATTGTAATTCCCTTTTGTTCGGCCTTCCGCATAACAGTATCCTCCATAAGTTACAATTGGTTCAAAACTGCCCGTATTATCACTCGCACCCCCTCTATACATCACATCACACCTATTTTACAACAGCTTCATTGGCTCCCCATCACTTATCGTATTAACTACAAAATACTTCTCCTTACTTTAAGCTATTCATAATCTCGCACCTTCATATCTTTATCTTCTCGACCTCCTCCATATTGCCACACCCCTCTCACTCTCAGATCCTCTTCCTATATTCATCTCTCTGTTCCTTCTGTCCGTCTTGTTATTATGGAATTTGGAATTATTTTTTAAGCATTTTTGTTAGGCATAGCTCACTCCATTTTTGTTTTTCCCCCCCATTTGACAGTATTCAGGGGTTTTCCTGGCTCAAAATGAGGCGGAGGTGGTGCCATCCTTATCTTGTACACAGACGCACGTGAAGGCCTGCGGTACCTTAACATGGCTTAACCAAACACTTAGCATATTAAAACATAAAAATTTGATGAAAGTGACAATTATTAAGTTATATTAAACACTTTTATTCAACCAAACCAAAATGTTTTTAGATCAAATAAAGCTTTTTATCCTTTTCAACTAACTTTTCAGCCAACAATAGCCAACTAAATTAACCAGTCTTATTCAATGATGAAACAGCGCCTCCCTTGCGGCGTAATGACGCAACTGCAGTTATAAAAGACAGTCTGTTGACAGAATACACACAGTGTTTTTATTACATTTTTACATAATTTGGGCGAGAGACTGGGGCGGCACAGAATTTGACGGAGGCGGCCGCCTCCAATTATTCAATGCAAGAAAAACCCTGGTCTTTATTGGTTTTGTTATGTTAATAGTGTACGGTGACCTTGAGTGTGAAGAAAGGCGCCTATAAATAAAATGCATTACTATTATTATTCAAGAGATGTCCCAACCTTCAATGATCGCGATATTATCTACACGAACTGCTTTGGTGTGATAATACCAATACCAAAAAGTAATTTTTATTGTAGTTTTGTATAAATGTATTACTTCAGTGTTAATTTAATTTGTTTCATAATGTTTGATTTATAAAACGCTAAGATGATGTTAAAAGGACTTCTTTTTGCTGCAGTTAAACCAAGGCTGACAGCTATAAATTAGTGCAGCCATTGAGTGAATGCCACCTTTATGTGAAGATTTTGTCCGTTTTAAAAGGAACTAAAGCTTTTTCAAAGAGCAAATGGTGTTTCTGTGTGGGAGGAGTGAATTATGTGGATCTGAGGCCGGAAGACAGGATTAAATGAGAGATCAAGGGAGTGAAGGAAAGAATTGATAAAGCAAAGACATTTAAATGCGCAGAGGAGGAAACAGATGATTTTGACTGATTAATAACATATTGACACAGCGTTTATGAAGTACATAGACATTTCTGAATTAGAGAGAGAACAGCTTTAGGAATTTGTATTAAGAAAGAATAGAAGAGAAAATGACACTTCTTCGAATGCCAATATTGATGCTTCTAGATGCACACAAATAGTTTTGACAGGATGACTTGTGACAGTTTGTTGAGATTGCCAGAGCTTGTGAGAGTACTTTGGTTGTGCTTTCTTGGCTTGTTGTGCTGGCCTGTCTCTCTTATGCAGCGGATGGAGAACATGCAATAAAACCTGACAGGATCTGTTGGCCAACAGAGCTTCACCACACAGGTGGCACACCACACCTATCATTAGTACATCATACCAAGTGCTGGGTGATGCAGCTGCTGTGCAAGGCTTTGAAATGAGTCTCTCAAACACACACATAATCGAACAATTCCTCACACAGTCTCTGACACATCACAGGGATGGACTCGGCTGTTGCCACGGGCCTCAGAGGTGGAGTTAAGCGGAAGGCCAGCTGCGAAACCACTTTGTTGGAGCTAATTTGCTCGGGGGGCACGAATTCAAAACCGCACATGAAAGAAACCCCTGACAGCTCACATTCAGTTCTTCTTTCACTGTGGAGGCATCTAGGGCTGACTCACATAGAGCGCCTGGTATTGGGGCCTGTAACCAGTTCTCTCGTTTATCCTTGTAAATCCTGTACAGTAGTTATGTCATAAATGTACATATACATTACAGTTCAAAATTTTTTACTCACTATACTCATCCAAAGTCATCCATTTCAACGACATTTGTTATTAAATAAAGCGTTAGTTTTGTAATTAAAAAAAAACATGTTTTTCAACACCAATTTTATACATTTAAGCATGTAAACACGAGGAACATTTCACTGAAGTGTTCAAAATCTTTTGACCGGCAGTGTAAGCTATATGTGTGATAAATTCATCTTGATTGTTTCATTTAAAATATTGTAAAGAGAAAAAGATCTGTCCGTTTTATAAGCTTTCCCAGCTAGCACACGTACGTCTTCTGTGTAGAAACATCTGCTAAACATCATAGAAAGACCAATTTTACATCCATTTTAAATCATAAACATCTTACGGATGTCTTCAGGATCAATGGTTCTCAAGTACCGCCTTTGATAAAATTTGTTGTTCCTAGTAACACCTAATGACCGCCATAGACATCCACCAATTATAAGTAAACAATATTTCTTACAACTATATTTAAATTGCACATAGGCATAGGAGATATATTCGGAATTCATCTTTCATGTATTAAAAATTTTATTTAAACACGAAATGTAAATTTATATATGGAGTTGTTCATTTTCTGTCATGTCACGTACCACCAGGGTCTCCTCAAGTACCACTAGTGGTACGCGTTCCACATCTGACAGCAGACGTCTCCGAGACGTATTGGTTCAACTTGGTTCAGTTACACACCATGCAAAACCTATACTGCAAACAAAGGCAATACTACATATATTACAATTTTTTTTAATATTGTGCATTGCATCGCATCTAGTGTGGACACAGTGTCAGAGAATGCCAGGAGAAACATTTTATTGCTAGAGATTTTTCTTTCATAGCTCAGGAGGTCTTAGTTATATGCTTCATTTAAATATCAACTTTTGACATTTGTAAGAGTTCCATGTCTTTTTGATATGCAGGAGTGGCTACATTTTTGCCAGCCTCCTTTATAGGCTAGTGTTTTGCGGGCTCTTGACATGGTTGACCTTAGTCAGCTGTCATCTACTGCAGCTTTTATCTTCTAAGTGATTTTCGGCTCCTCTTACAAGTCTTTCTTTTTGTTCTCAGAGACTTTTTAGGAATTACCTTTTCCAGGCAGTGTCTGGGGGGTTGAATGTAGCTTCCACTTCCGAAGAAATGCACCATCTGTGTCCATGACATTCTAGTACTTGTATGTAGATTTGTATCCATTTGTTTAGCTTTTTTCGCATTTGTTGAGTGTTCTTTGGTTACATTTTCACAACAGTCCTTTATATTCACCTCTCTATAATAAACTGTTAAAGGAACAGTTCAACCAAAATAGACAATTCCATTATCATTTACTCACCCACAGGTTATTTCAAACGCATATGACCTTCTCGAAGGTTATTTGCTCTGCAATGACAGTGAATTGGAATTGATGTAATCCATACAATTTATGTACTGTTACCAAGCATATGAAGCCATATCTTGGCTTTGTGTGAGGAACAGATCAAAAATTTCAATGGTTTAAAAATGCTTCTGCATATTCCTATTCATAGGCCCTTTTCACAATGACGTCACTTTACTTCCGCCTTCTCGCAAAGCAGTGTATCATGACATCCGTCTTGCAACAAACAAAAAGAAGAAGTACTTTTGTTTTGCCGTCGCGCTGGAATTTGACAAAAGTGACAGAAAAAGTGACAGAACACATATTCAAGTACTTATCCTAGCACCTTCGCTAACACCAAAAGAA